>CM065682.1:76964573-76974573 GCA_017654935.2 Phymorhynchus buccinoides
GGCTGGGATCTGCTTAATCACATCTATGGCTATATAATGACATTTTAAGTGTCTGTGTTGTTGTTGTTCTTTAATTTAACGTCTTTTTACTTAAAAGTGATATTAGACATGAAAGTGTGTGTGTGAGTGTGTGCGCGCGGATATGTGCATGCGTATATGTGTGTGCTTAAAGTGCATATTTGTATGTAACATTAGGGGATATATGCTAAATTAAAACAGTTAAAAAAATATGAAAAAAACCATTCCAGAATTGAACTATTATAAAATCAAGATGAAAACATTATAAAAAAACAGCTATCATAGAAACGAGCCAACTGGACTTAACATTAAAGTTTGTACAAAATTCAAAAGAGATACGGCATCTTGGAATATACATTTGGATTCATCTTTTCTGAATTCTGATAGGGTCGATTCAAACTAAGGGCAATAATATAGAATGTGTGTTGTTGTACAATTATTAATAGCACCGCATACACATTGAAGATTTTTTATGAATTTAGTTTTAAAAGCATTCAGCTTAAGTCTGTAAAGTAGTGAAACAAACTTTTTACGGCGTCTTGGATGTGTGTTTACATTTCTATTACATTTCTATGAAGTGTCTGTGTGTGTAAGTGTGTTTGTTTGTTTGCCCTGTAACTCATAAACCGCTACACAGAATCGCTTCAAATTTTGTGCGGTGTTGCATCATGGTGCACAGATGGTCCCGTAGACATGTTGAGCCTCCGGTGCAAATCTCCGCCAAAGAAGACTCATTTTTTTTAAAAGGTCATTATATGCTGTTGTAGTAAAGGATAGTGGGGACTACTGGGGACTGAACAAGCTGGACTGGCTTACTTCCCTTGGACTATAAACCTGATTGAATGAGAGAGAAGTAGAGAGAGAGAGAGAGTGTGTGTGTGTGTGTGTGTGTGTGTGTGTGTGTGTGTGTGTGTGTGTGTGTGTGTGTGTGTACGCGCGCGCGCGCGCGCAAAGCATAGTGAGCAGGTTTGCTAGTAATTTATAAAAGACACTCTTGGTGCATTTAATGGACATGTAAGCTTAAACCCTACACGCCAAGACCTATCACGACACGTGCTTTTGGCAGCTTGTTGATAAATACAACACCTTGTAGTGTAAGGTTGTTGTTGTTGTTGTTATTAACCCTTTCACCGCCAGCCATATTTCAGCCAAAAATGTCCATTAAGTTTACCTGGGTAGAGAACAAAATCCATTTGCAGTATTGAGGATTCTTCTGTGACATATATAAAACAAGGTCTACCCTTACTTCCCAAAACTAAGACAATAGGGTCTCTGGATAATAGACCCCAATTTAATGCCTTTCAGTGACAATGTTAGGTCCACAATCGTCTGCATGAACAACGTTTGAAGGTTTCAAGGTTTATTAAAATCCAAACAGCCTCAAACATGGGGGGGGGGGGGGGGGGGGAAGAAAAAAAAGAAAGGAAAAAGGACAAAAAATAGAAACGCAAAAGAAACCCCACACCAACAGGGGATTCTTTATGATCGAAACACACGCTACTATTTTTCACTCTTTCCCCATGGCGATACAACCACGTGCTAGCTAGTAATGATATTAGGTCTATTAGGTATTAGGTACTTTATAGTCACAGATGCGTCTCTGTGAAATTCGGGTTGCTCCCACCTGGAGAGCGCGTTGCAGCCAGAGGCACACCGGCCATCTTTTTTTTCTTTTTTTCTTTTTTGCATGCAATTTTTGTGTGACTGATGAGGAAAGAAAGGGGATGGGTGGGGATGGGGGGTAAATTTGGACCAACTGACAACTTTTTCGTTGCCTCTGGGATTAACGTGTGCTAAGTGCATGCATGGCACACGGGACCTCGGTTTATCGTCTCATCCGAAATACTCCACGTTCAGACCGTAAGGTCTAGTGCAGAGTGAGAGGGAAAAATCCCCTGTACCCATTTTCGAACTCGGGTTTACTTGACACAAGGCGAACGCGTTACCACTGTGTCACTCTATTAGCATACACTGACTGTATTACCATTGGGTGGGGGGGATGCTAGCATAGTGTTTATTGTATTGCCATGTGAAAACAGTGAAAAACAACGTGTAAGTCGACCATTAACAACCTCTCCGTAACCTACACCGGCCTGAGTAGAGTTGTGTGGTGGAGGTTTGCACTGTGTCAGTGCTCTTCAGTTCTACTGATTCAGTGATGTCCCGAGGCTCCGGTCATAGTCCATTGACCTATTAAAATTGAAAATGTAATATTGTGTTCCCCCCAGTCAGGACACACGTCTGATTAAATTTTTAACACTGGCACGCTTTGTCTTACATATTTCTGTAAGAGCGAGGACATTGTCCTATTGATTTATCTTGTTTTAGGATAGTTTGTCCTTTCATTTTTCGATCCTCGGTACATATCACTGCTGATTGTAGTCGGCTGCACAACAAAGGCAGCTCCGTTTCGGGCCAACTTCCAATGTGTATTTAGGCCTACTCTGCTTTGAAAAAGAAAAATGAAAATGCACGTGCACTATAATATTAACCGATTTGGGGGGTTCTTCAATTTGAACCTACTATAATAGAAGAAGAGGGATAACTGCGGAAGAAATTTTCAAACTTTTAGGAAATGTTTGTGTTTTGCTTCAACTGCTTCCCTTGCTCTTAAAAAAAAGTGTGTGTGTGCGCGTGCGCGCGCGCGCATGTGCGTTCTCCGTTTGTCCATGTCTTGGGCAACGATCTCCCAGTCTGTCTGGGATACTAGCTGCACTGAGCTAGCTGGCGATTCAGGCTCAGCATTTATTAGGCAGTTTGAGCCAAACTAACGTGAGTAAAGAAACACTCTTACGAGATTGCGGATTAGGATATCTAGGCCTCAGTAAAACTCAGCTCATGTTGCATTGTCGCTCCTAGAAAAAGGTCGGAACGTCATGAACATGAGCGAATGGGTTTCAGACTGAATAGAAGAAGACCTTCAGAAAGTCACGCGCGCACACACATACACACATGCACACACCCGCGAGCGCACACACACCAAGACAGAAGGAGCAGCATCTTCGTTGTATATCCTCAGGTTTTCTATGTGTATTCTGCTGAGGAATTATGGCTGTATGCTGTTGACACATGCCGACGAGAGAGAGAGAACTTTGAAAACTTTGAAAATTTTAACTTTATTTTACAAGGATAAAGATTTTAGGCAACGCCTAGTCTTCCAATCTGTCCTTGGTACATATACGAACATAGAATACAAACATGGCATGGCATAGTGACATGGCAAGGCATGATATTACACATACATATTTGAACATAAATGTAGTTCCTTGGTACATTATGCGAACATAGAAAACAAACATGGCAATACACATACATACATATTTGAACATAAAGGTAGCAAAGCAGGTGAAATTATGATAAAGATAGGTTGAAATATGGATTCATAAAATGACACACGCACATGTATAATTGTTGATACTCGTGCGGGAATACATGCGTGTAACCATACACGCACACACCTTCACGTGCGCGCACACGCAAGCATACATGTACATACGCACAGAGATATGTTGAAGTACGTATAAAAGAACCATATATTATAGAACAGGGCAAACAAATGCAGCCTATGGTATGAAACCGGTAACAATTAGCAATGAAATGAAATGATGTGAATACATGACATCGTAATTAGCAATATAGCGTATCGGGATATATGAAGGGGGGGGGGGGGAATCATGGAGGTTCGAATGTTAGTGTCTCTCGGAGACTCGTTTTGAAGGTTGAGATAGAGGAGCATAATCTAATGTCGGACTGAAGGGAATTCCATATGGAGGAACCCGAGAAAGTAAAACTTGACTTGAATGTATCTATTCTTGTGTGTGGTAGAATATAGTTATTTGAACCATAGCGATGTGAGGCTTGTGTAAGTAGATTTTTCAGGTATTGTGGAGCTAAGTCATAGTGTACTTTGTACATGAGAATGGCTTTATTATAGCTAAGCTGTGATTGCAGTGGAAGTATGTTTAATTGGGCTTGTTTTTCTGATGTACTGAGTTCAGGATCAGGAAGAATTATTTTAGCTGCACTTTTGTACATAGAATTGAGTTTTAATATGTGACAATTAGCAGCAGAGTCCCAGACTACAGATGCGTAATTAATGTGGGAGAGACAGTGGGCATGACAAAACATTGTGCGTGCGTCTATATCTATGAAGGGTGTAAGGTTTTTTTAGTAGGAATAGGCTGCGAGCTAGTTTTTGTGTCATCTTTTCAATATGTAGTTGCCATTTTAGTTCGTCATCTATTATCACTCCCAGGACTCGGTGCTCGCGTACTTGGTCTATGGCATTGTCATTAATATGAACATTTAAAATTAGAGGTTCTATTTGATGTTTTTGTCTTGAGGTAATTACCATGCTTTTGGGTTTTTGTAGGATGGAGGACCATAAGGTTTTGGTAACTCCAAACAGAAACATCATGCAAAGCTAACTGAAGAGAGGTTTGAATCGAAGAGAGGTTAGATGCACTAGAATGGAGAGAGGTGTCATCAGCAAAGAGATCACACGAGACAGCCGATATTGATAAAGGTAGATCATTAATGAATAGGCAGAATAGAAGAGGCCCTAAGACAGATCCTTGGGGTACACCAGCCTTTATGATCTCAGTGCACGAGTTTGTGCCATTACAGATATCAGATATTTTATGGGGTTCGTCTATTGGGGTCTGCGTGAGTTTAGTTAACAAAAATAGTAGAATTATTTTTTTAGACCGGTTTCCACATGAGTATGTCACGTATTACGCATTCACGCGGATCGCATCGAGAACGTGTATGCCTTCTCGTAAACCCTTCATTAAGACACAAATATATCTATGGTTAGAAGTATTTCACGCGAATCATGCCTCACAGACATCGTCACAGTCGGATCGCATTTGGATCGAGTTGTATGCAGTGAGTCGGTCCCTTCATTAACACAAATATATCTATGGTTTACAACTTCTTTCGTTGAATTTTTCCCCCGTGCAGTGTGTCATTAAACACAGCATCTACTCCCCGTTGATGAGTCATCTATACGGGGTGGGGGTTAACATCCATAATTATTTTTCTTTTTAGACGGTCCATTCCACAATCGTACAACTATAGCCTTTTTCCTTTCTTTCCCCTTGTTCAGTGACGGTTTCATGGCCACATTATTCTGCTTTGTGTCATCCACTTCTTTCCCCGTGAGATACGTTTTGGCCCATTCTCCAAATGCCTTTTTCCCTTGCTTTGTGTCATCCACTATCTTTCTGACTTTGGCCCATTCTCTGCCTTTTTCCTTGCTTTGTGTCATCCACTATCTTTCTGACGTTTTGGTCCATTCTCCTGCCTTTTTCCCTTGCTTTGTGTCATCTACTATCTTTCTGACGTTTTGGCCCATTCTCCTGCCTTTTTTCCTTGCTTTGTGTCATCCACTATCTTTTGGCCCATGACGTTTTTGGTCCATTCTCCTGCCTTTTTCCCCTTGCTTTGTGTCATCCACTATCTTTCTGACGTTTTTGGCCCATTCTCCTGCCTTTTTCCTTTGCTTTGTGTCATCCACTATCTTTCTGACGTTTTGGCCCATTCTCCTGCCTTTTTTCCTTGCTTTGTGTCATCCACTATCTTTCTGACGTTTTGGTCCATTCTCCTGCCTTTTTTCCTTGCTTTGTGTCATCCACTATCTTTCTGACGTTTTGGCCCATTCTCCTGCCTTTTTTCCTTGCTTTGTGTCATCCACTATCTTTCTGACGTTTTGGCCCATTCTCCTGCCTTTTTCCTTGCTTTGTGTCATCCACTATCTTTCTGACGTTTTGGCCCATTCTCCTGCCTTTTTTTCCCTTGCTTTGTGTCATCCACTATCTTTCTGACGTTTTGGCCCATTCTCCTGCCTTTTTTTCCTTGCTTTGTGTCATCCACTATCTTTCTGACGTTTTGGCCCATTCTCCTGCCTTTTTCCCCTTGCTTTGTGTCATCTACTATCTTTCTGACGTTTTGGCCCATTCTCCTGCCTTTTTCCTTGCTTTGTGTCATCCACTATCTTTCTGACGTTTTGGCCCATTCTCCTGCCTTTTCCCCCAAAAAAACACAATCTTCCATATAGTTTTCTCTCCTTTGAGCTCCTCCGAAATCGGAATGTGTCGGCTGAATGCAGCGAGGATACCAGTGAAAACTGGAAAACGGACACATACGTACCCATTGTGGCCGTATGGCCCGGGAACGCAGAAGAAGAAGAAGACGGCATCAAGATGGCTTTTTGCGTTATTTCATTTTCTTTGTTGTTGTTGTTGTTGTTGACAAACTCCTACAATATTATAACAACAGACGAAACGAAACAACTCACTTAGAATATAATGCATTACCATTTTAAGGGCCAGCCACACTGCATACAATGCGATCCGATTGTGACGATGTCTGTGAGTCATGATTCACATGAAATAGTTCTGTCTAAAAATAATTCTACTGTTTTCGTTCACTGCACTCATGTAGACTCCAAGATGCGAATCACATCAAATGTCTGATACAAAGAAATACAGATATTTCATCAGATTTGTGTACGGGGGACTACAAATATTATAGTGAACAAAACCAGTAGGACTTCATCCGATTCATTTAGACGGTAGAATGTCACGAGCATCATGCCTCACAAATGTCACGGTCGGATCGCATCGTATGCAGTGTGTCTGGCCCTTTAAGCCGGCGCCACACACGCGTAAAATCGTACGGGGATGCGATGCGATTGGGTAACGCGAGTCATGCTTCACGTGAAATACTTCCGTCTGAAGATAATTCTGCCGTTTTCGCTCACTATACTCAAAGTAGACCCGATACACGAATTTCACGCGAATCATGACTTCACATCGTCAAAATCGCATCGCATTCAGATGCGAATCGTATATTCGTGTCGCAGGCCTTTAGCCCACATACACGTTTCTTTCTGTGGTCATTTTCTTGTGGTCAGCTACAGACTGATGACCCAGTGGGAAGACGGCACAGTGGCCTACCTATCCCACAGCCTGATCACTCCAGTCAGACCTTTCCTGCTGAAGTTCGTCCTCAGGTGCGACATGGCCAAATACACGGACCGACTCTTCGGATCGGAGCAAAGAACGTACGCAAACTACAGACTACCGCTAAGTCGCTATCACCTCTGTGAAATACCTCTCGAACACACAAAGAGCGAGAACATGACGCCTGTTTTGTTCCCGCAACCACAGACAGTAGTAGGACCAATCTTCGCTAATAAGAGCGTAAGAAGCCCGGGCTTAACTTTGTGTTACGATCAAGGCCATTACGTGACAACGTTTCTGCTCTCTGAAGCTTCCAAAGATTGCTGGGCTGGTCGAGAAGTCGAGTGCCAGGAAGCCGATGGGAAAGTTGCTCCAGAAGCGTGCGATGACCTTCCGCCTTCGTCGTCGTCGTCGTCGTCGTCGTTATCATCATCACTACCATCGTATGGGTGTGAGCAGAGTGGGAAGGCAGTGTCTTTCAGCGTGGTGTGTGACCATCAGCAGGACTGCGGTGACAATACGGATGAGGAGTTTTGTGTATTTCTGACCTGCCACCCTGTGACACAGTTTGCTTGTTCGAGTGGACAGGTAACCTGTCTGCCTGTGTCTGTCTGCCTGTCTGTCTGTCTGTCTCATTTACTGGTTCTAGATGACAAGTACATCTCTCTTTCTTTTTCTCTCTGTCTCTGTCTCTGTCTGTCTGTCTCTCTCATTTACTGGTTCTAATGGACAGGTAACACTCTCTATTTTCTCAGTCTCTGTCTCTGTCTCTGTCTGTCTGTCTGTCTCTCTCGTTTACTTGTTCTAATGGACAGTTAAAACTTTCTCTCTTGTTCTCTGTCTCCGTCTCTCTGTCTCTTTGTCTGTTTGCCAACAATATTCACAACTTAAGAATACAATTTCTTCCTCATATAGGACAGGTACATCACCCTCCAATCCAAAAAAAAGTTTGTTTAACTGAATATATTACGTATGCCATGAAGTTAAGGAATTCCACAATTAATTCCTAATTTGTATTCTTTCTTCATTAGGCTATGTTCAGTAATTTATTGTCATCGATTTGTATTTATGCATGCTGCAATGTCATAGGGCCTACGATTATTTTTGTCTCACTCGTTGATTGGGGCTGTTGGCCTATGTCAATTAAAATAATATTTTGCTTGCATTGCCCTGTCTCAGTCTGTCTCTCTCTCTCTCTCTCTCTCTCTGTCTTCCTTTCCTTCTCTTTTGCTGTCTCTGTCTCTGTCTTGTCTGTCTCTCTTTAGTTTTCCCCTCCATTTGTAAACCCTGTAAAGGCATACCCTTTTTCCAGTATATTTTGCTGGTTTGTAGATAGTTACGTACATGCCTATTTTCAATACACATCTGTTGGCCACTGCAAAGAAAACCTTTTGCAAGAGTGAATGCCCTTGGTGGGTGGGGGAAGATGGATGAGTACTGACCAAACAAGGGACATAACTCTCGCCAATAACCCTATTTGAGGCCACTGAATGGTTGCCTTTTCCAAGAGTGAATGCCCTTTTGGATACTGACCAACAATGGATTAACTCTTGCCGTCAAGGGCGTTAGTAACCCTAGTTGCAGTGGCCAATAGCTGAAAGTTTGATTGTTTCAGAGAATAACAGGGAAAAGTTCTTAACAAAGAATTCCACAAAAGGCATGGGAAATATGTATTTGCCTGAAAGACTCCCCGGTATCCGAACGAGTATCCAACCATAAGCACTAGTACGTGCATAGGTGAAGACGGGGTAAAAAGCCCATGGGCGGGTAAGAAGCTCACGCCAATTATCTCATTAAATGAAGACAATTTCAGTCAACTTTTGCCCATAAGACGAACGCTAAACATTAACACTCGTCTCATGGGCAAAATGTGACTGAAATTTGCTTCATTTCATGAGATAATTGGCATGGGCTTCTTACCCGCCCATGGGCTTTTAACCCCGTCTTACCCTACCTTTTTTCAGTGAAGGGACTATATCTTTTAAGCCGGCGCCACACTGCATACGATTTGGCCCCAATACGATACGATTGTGACGATGTCTAGTGAGTCATGATTCACGTGAAGTACTTCCGTCTAATTAAAATAACTACTCTTTTCATTCACTGTACTCATGTAGACCGCAATACACGAATCAAATTAAATGTCCCGATACAGTACAAAAATAAGATATTTTATCAGATCCGCATACAGGAGACTACAAATATAGTGAACATAACTAGTAGGATTTCATCAGATTTACTTAGACAGTAGAATTCCACCTCAATCATGCCTCACCAATGTCAAAATCGGATCGTAGTGAATCGAATCGTATGCAGTGTAGCCGGCCCTTCAGTGTATCTTTGCCCATCTCTGTTCTCAGTGTGTAGCAGTCAGCAGCCGCTGTGATCAACGTGTCCAGTGCCTTGACCAAAGCGACGAACGTGGGTGCGGCGAGGAGAGGTTCCTGTCTCCGGAAAACACCGCTGACCCCGCCCTGGTCAACTTCGACGGCACCGGGCTGGCCTTACTGACACCGCTGGACACCACCCAGACTGACCCTTGTCCAGCCACGCACTTCATGTGTCCAGGCGGTCACTTCTGCTTACCGGTGTACGTCCGGTGTAACGGTGTCCACGACTGTCCCGGCCGCGAAGACGAACACCGGTGTGACCGCTACCGGTGTCCGGGGTTTTATCGCTGTCAGACGTCCTGGCTGGATGACCGTCGGTTTGTGTGTGTCCATCTTGACCAGCTGTGTGACGGGTGGCCGCAGTGTCCGAGACACGATGATGAGAGGTTCTGCGGAGAGACGTGTCCTCCGGAGTGCGCGTGTTTGGGGTTCGCGTTCTCCTGCAGTGTTCCTTTTTCGTCGCGGGATTATACGGGTGTGCGGTACCTGGATGCCACAGGAAGCGGGATGACTCTGGGTCAGTTAACTTCTAACGCTTTGTTTGTTCATGTCAGTTTGGTTGATTGTAACATTTCCTTTCTCTCCTACAACGTGTGTCTGCACAATCTTCGAAGTTTGGACCTGAGC
>CM065682.1:76979573-76999573 GCA_017654935.2 Phymorhynchus buccinoides
ACGTGTGTTTTGTATATGCGTTGTGTCTGTAAGGCGCTTAGAGCTGTTGTCAGGATACTGCGCCATATAATGTTACTAATTATTATTATTATTATTTATTATTATTATTATTATTATTATTATTATTATTATTATTATTATTATTATTATTTGGGAGATGTAGGGCCTACTGGTTGGTATCATTGTCTGGACATGGAATGCAATTCTGCAATTCTGCCAGTTTTCATACTAATCAGTTCAGGAACGAATGAAAGAACGAACGAAAGAAAGAAAGAAAGCTACACTTTAACAGTAATATAGGATGCAATTCTCCTGTCAGTTTTTATTCTAATTAATTAAGTAATTTTTTTGCTGTCGCGAAAAAAAGAAACAAACAAAGAAATACAAACTACAGTGAGAGTAGATCTACACTTAAAGTTTGCTGTTTGATGCACTGACATCACGGGTATCAGCGTTGGGTTATCAGGAACAGATTCTGCTGAGTTTTGTTATGACCGCTACTGTATAATGTTTATTTTTATAATTTGTTGATTGCATTCATTGATAATCACATTGACTGGGAATGTATTTATGTGGCTTGCCGTTTGGTGCAGGTGACATACAATGGGCATCGTCGTCCAGACACGGGAACCATCTGCCAAGTTTTGTTTTACGTAGAAAGAGAGACAGACGGGGAGATCTAAGAGAGAGAGAGAGAGAGAGAGAGAGAGAGAGAGAGAGAGAGAGAGAGAGAGAGAGAGAGAGAGAGAGAGAGAGAGAGAGAGAGAGAGAGAGAGAGAGAGAGAGAGAGATACACACGAATGCGGATGTGTGCGCCCCCCCCCCCCCCCCCCCCCCCCCCCCCCACCCCCCGTGAAAGGTAAAGGTACACCTCCCAAACCCCCACCCCACGCCGGAAATAAAACGTTACGGAAATAAAATGTTAGTATGTTTTAATTTAATCATTCGACTGCACGAATCCGTTTAATGTAATGTCTTTTCACATCAATTGTGATTTTAGACACATTTGATAATTCCTCAATACTTCCTTTAGCAAATATTCAGTAGTACAGCAAAGCGACCTCATGAAGAGAAAACAAAAAACGAAATAATACATTCCTTTATTGAATAAGACTCTGACCCCACCTGACTCCACCTTTGACCTGCCCCGCAGTGACTACTTGCAAAAATAATCATCATATAATAAAAAGGCAAGTGTGTGTGTGTCTGTCTGTCTGTCTGTCTGTCTGTCTGTGTGTGTGTCTGAAACACAAAACGGGCCCTATTATAACTTCGCCGTTTTTCGACCGAATCGCTTAAAATTTGCTATGAGCCCTAACGGGGCGATGGCAACGGCAACCGTGGCGGCTTGTCATTTGCGCGGTTTGGCAAATGCGCGAAACGGGTATCCACCGGTCTCTCAGCTCCCGTATCTCCGGTATTTCTGGAAGGTAGATGACCGGGGACGGTGACTATCTGTGTGCCAAACCGAAAGCGAATCGATTCATAAACGCGCGCGATATATGACTTTTCACCTTTTCACAAATAACTCCGTCGTTTCTTAACCGAATCGCTTCCAAGTTACTGTCAGGCTTGCGGTGACTGGGGCAAAGCCTGGCAGCAAATTTGAAGAGAATAGAGAGAGCGCGTCACACTCAGAGCAGCGCCAACGGGAAACGGGGCCTTATAACTCCGCCTTTTCTTAACTGAATCGCTTCAAATTTGCTGAACTCAGCGTTACCAGTACTTGGTGTTGCCATTACTAGGCGTTACCGTTACTAGGGAGAGAGCGTCACTCTCAGAGCAGCACCAACGGGAAACGGGGCCTTATAACTCCGCCGTTTCTTAACCGAATCGCTTCAAATTTGCTGTACTCAGCATTACCAGTACTTGGCATTACCGTTACTAGGCGTTACCGTTGCTAGGCGTCGCCGGTTACCGGCGTTGCGCTAGTCATATAATGAAAAGGCAAGTGTGTGACTGTGTGTGTGTGTGTGTGTGTCTGAAACACAAAACGGGCTTTATAACTCCGCCGTTGTTTAACCGAATCGCTTCAAATTTGCTATGAGCCCTAACGGCAACGGCAATGTCAACCGAGGCGGCCATGTCATTTGTGCGGTTTGGCAAATGCACGAAACGCGTATCTCCGGTATTACTGGCCGGATTGCCTTCGAATTCCCATACCCTAGAGAAGTGGGCTAAAGGCAAATTTTCTATTTGAAAATTTAACACACTAAAAGTCTTCCCTAGAGACTTGGCCTTTTAACCCATTACCTCGTCACAATCATCATCTGACCAACTCACTCCACCCTCACCATCTAGATGTCTGCCTCCTTCCACCTCTTCCTGCCTGCCTGACGACCATGACGACTCCACTTTCTTCACTACTGCTGCCTTCAACGCCCAGATCTCCATCTTCGCCTCCCCCTACAGCACCCAGCCACCAGTGTGACGTGTCATCTGTGTCACTGAACTCTGACAGTTTTAGTGTATGTGTATTTAACGCACAGTCTGTCTGCCCTGAGAACAAAGCGGACTATATTGCGGACTATGTTTTTGAGCATGACTTTGATTTAGTATTTATAACTGAAACGTGGCTCAAAAGTAATGGACATGAACCTAAACTAAAGCAGCTAACTCCTCCTGGCTACAAAATTAAATCCTTCCCCCGTTCTTCTTTAGGTGGGGGCCTCGCTGTACTGTATAGGGACGTGTTAGATAAATTTGGATTGGAATGGATGACTGGGGATGGAACCGTGAGGTCAATGATAGTGCTTGAGTGGTGCTCTTTTGGAATGGAGACAGGCGTGTGTGTGTGTTGTGCAGCGGGGCGTGGATTGCGGGGTGTGGAATGGATGACTGGGGATGGAACCGTGAGGTCAATGATAGTGCTTGAGTGGTGCTCTTTTGGAGTGGAGAGAGAGGTGTGTGTGCGTTGTGAAGCGGGGAGTGGATTGCGGGGTGTGGAATGGGTGACTGGGGATGGAACCGTGAGGTCAATGACTGCTTGAGTGGTGCTCTTTTGGAGTGGCAAGACGAAATGTCTTCTTGGTGGCAGAAAATCCCTTCAGAGCACGTTCTGAAAACAAGTGACAATGACCCTTTTGTCAGTCAGAGACAGACGACATGCAGCTTTTTGATGCAGATAAGATAGAGTAAAAGACCGAAAGTCACTCAGAGAGTCAAGATTAAGATTAGATTATTCAAGATTAAAGAGAGACAATTGCATCAAAAAATCGGTTTCACTAGGTTTCGGGTTTTAAAGCTCGATACACCAGGTTTCGGGTTTTGAGGGAGATTTCGTCCGGTTTCAGGTTTCAGGCACACCAAAACAAACCCCACAAAAAATCCAACCCAACCAGTAATGAGCTAAACAGATGGGAGAAAAAGCACACCTGAACCAGCACTAGCTTAGCTTGCAGACTATTTCACCGGCCATGGTAATTTCATATTTTATATTATAGGGCATAATATAGGCTTTCACAGCCTCTTGCCTGCTCTTTCAAGTCTTGTTCATGTTAGTTTTGGTTCCTACTCGGAGCCATAAGGCAAATAAAAGGAAACAAAAAGAAAAAGAAAATCACCGAAGGGGAATTTTCGACAAGCTCACTGCTTGTCTTCCTCAACCCTTTACTGGCTGGCAGTTGTGGGGCTGTTGGTATTGTCCACTGAGTTTCAGTCAACTTTCAAGTCTTTCATATTTGGATTTTTTTTCTGTATGTTTCGGTCGCAACAAAGCGCGGCACCGTAGTGCTTCTTACAATTAAATGACAGACAAACATTGTCTGGAAGCATCCTCTCAGTGCCTATCTAACATGAGTTTTTTAAAACTGTTGAGTGTTCCGATTTAGTCAACAGGCTAAAGTGCCGGTCACGGCAACGTAGCCTATTGTTGGTTTTTGTTGTTGTTGATTTTGTTGTATTTTGTTTGTGTGTTTTGCATGTTTATTTTCAATTTGTTTTGGTTTTGTTGTTGCTGAAGTGAAGTGGGGTTTGTTTCTTCCTGTCTGAACCGGGGAGGGGGTGGGGTGATGGTGGTAAATATCTCAACGCCTGCATAGTAGGTCTTTCTCCTATATATTTCTGTTAGAAGCGTGCGACCTCCGACGGTTCTGTCACGACTATCGTCCCCCACCCCCACCCCCGCCCCTTGTCCCCGCTCAGCGCCAAAAGCCGGGAGGACACAAGAGCAGGGGGTTCTCCGCGATCCTGACCCCCATTACCCCGTCCCAGAACGCGGGCGCCAGCCGGATGTCCTGGCCCCCGAAGTTCACCGTCATCCCGTCCTGGCCCGCGCTGGACGACCCTTTCCGCTTCCAGTACTTCGGGCGGGACGTTCACCGGGACATCATGCGCAGTCTGCAGCATCGTTCCCGCGGGGGCGGGGGGAAGAAGAAACACAGAGAGGGCGGAGACACCCGACAGTCCCAGCAGACGTCTTTGCCCCAGAAACTGGAGATCGTGGTCCCTACCCACATCGAGTGTTTCCTGTGTCATCTTCAGGACTGTGAGCACGGCACCCCGCGGCAGGCCAATACCACGGCGAGGTTCACCAGGGCTCCTTCCTTGTCCCTGCAGAGCAGGGTCAGCAGGGTGAGCAGGCAGAGCAGGGTGAGCAGGCAGAGCAGGGTGAGCAGGCAGAGCAGGGTGAGCAGGCAGAGCAGGGTCAGCAGGCAGAGCAGGGTCAGCAGGCAGGGTGAGCAGGCAGCAGGGTGCAGCAGGCAGAGCAGGGTCAGCAGGCAGAGCAGGGTCAGCAGGCAGAGCAGGGTCAGCAGGCAGGCAGGGTCAGCAGGCAGTCAGCAGGCACAGGGTCAGGGCAGAGCAGGGTCAGCAGGCAGGGTCAGCAGGGTCAGCAGGCAGGGTCAGCAGGCAGAGCAGGGTCAGCAGGCAGAGCAGGGTCAGCAGGCAGGGTGAGCAGGCAGCAGGCAGGCAGAGCAGGGTCAGCAGGCAGAGCAGGGTCAGGCAGAGCAGGGTCAGCAGGCAGAGCAGGGTCAGCAGGCAGAGCAGGGTCAGCAGGTACAGCAGTCAGCAGGTACAGCAGGCACAGCAGAGTCAGCAGGCACAGGGACACCCCAGCCTGCGTGACGGAGGTGTCTGTGGGGTCTGGGGACGTGGTGGAGGAGGAGGAGGGGGAGGATGTGGAGGAGGAGGAGGAGGAGGAGGGGGACCAGGTCTGGTACATGAACAAGATGTGTGCTGCACGGCGAGGCGTTGAGGGGATGTTCGATACGGGACATTATGCGGCTCAGAGCGTGATGCACTGATTCGTGAAAGCAAGACGCATGCACGCACCCATTAATTGGGCGATTCACTGCATATGAACCCCCCCCCCCCCCCCCCCCCCCTGGGGATACCGGGAGATCTTTTGTGTAAACAGTTCCCCTACCTTCTGGAAGTTCTGTGCTTGTAACTTCCTCTAATCTGTCACTCTCTTTGACTCTGGCTTTTCCCATTGCTTACTGTCATCTACTATCTTTCTGCCTTAATAATCCATTCGCCTGCCTTTTTTCAAGGAACGCTTTCAAAAACATTTCCTCCAGCCGAAGTCGGACGTGCTGGGCCTCTTACTGTTTCTTAGTTAAGCGCGTAACGGAAGCATGACGCATCTGCGCTCATAATTGACAGGAAACTGTCTGAGCGATCGAAAAAGAAGAAGAAGAAGAAGAAGAAGAAGAAGAAGAAGAAGAAGAAGAAGAAGAAGAAGAAGAAGAAGAAGAAGAACTGCATACGACTCAACCCAACTGCCATCCGATTGTGACGATGTCTATGAGGCATGGTTCTCGTGAAAGACTTCCGTGTACAAAATAATTCTACTATTTTCGTTCACTATTTTCAAGTAGACCCCAATACAAGAATCGCATGAAATGTCTGAGACAAAAATACAGATGTTTCAACAGATTCGTGTACTACGAATAATATAATATAGCAAATAAAAAGTGAACAAAAGTAGTAGGATTTCATGAGATTGTTCAAGACAGTAACATTTCACGAAAATCGTGCCTCACAAATGTCTCAATCGGATCGCAGTTAGATTGAATCGTATTCAGTGGGTCGGACACACATACATTAAAAAAGATGCATGCAACCATATATTGCGTACAGGCGTGTATGAGACTGAGAGAGAGAGAGAGAGAGAGAGAGAGAGAGAGAGAGAGAGAGAGAGAGAGAGAGAGAGAGAGAGAGAGAGAGAGAGAGAGAGAGAGAGAGAGAGAGAGAGAGAGAGAGAGAGAGAGAGAGAGAGAGAGAGAGAGAGAGAGAGAGAGAGAGAGAGAGAGAGAGAGAGAGAGAGAGAGAGAGAGAGAGAGAGAGAGAGAGAGAGAGAGAGAGAGAGAGAGAGAGAGAGAGAGAGAGTTTTCAGTAATGTGACATTGTGACGAACGAACAAACTAGCCAACATTTCCTCGGCAGACATAGCAGTCTATAGAATAAGTGGGGTAATTTGGTACAGAATAGACGAGAGTAGGGGAGAATATGGGAGAGGACTTCGTGAAAATTAGAGTTGTTTACCTCCATTACTCGGTCAAATACCACAGTAACAATGCAACAATGGCGTCGAAGCTTGAAACCGCAGGATAAAATTAGGGGTGGCCAACAATTCCTATTGGTGGGCATTGCTTCTAAAACTGTTCGTTAGCATTTATAACGCGATGTTTGAAACTTATGATGAGCAAGCTGAAGAATAATTGACAATTATTTGACAAATAAAATAACATGGTAGATCTATCTATCATTTCCCTTTATGATCAGATTTGACCACTTTGGAGTACAGTGCTTTAAAGGCTTTGCTCAGTGGTCGCCTTAACTGGTAATAATCAATAAAATATTGATTGCAAAACCAAAATACTGAAGCCTATTGACCCGTCAGTCCCAAGGACTGATACATTTTTTGTTTTTTGTTTCCCTGGGACTGGCTTTGACACTGGTTGTTGGGGGACATTGTCGCTGATGGGACTGGTTTTGACACTGGTTGTTGAGGGGCATTGTGGCTGATGGGACTGGTTTTGACACTGATTGTTGAGGGGGCATTGTCGCTGATGGGACTGGTTTTGACACTGGTTGTTGGGGGGCATTGTCGCTGATGGGACTGGTTTTGACACTGGTTGTTGGGGGGCATTGTCGCTGATGGGACTGGTTTGACACCGGTTGTTGGGGGGCATTGTCGCTGATGGGACTGGTTTTGACACCGGTTGTTGGGGGGCATTGTCGCTGATGGGACTGGTTTTGACACCGGTTGTTGGGGGGCATTGTCGCTGATGGGACTGGTTTTGACACCGGTTGTTGAGGGGCATTGTCGCTGATGGGACTGGTTTTGACACCGGTTGTTGAGGGGCATTGTCGCTGATGGGACTGGTTTTCAACATCCCTAGCGCGATCACTGTTGCTCTTGTGTAAAGCATAAGAAAGGAAGATTAATAATCACTTTTGTATTTCGTTTTTCAAAGCGTGTTCACAACGAATACTACTGATTTCTGCTCTGCAATCTAAAATATATTTTTTGCATTTGTGCAGACCTAAGAATAAGGGAGATATTTAACAAATAATTGTATTTGTGTGTGTGTGTGTGTGTTCGTGATTAACAATTTATTGCAGTTTCCTTTGGGGCACTTTTGTTTAATGTGTCTGACTGGAATGAAACTGTCGCCATTGGCAACCCTTAGGTAATGTCATTTCATTTATTCACTTATTTATTTATTTATTTATTTATTTATTTATTCTAATGTTTGTAGGCCTACTGTGGAATAAAGAACGTGCCTTTGAATTGTTTTTATGTGCATTTATTTGCACGTCCACTTGCTTTGGATTACCTTTTAGTTTGCACACACCATGTGGTTTAAACAAATCTTTAATATTGTCCAGACAGCACGTAATACACAATACAAAAAAGAGCATCAACAAGCTAACGCTTGTAACGTGCTCTTAAAATATATTGCATGGGGAAACAATGGAATTTTGGCATAAATTGATATTTTATTTTTTCATGGTGGAGCAAAGATTCCGTGTTAATACACAGAAAACCGAATTGAGTTATCTTGTCTAGTTTTTATTTTATAATTATTTGAAGTTTGGCATTCGAAATAGACCATTTGCAGAAATTGGGCATAGAAGATACAGCTTTGCCTCTTTGTTTCTATTGACGTGACTTAGAAAACCATCACATAAGCAAAGAAATCATTCAAAATTGTCTTTTATGTTATGGATACTGGTAGAACACATACAAATAGACATAAATATACCATAAATAGAAAATTGATATTTTGGAGGTTGTTGACTACTTTTGGTTTTTGCTAAAACAAATTCTGAGCGACTTATGTAGGTTTTTCCCATGCACCATCACTTAAAGGTAGACCCTGACGGATGAGTTTTTGCAAGAAACACGTCGAGATCACCAGAAAGACAGCCTTTTCAAGGATAGGAACACTCACTTTGCTCTGGTTTCCTATAAATCAAACTGTCAAAATGGCGATTCCTCCTTGGCGGAGATGCCGGAGAGAGTAGCCATTTTGGATGGGGTGGGTGGAGGCCAATCCCATTGTGGTTGAAGCATTTTCTTTTTTTGCAGTGCAGTTAAAAAAAGGAGCTATTTCCTTTGTTGTGAGCAAAACTCCTTTAGATAAACTGTATAAAACAATAAAATTAAAAAAAGGCTTGTATTGCGAACATTTCGTGCTAACGATTTGGTCTAAACTCAGGCGGCCATTAGAAAAGAGACGGCACACGCCTTCTCTTTGGGTGAAATAATTTGATTTACAGCACCTCCGCCAAAGAGGAATCACCGACTTGACGGTTTGATTTCTAAGAAACCAGAGCAAAGTAAGGGTGTTTTTCTGGTGATCTCGACGTGTTTCTTACCCAATAAAAAGTTCGTCAGGGTGCCCCTTTAGTATGTTTGGTAAATGACCGATCGCGTCGGTAAGCTTACACACTTATTATGCATTGTCCTTGTCATAGGGAGAAGCAAAGACAATTGTTTGTGGCCAGCTCAGAACGAAATGGAGGGAGCGTCTGCAGCTTGACTCTGGAGAGGACAGCACCCACCAGCTGGACCGTGCCCAGCAGGTCGCCATCTTCAGATTGAGAACTGAACATTGTCAACTCCTTTTTCTTCTCTACCGCCTCGGAAATTCCCACTCTGACGAATGTCCTTGTGACCTGGGTTTGCAGACTCCAGACCACATCTGGCAGGACTGCCCTACTTTCGGCACCCTGAGTTATGAAAGTATGGCCCAGGCCTGTGGCACAGCGGGACATGCTGTGGGATCCTGTGGCACTCCGGGACAAGCTGTGGGGTCCTGTGGTACTCCGGGACAAGCTGTGGGGTCCTGTGGCACTACGGGACAAGCTGTGGGGTCCTGTGGCACTACGGGACAAGCTGTGGGGTCCTGTGGCACTCTGGGACAAGCTGTGGGGTCCTGTGGTACTCCGGGACAAGCTGTGGGGTCCTGTGGCACTCCGGGACAAGCTGTGGGGTCCTGTGGCACTCCGGGACAAGCTGTGGGGTCCTGTAACACTTTGGGACAAGCTGTGGGGTCCTGTAAAACTTTGGGACAAGCTGTGGGGTCCTGTGGTACTCCGGGACAAGCTGTGGGGTCCTGTGGCACTCCGGGACAAGATGTGGGGTCCTGTGGTACTCCGGGACAAGCTGTGGGGTCTTGTAGCACTCCGGGACAAGCTGTGGGGTCCTGTAACACTTTGGGACAAGCTGTGGGGTCCTGTGGCACTCCGGGACAAGCTGTGGGGTCCTGTGGTACTCCGGGACAAGCTGTGGGGTCCTGTGGCACTCCGGGACAAGCTGTGGGGTCCTGTAACACTCCGGGACAAGCTGTGGGGTCCTGTGGCACTCCGGGACAAGCTGTGGGGTCCTGTGGTACTCCGGGACAAGCTGTGGGGTCCTGTGGCACTCCGGGACAAGCTGTGGGGTCCTGTGGCACTCCGGGACAAGCTGTGGGGTCCTGTGGCACTCCGGGACAAGCTGTGGGGTCCTGTGGCACTCCGGGACAAGCTGTGGGGTCTGTGGTGGCACTCCGGGACAAGCTGTGGGGTCCTGTGGCACTCCGGGACAAGCTGTGGGGTCCTGTGGCACTCCGGGACAAGCTGTGGGGTCCTGTGGTACTCCGGGACAAGCTGTGGGGTCCTGTGGCACTCCGGGACAAGCTGTGGGGTCCTGTGGCACTCCGGGACAAGCTGTGGGGTCCTGTGGCACTCCGGGACAAGCTGTGGGGTCCTGTGGCACTCCGGGACAAGCTGTGGGGTCCTGTGGTACTCCGGGACAAGCTGTGGGGTCCTGTGGCACTCCGGGACAAGCTGTGGGGTCCTGTGGTACACTCCGGGACAAGCTGTGGGGTCCTGTGGCACTCCGGGACAAGCTGTGGGGTCCTGTGGCACTCCGGGACAAGCTGTGGGGTCCTGTGGCACTCCGGGACAAGCTGTGGGGTCCTGTGGCACTCCGGGACAAGCTGTGGGGTCCTGTGGCACTCCGGGACAAGCTGTGGGGTCCTGTGGCACTCCGGGACAAGCTGTGGGGTCCTGTGGCACTCCGGGACAAGCTGTGGGGTCCTGTGGTACTCCGGGACAAGCTGTGGGGTCCTGTGGCACTCCGGGACAAGCTGTGGGGTCCTGTGGCACTCCGGGACAAGCTGTGGGGTCCTGTGGCACTCCGGGACAAGCTGTGGGGTCATGTGGCACTCCGGGACAAGCTGTGGGGTCATGTGGCACTCCGGGACAAGCTGTGGGGTCCTGTGGCACTCCGGGACAAGCTGTGGGGTCCTGTGGTACTCCGGGACAAGCTGTGGGGTCCTGTGGCACTCCGGGACAAGCTGTGGGGTCCTGTGGTACTCCGGGACAAGCTGTGGGGTCCTGTGGCACTCCGGGACAAGCTGTGGGGTCCTGTGGCACTCCGGGACAAGCTGTGGGGTCCTGTGGTACTCCGTGACAAGCTATGGGGTCCTGTGACAGTACGGGACAAGCTGTTGGGTCCTGTGGTACTCCGGGACAAGCTGTGGGGTCCTGTGGCACTCCGAGACAAGCTGTGGGGTTCTGTGGCACTCCGAGACAAGCTGTGGGGTCCTGTGGCACTCCGGGACAAGCTGTGGGGTCCTGTGGCACTCCGGGACAAGCTGTGGGGTCCTGGTGCAGCGCTGCAGCTGACTGCGACCTTCATCAACCGAACGGGACTGAGCTTCTAGCATGGCAAGGGACAAAGAAGAAGAAGAAGAAGAAGAAGAAGAAGAAGAAGAAGAAGAAGAAGAAGAAGAAGAAGAAGAAGAAGAAGAAGAAGAAGAAGAAGAAGAAGAAGAAGAAGAAGAAGAAGATAGGCACCTTTCGTGTATGAAAATATATGTTGTTGTTGTCTTACCCTGGCTTAAAGACTCCAGGGATCATCCCAACAGCCGTAGCACTTGAAAAATATGCTACAAATGTGCCAGCCAGGAATGAGAAAATCACGTGTGTGAGCGTGTTTTTTTTTTATTACCCCGCCACGTTTTCAGCCACACTCCAGCTTCGGAGGATTTTAGACTGATGATGTTACGCTTGGAGCTTGTCATGGCAACCCCCGCACAACCATGCAGAACATAGCAACATTTAGATGTGTCCTTGGTGTTCTAGTTTATGTCAACTGGTCCGACACAGCCTGATGCCAAGGCCATACAAAAATAATAAAACGAACCTTTAAATTGAAAATATGATCTAATCAAACAACTACACAAAAGATGACATCTCCAATGACTTTTGAGGCGAGGATGAATTACATCATTTGGAACTAAAGAAGAGTGCTTAAGGATGCGTTTTATTGAATTGTAATGGATTGTAGAATTTTGTTTTGTTTCACAATGGATTGCTCTCGGGGAAATTCGTGCAGTTCCACTGTAAATGCAGTATCGCCGCACACACACACCCCTCCATCCACCCGCCCACCCCACCCCACCGTAAATACAAAGCAATGTATGAAGTCACGATATCTTGAAATGTACACTGATATACATGGACACTATGTGAACATTCGCCGTAAATACAAAGCAACACTACTCCTTCATACGTTCTTCCATGAGCGCGAGCAGCTTGTTGAGCCGAGCCTGCCGCACTTTATCCAGCAAGACATTGAAGGTGTAGAGAAAAGGGTTGAGGGCGGAGTTGAGGGGAAGGACAAGGACAGCGATGACCACACTGACCTCTCCGGGAACCGCCACATCCGCGGAGGCCAGGAGGCCTAGGAGGCCCACCGGAAACCAGCACAGGAAGTCTGACAGCGCCACCGTGATCAAACGGCCCGCAATCCTGGCGTCCTGCGATGTTTTAGTTGAATCCGCCACGTTGAGTTTGTTCCCCTGAATCGACCAGAATATGGCGACCTGTCCCGAAGCGATGAGAACGAAGAGGGCGAAGTTCAGAACGATCATGACTCCGAAGGCGTAGCTGTGTCCTTGAAAGTCATGGCGGGTGATGGGCAGAGGGATGCAGAGGCCCGTCTGACTGTAGAATTCCCAGTGAGAAAAGAAGGGAAACAGGGGCAGGGACGCCAGCAACACGCCAACAGACCAAACCACGATGCACGCGTACATCGATGACGATTGGTTGAACCGTAACTGGGAAAAAGGGAAGTGAAGCACGAGAAACCGATCCAAAGTTATCAGGCAAATCACAAAGGCTGACACTTCGCTGGACATGACGGAAACCAAACCAGCCAATTTACAAACGAAGCTGTTCCTCCAGGAAACGTCCTCCCACAGATACGTCCCTCGGTAAACTTGATCCGCTGCCCCGATCATGGCCAAGAACACACCCATGAAAAAATCGGCCACACAAAGATGGGTTACAAACACATCAAAACCCAACCTTCTTTTCCGTCGACCGACAATAAGATGGACAACGAAACTGGCCAAATTCCCCATGATTGCAAAACAGACGAACAGGAACAAAGCTGCTCTGTAGAAGCCGGATCGAAGAAGAGCCTCGCAGGAAGAAATCTCGTCAAAAGGTGCGTGACAGTTGGGTAAGTTAAAGCCAGCAGGTAATACAGCAGGGCAGCACAGCTTGTAGTTGTCAGTATACACATGTTCTAAATGGTCACTTGTCCTCAACAGGTTTCTGGTGAAGTGAACCACAGGGCATCCTCGGGAATCCAACACTTTAAGAGACTGCAGAGCCTCAGTGTCGGTTCTGCTTAGTGCCGTGACCATTCCGTGAGAAAAGTTAAGCGAGTGTAACTGTTTGAAGACACCAAATGTGTCGAAATCCACCTCAGTCAGTAGACTGTGTGATAAATCCAAATATTTCAGCCCGAGGAAGACGGAGGGATAAAGATGAGCGTCAGTGAAGAGCAGGGAAACTGGGTTCCCTGATAAACTTAACCGATGAAGGTTAGCTAAGGAAGAGAGCTCACGGACACTGATCTCACTGATACGATTGTTGCTGAGGTCCAGAATGCGAAGATTGGGTAGAGTAACAATGCCCAGACTACGAATCTGACAGTGAACTAGTTCCAGATATATCAGAAAAGTGTTCTCCGACACATCACTAACATTCATACCACTGTTTGTACCATTCAGATACCTTAAATTAGCAAACGCATGAGCTTCAACAAAACCGTTACAAACGAACGAAAACCCGTAGCACATACAACCGGAAGGACATGTAAGGAGACAGAACTTCTCGTCGTCTGACTGAGGACAATGGCTCATGAAATCGCACAAACCGTTTTTGTGCACGCAGACTTTGGACCCTCTACAGCGGTAGTAACCGGGACAGGTGAACGCATCACAATCCAACTCGTCTTCCTTGCCCGCACAATCAAAGACACCGTTACAACGAACAAACACGGGGAGACAATTCCCATCCGTAGGACACAGGAAGTGGGAGTCAGGGCAGTAGGAAATGCTTCCAGGTTCAAAGAGGTCGAGGTCCCAGCGGCTCACGGCGTATTCCCCAAAGCCGATCACGTAGGGGGGAGGTCGAGGTCGGAATTTGTCTTTACTGGAGATGCAGCCGAACCAGTCAGAGCCGTCGTAGCATTGGCGGTAGTACTGGCAGAGTTGTGTGTATGGAATGCACTGAAATATGTGCAAGTTTCAGTACACGCATATACACGCATAACACACGCATAACACACGCATAACACACGCATACACAGAAGTACAAATTCAGACACATGCATGCGCCATGCCAAACGCACGCACAACGAATACGCATGCATAGCCAACACAGAGAGAGAAAAGAGCAGACACACACACACACACACACACACACACACACACACACACACACACACACACACACACACACACACACACACACACACACACACACACACACACACACACACACACACACACACACACTAACATTGACACACATATGTACGCCCAAATGCACAGTAAATATTCTGACATTCCAATCCACGTGTCTTTACTTTTATACTTTACTAAAAAAGATTGCTCTTTTAATCTGTAATAATTATTTTGTTATAGGCCTCTCTTTTAAGAACTTGTTTTAATAAATCCATTATTTCATTATTGAAAACCATCAAGGTAAGACACAAAAACGACAAAACAAAACTTAAAAATAACTTATTGCTCTAAAAACAAAGCGCAAAAACGTCACTATATAACATACCTTTCCAACATCACACAAAGTACTGGCACTGAGATCACATTTCCCTCCCATGTGGAAATCACAGAAGTCCTCATCGCTGTGATCTGCACAGTCACTCCGCTGATCACACACCAGGGAGTACGGCACCTTCTGCCACTCGTCCTCACACACGAAGGCTGGGGCGAACAGGTCCAACTTTGCCTCACAAACTTGGAACGAAGAATTCTCGTTTGATTTTGAGCAGTTTTGACGAAGTTTCATGTCGAGTTTATCCAAGAAACAGTCGCTGAATTCGTCAACAGCCAGAGGAACGTTTGTGAAGTGCCCTCCTGGACACTGGATGAGAGCAGGTAGAGGTCTGTTTGTGGACACCATCGAAACACGTGGTAATTTAACTACAAACCTTTCGTTCTTGAGATCTGTGAGGTCTCTTTCACACATGAACCAGCATCGGAATGTCTGACATGAGTGCTCCATGACCAGCGCCGACAAACCGTTAATGGCAAAGTGTCCGGAACTGTCGTGCAGCGTGACGACGCCGTACACGTGGGTCAGAGAGCGGTAGTTGACTCGGTGTAGATAGTAGGCCATGGTCGAGTCCGTCCATTTCAGAAGGGGGCTGTATCTGAACAGAGGGTGTGTCGTTAATGACTCCGTATACCCTTGGTCAAAGGAGAAAAGATAATTGTTGTGTTATTTGTTTTGATTCTTTCATACAAAACTGTGCTGAATTCATTGACGTAAAGACATTACATTTTTCAAATCAAACTTTTCTTCAAAGAAGAAACGTTAGATTGCTGTGTATTTTTGTTTTGATTATTTCATATGAAACAGTGTTGAATTCACTGAAGCAAACAAAAATTAAAAATTAAAAAAAACCACTTCATGCTTAAGCCTAGTAAAATAGAGACAACAAACTGAACATTTGGAAATACCAGAATATCATTGTGATGCAATGCCTTTTCGAAATTATATCTGCATAATTCCACCATTTCAACAGTACAATGCAAGCAGTGAATTGAATTGCCTGTTGGTTCCAGGGGTAGCTTAGCTCTATATTTCATGCTTTGTGTTTGCATAATCCCACCATTTCAACAGTACAATGCAAGCAGTGAATTGAATTGCCTATTGGTTCCAGGGGTAGCTTAGCTCTATATTTCATGCTTTGTGTTTGCATAATCCCACCATTTCAACAGTACAATGCAAGCAGTGAATTGAATTGCCTATTGGTTCCAGGGGTAGCTTAGCTCTATATTTCATGCTTTGTGTTTGCATAATCCCACCATTTCAACAGTACAATGCAAGCAGTGAATTGAATTGCCTATTGGTTCCTATGGGTTCCAGGGTAGCTTAGCTCTATATTTCATGCTTTGTGTTTGCATAATCCCACCATTTCAACAGTACAATGCAAGCAGTGAATTGAATTGCCTAGCTTAGCTCTATATTTCATGCTTTGTGTTTGCATAATCCCACCATTTCAACAGTACAATGCAAGCAGTGAATTGAATTGCCTATTGGTTCCAGGGGTAGCTTAGCTCTATATTTCATGCTTTGTGTTTGCATAATCCCACCATTTCAACAGTACAATGCAAGCAGTGAATTGAATTGCCTATTGGTTCCAGGGGTAGCTTAGCTCTATATTTCATGCTTTGTGTTTGCATAATCCCACCATTTCAACAGTACAATGCAAGCAGTGAATTGAATTGCCTATTGGTTCCAGGGGTAGCTTAGCTCTATATTTCATGCTTTGTGTTTGCATAATCCCACCATTTCAACAGTACAATGCAAGCAGTGAATTGAATTGCCTATTTGGGGTAGCTTAGCTCTATATTTCATGCTTTGTGTTTGCATAATCCCACCATTTCAACAGTACAATGCAAGCAGTAATTGAATTGCCTAGGTTCCAGGGGTCTTAGCTCTATATTTCATGCTTTGTGTTTGCATAATCCCACCATTTCAACAGTACAATGCAAGCAGTGAATTGAATTGCCTATTGGTTCCAGGGGTAGCTTAGCTCTATATTTCATGCTTTGTGTTTGCATAATCCCACCATTTCAACAGTACAATGCAAGCAGTGAATTGAATTGCCTATTGGTTCCAGGGGTAGCTTAGCTCTATATTTCATGCTTTGTGTTTGCATAATCCCACCATTTCAACAGTACAATGCAAGCAGTGAATTGAATTGCCTATTGGTTCCAGGGGTAGCTTAGCTCTATATTTCATGCTTTGTGTTTGCATAATCCCACCATTTCAACAGTACAATGCAAGCAGTGAATTGAATTGCCTATTGGTTCCAGGGGTAGCTTAGCTCTATATTTCATGCTTTGTGTTTGCATAATCCCACCATTTCAACAGTACAATGCAAGCAGTGAATTGAATTGCCTATTGGTTCCAGGGGTAGCTTAGCTCTATATTTCATGCTTTGTGTTTGCATAATCCCACCATTTCAACAGTACAATGCAAGCAGTGAATTGAATTGCCTATTTCCAGGGGTAGCTTAGCTCTATATTTCATGCTTTGTGTTTGCATAATCCCACCATTTCAACAGTACAATGCAAGCAGTGAATTGAATAGCTTAGCTCTATATTTCATGCTTTGTGTTTGCATAATCCCACCATTTCAACAGTACAATGCAAGCAGTGAATTGAATTGCCTGTTGGTTCCATTGGTTCCAGGGGTAGCTTAGCTCTATATTTCATGCTTTGTGTTTGCATAATCCCACCATTTCAACAGTACAATGCAAGCAGTGAATTGAATTGCCTATTGGTTCCAGGGGTAGCTTAGCTCTATATTTCATGCTTTGTGTTTGCATAATCCCACCATTTCAACAGTACAATGCAAGCAGTGAATTGAATTGCCTAATGGTTCCAGGGGTAGCTTAGCTCTATATTTCATGCTTTGTGTTTGCATAATCCCACCATTTCAACAGTACAATGCAAGCAGTGAATTGAATTGACTATTGGTTCCAGGGGTAGCTTAGCTCTATATTTCATGCTTTGTGTTTGCATAATCCCACCATTTCAACAGTACAATGCAAGCAGTGAATTGCCTAATTCAATTTCATGCTTTGTGTTTGCATAATCCCACCATTTCAACAGTACAATGCAAGCAGTTGTAACGGTTCCAGGGGTAGCTTAGCTCTATATTTCATGCTTTGTGTTTGCGTCTGGCGAACTTTAATGAAATAAACGTGAGTTTTGTTTATTGGTGGAATTCAACATTGTATTGGTGCTGTCTAGTTTTCCTCGTGTATATTTATACACCTGATAAGCTTATTTCTTCTTCTTTTTCTTCTTCTTCTTCTGCGTTCCCAGACCATACAGCCATAATGGGTGAGGTATGTATGTGCCTGGTTTTCAGTTTTCACTGGTCTCCCTGCTGCATTCAGCTAAGACATTCTGATTTTGGAGGAACACACCTAATATGAATGTTGCTTGGATTAACGCCCTCGTATTATGAAAGTAAGCATTCGAATTATCACCCTGTCGAAAATGTCCCTTGTCAATCAATGCTTTCTGGTTATGAATAATAGACCTGTTATGGAACTAAGCTTCTTTCTTCTTCTGCGTTCCCAGGCCATTATGCCATAATGACTTAGGTACGTATGTGTCCTGTTTTCAGATTTCACTGGTCTCCCCGCTGTATTCAGCCAACACATTCCGATTTCGGAGGAGCTCAAAAGAGAAACTTCTTTGAAAGATTGTTTTAAAAGGCAGGAAAATGGGCTCATAAGTCAGAAAGAGAATAGATGAGACAGAAAGCAAAGGGAAACGGCAGAGTCAAAGAGAGTGACAGATTAGAGGAAGTTACAAGCACAGAACTTCCAGAAGATGGGGGAACAATTTGTACGAAAGACCCTCTGCGGTACCCCCACGGGGAGGAAACTAAACACTACATACAGTTTTGACTCTGTGTCCGCTGACTGGAGACCCACGATGATTCTGACCCCCTCCAGCACCAGAACGTCCACACGGAGAATATCTCGCACAAAGTTCCACACCTCCGCAGAATCCAACATGGCCAGCCGTCCTCCTTGCCATGAGCACCGGGTGTTAGCCTCGTGCCAGGAAATGTGTTTCTCTGGTCTGTGCAGCGTTAAACATTTGCGTCGAAAGAGAACACCGTTGCCATCATTGCATGGAGTGTAGGGGCAGTGACTTTCGTCATTACCATCTTCGCACTCTCTGTGCAGGTTACACAGAAAATGGTGTTTGAATTCTGGCCAGAATTCGACAGAGCAGTTCCATTTCAGATTTGGAAGTTGTTCAAGAATGGATGAGTTCTGAAATTATTATTTTAAATTTATTTAAAAATCTGTAAGGGATAGTAAAAAATTGTATTTATAATAAGCCTACATACGTAGTACTTAGTACAACTAGTTAGATTGTATGCGTGTGAATGAGGGATGTAGGCCTAAGCATAAGATATTAGGCTTAATTCATAAAAACAAATATGCAACAAAAATGCTAGTATAGCCTGTACAATTGTCTTAAAGAGTACTCTGATGAACTTTTACTACTATTCTTACGAATATTTATGACCTTTTAAATAAAACAACAACAATGAGAGCAACAAAATGAAATAGTACAACAATTCTAGTTGCTAATATAAAAACACTTTTAGTGCATCATAATTTTGAAACTGAAATACAGGGAAAATGCTAGACAAACCCGCTAACATTTTCACATTTTTCCAAGTGTCCAACACTTATTATCGATTCTTCAAATGAATCAGAAGAGGAGTAAGGGAAGAAAAGAAGTACACACTCAATATTCATTTTTGGGTTTACCTCGTGATAGGAGAAAAGAATCCTCACACCAGTGCCATGTTTGACGTTGTCCTTCGATGTAACTCGAGAGGACCCAGTGTTGAAGTGCACCCTCAGCTCTCTCTCCCTGACAATGGTGGGTGGGGGAAGGCTGGTGTAGTTTGTGCAGATGGTCCATAAGGGTTGGGTCTTACTGCCCGTCAACACCTGCATGGATACAAATTGCTTGAAGGAGACCCTCAAACAGATTTATTTAAAGTGTGCAGAATGATGTGAAATAGATCTGGATCATAAACTCTGAGTTTATTGGAAGTCGCAAACATACATCAATCTGAACGTGATCAAGCCGTTAGCCTATAATTGGCAAACAAAAGTATGTCGGCATTCACTTGTGCATTGTCTGCTTCTTTGAAGTCTCGTTTTGGAGACGAAATAGCTGTGACGTCACAGTTAGACAAGTTCTTAAAGTTCATAAGCTTGTCATTTTGTCTAACTTTGATGTCACAGCTGGTCCTTCTTCTTCTTCTTCTTCTTCTTCTTCTTCTGCTTCTTCTTCTTCTCACAGCTGCTCCATGGATTTTCGATATTGCAGAAGTTATGTTCCGTGAGACTAATGGCTAGTTGATCCCTGGCAACACAAGAGTGATTTTTTAAAAAAGTATACTGT
>CM065682.1:77004573-77006954 GCA_017654935.2 Phymorhynchus buccinoides
AATTATAATAATACTCAAATAGGTAGGCTTATTCCGTTTTATGAAAAACGTGATTTATTTCTAACCAACTTTGTACAAACCATTCCAAATACATGTACTCCAGTAGGATACTTATATTAAAACTGATATTTAACTGCATATTCTATTTGATTGTAGTGAAGCGCACGGTATGTGTGTGTGTCATAACCGGAAGTTGTAGTTAGTTGTGTTCACGCAGTTCACGTGGGTGGATCAACCTGAGATGTGAGTTGTAAGGTTTGGTTGCAGTCAGAGCTTAGCACCCGATGTGAACGGACCTGTCACCTGCCAAGAGAGATAGGCCTACGGCTCACAAGCAGTAGCTATTAGTGTTGACTAATTAGGAAGCTGGAAGGTTACAACAAGGGACTGCTGATATATCTCTATATATCTCTGTATCCACAGTGATGTCCCGAGGCTCTGGTCATAGGCCATTGACCTATTCAATTTGAAAATGTACTATTGTGTTCTTCCCTGTTAGGACAAATGTCTGATGAAAATGTTAACACTGGCACGCATTGTCTTATTGATTCTGCAAGCGCCAGAACATTGTCCTATTGATATTTCTTGTCTTAGGACAGTTTGTCCTATCACTTTTCGATCCTTGGTGCATCACTGTGTTCAGTGTCCTGTGTGTGTTGTCTTGTGTCTGTATCTGTGGTACTAGTTGGTCTGTTTGTACATATATATCTCTGTGTTCAGTGTCCTGTGTGTGTGTGTGGTACTAGTTGGTCTATTTGTACATATATATCTCTGTGTTCAGTGTCCTGTGTGTGTTGTCTTGTGGCTGTATGTGTGGTACTAGTTGGTCTATGTGTACATATATATCTCTGTGTTCAGTGTCCTGTGTGTGTTGTCTTGTGGCTGTATGTGTGGTACTAGTTGGTCTATTTGTACATATATATCTCTGTGTTCAGTGTCTTGTGTGTGTTGTCTTGTGTCTGTATCTGTGGTACTAGTTGGTCTATTTGTACATAGTAGGCCTAGCGGGGACTTAGGGTTTAGTGTGGCCACACACCATAGTTAGGTTTAGTGTGGGGCTAGGGAAAGCGTGCTGTGACGGCCGTCAACCTGGCTGCTCTGCACTGCTGTCTGGAGCCTTCCTGCACCGATACTGCAAGTAGGTCTTTGTGTTGGTTGTGTGACTCCATGTGTTGTGTGTTGGCGATAACAGCAGAGCCCTCCTGCACTGATACTGCAAGTAGGTCTCTGTGTTGGTTGTGACTCCATGTGTTGTGTGTTGGCGATAACAGCAGAGTCGAGAGTGTGCGACAAGGCCTAAAAGAGCTGGGTCAGTCCATCTTGATAAAACACCTCATAATATAAAAACAATTTGCATTAACTACTTTTTTTCGTGTAGTATCAATGTAAAGTGAACACACGTTTTAAATAAAAGATTCATTCATTCCATGACAATGACTTCATCATCTGTAGGATCTATCTAATCGTTTTCTGGAGCTATCTAATTAATCTTGACCACTGATCAGCGTGACCCGTCCAGAGAGTGACGTACCAAATGTCTCAATCAAAAACCTGTCGCGCAAGATTATTATGACACAGTGATTAACCCTTTCGCCACCAGCCATTTTTCAGCCAAAAGATACCATTAAAATTAACTGGTTAGAGATTGGGTTTTTTATCTGCAATATTGGGAATTCCTCAGAGACATGTATAACAATAGACCTATTCTTACCTCCCAAAATTATGAAAATAGGGTCTTCGGATAACAGTCCCTGGTTTGATGCCTTTTAGTGACATCGGTGTTAAACCGTTGTGGTGCACAAATGGGACATTGGCGGCGAAGGCGTTAATACCTTTTTTCTCTCACAAGCCTGCGGATGTGGGAGGTGAGTGCAATTGTAAAGTAGTTTCGTTGTTGGCTTACCCTGGCTAAAAGACTCCAGGGATCATCCCAACAGCGGAAGCTCTTGAACACTACAGTACAAGCGCATCAGCTAGCGATGAGAGCATTACGTATGTGACCGTTTTTTATTACCCTGCCATCAAAAATGTAGCCTTGGTGTTCTAGTCTATTGGTCTGGCACAGCCTTAAGCCAAGGCGATAAAGTAGTTTCAGTGTCGAAGAATATGAATGAATGAATGCCATACAAATAAGACTAATCAGAGGTGAATGAAGTACCTGAAATAAAAATAAATATCCGTGATAATTCTCAATTCTGTATCAGAAATGGCCCAATGGGCTGAAGTAGTCAATATTCAACCCGCTTTCTTATTTCCAGATATAACATTTACTCCTTCTGCCTGACCATTTCTGTGGCATGTGCTGAATCTTCAAGCATCTGACAGTGACAATTTCGATATGGTAATCATTATTTTAAATTGCTTGTTTCTTGTGCCCGTTC
>CM065682.1:77007454-77019954 GCA_017654935.2 Phymorhynchus buccinoides
GGGACATTGTCGCTGGTGGGACTGGCTTTGACACCGGTTGTTGGGGGGCATTGTCGCTGATGGGACTGGTTTTGACACACCGGTTGTTGAGGGGCATTGTTGCTGCATTGGACTGGTTTTGCCACTGGTTGTTTGAGGGGCATTGTCGCCTGATGGGACTGTTTTTGACACCGGTTGTTGAGGGGCATTGTCGCTGATGGGACTGGTTTTGACACCGGTTGTTGAGGGGCATTGTCGCTGATGGGACTGGTTTTCAACATCCCTAGCGCGATCACTGTTGCTCTTGTGTAAAGCATAAGAAAGGAAGATTAATAATCACTTTTGTATTTCGTTTTTCAAAGCGTGTTCACAACGAATACTACTGATTTCTGCTCTGCAATCTAAAATATATTTTTTGTTTCAGTTGTGCAGAACAGGCTAAGAATAAGGGAGATATTTGATACAAATAACGTGTAATCTGTGTGATGTCGTGTGTGTGTGTGTGTGGGTGCGTGTGGTGTGTGCGTGCGTGGGTGTGTGTGTGTGTTTATGTGTGTGTCGTGTGTGTGTGTACCAATTTTCCAAATTATTTATTGCAGTTTCCTTTGGGGCACTTTTGTTTAATGTGTCTGACTGGAATGAAACTGTCGCCATTGGCAACCCTTAGGTAATGTCATTTATTATTATTTATTTATTATTTATTTATTTATTTTTATTCTAATGTTTATAGGCCTACTGTGGAATAAAGAACGTGCCTTTGAATTGTTTTTATGTGCATTTATTTGCACGTCCACTTGCTTTGGATTACCTTTTAGTTTGCACACACCATGTGGTTTAAACAAATCTTTAATATTGTCCAGACAGCACGTAATACACAATACAAAAAAGAGCATCAACAAGCTAACGCTTGTAACGTGCTCTTAAAATATATTGCATGGGGAAACAAGTGGAATTTTGGCATAAATTGAGATTTTAATTTTTCATGGTGGAGCAAAGATTCCTTGTTAATACACAGAAAACCGAATTGAGTTATCTTGTCTAGTTTTTATTTTATAATTATTTGAAGTTTGGCATTCGAAATAGATCATTTGCAGAAATTGGGCATAGAAGATACAACTTTTCCTCTTTGTTTCTATTGACGTGACTTAGAAAACCATCACATAAGCAAAGAAATCATTCAAAATTGTCTTTCATGTTGTGGATACTGGTAGAATACATACAAATAGACATAAATATGCCCTAAATAGAAAATTGATATTTTGGAGGTTGTTGACTATTTTTGGCTTTTGCTAAAAAACATTCTGAGCGACTTATGTAGGTTTTTCCCCATGCACCATCACTTAAAGTTAGACCCTGACGGATAAGTTTTTTGCAAGAAAACACGTCGAGATCACCAGAAAGACAGCCTTTTCAAGGATAGGAACACTCACTTTGCTCTGGTTTCCTAGAAATCAAACCGTCAAAATGGCGATTCCTCCTTGGCGGAGATGCCGGAGAGAGTAGCCATTTGGATGGGGTGGGTGGAAGCCAATCCCATTGTGGTTGAAGCATTTTCTTTTTTTGCAGTGCAGTTAAAAAAAAAGGAGCTATTTCCTTTGTTGTGAGCAAAACTCCTTTAGATAAACTGTATAAAACAATATAAATTTAAAAAAAAAGGCTTGTATTGCGAACATTTCGTGCAAACGATTTGGTCTAAACTCAGGCGGCCATTAGAAAAGAGACGGAAACACGCCTTCTCTTTGGGTGAAATAATTTGACTTCCAGCACCTCCGCCAAAGAGGAATCGCCGACTTGACGGTTTGATTTCTAAGAAACCAGAGCAAAGTAAGGGTGTTTTTTTTCTCTGGTGATCTCGACGTGTTTCTTACCCAATAAAAAGTTCGTCAGGGTGCCCCTTTAGTATGTTTGGTAAATGACCGATCGCGTCGGTAAGCTTACACACTTATTATGCATTGTCCTTGTCATAGGGAGAAGCAAAGACAATTGTTTGTGGCCAGCTCAGAACGAAATGGAGGGAGCGTCCTGCAGCTTGACTCTGGAGAGGACAGCACCCACCAGCTGGACCGTGCCCAGCAGGTCGCCATCTTCAGATTGAGAACTGAACATTGTCAACTCCTTTTTCTTCTCTACCGCCTCGGAAATTCCCACTCTGACGAATGTCCTTGTGGCCTGGGTTTGCAGACTCCAGACCACATCTGGCAGGACTGCCCTACTTTCGGCACCCTGAGTTATGAAAGTATGGCCCAGGCCTGTGGCACTCCGGGACATGCTGTGGGGTCCTGTGGCACTCCGGGACAAGCTGTGGGGTCCTGTGGTACTCCGGGACAAGCTGTGGGGTCCTGTGGCACTACGGGACATGCTGTGGGGTCCTGTAACACTTTGGGACAAGCTGTGGGGTCCTGTAAAACTCCGGGACAAGCTGTGGGGTCCTGTGGCACTCCGGGACAAGTTGTGGGGTTCCTGTGGCACTCCGGGACAAGCTGTGGGGTCCTGTAGGTCACTCCGGGACAAGCTGTGGGGTCCTGTAACACTGGATTCCTGGGGGACAAGCTGTGGGGTCCTGTGGCACTTTGGGACAAGCTGTGGGGTCCTGTGTACTCTGGGACAAGACTGGGGTCTTGGGACAAGCTGTGGGGTCCTGTGGCACTCCGGGACAAGCTGTGGGGTCCTGTGGTACTCCGGGACAAGCTGTGGGGTCCTGTGGTACTCCGCACTCCGGGACAAGCTGTGGGGTCCTGTAACACTCCGGGACAAGCTGTGGGGTCCTGTGGCACTCCGGGACAAGATGTGGGGTCCTGTGGTACTCCGGGACAAGCTGTGGGGTCCTGTGGCACTCCGGGACAAGCTGTGGGGTCCTGTGGCACTCCGGGACAAGCTGTGGGGTCCTGTGGCAAGATAAGCGGGACAAGCTGTGGGGTCCTGTGGCACTCCGGGACAAGCTGTGGGGTCCTGTGGCACTCCGGGACAAGCTGTGGGGTCCTGTGGCACTCCGGGACAAGCTGTGGGGTCCTGTGGCACTCCGGGACAAGCTGTGGGGTCCTGTGGCACTCCGGGACAAGCCTGGGACAAAGCTGTGGGGTCCTGTGGTACAAGCTGTGGGGTCCTGTGGCACTCCGGGACAAGCTGTGGGGTCCTGTGGCTCCGGGACAAGCTGTGGGGTCCTGTGACTCCGGGACAAGCTGTGGGGTCCTGTGGCACTCCGGGACAAGCTGTGGGGTCCTGTGGTACTCCGGGACAAGCTGTGGGGTCCTGTGGGGGTCACTCCGGGACAAGCTGTGGGGTCATGTGGTACTCCGTGACTCCTCCGGGACAAGCTGTGGGGTCATGTGGCACTCCGGGACAAGCTGTGGGGTCCTGTGGTACTCCGGGACAAGCTGTGGGGTCCTGTGGCACTCCGGGACAAGCTGTGGGGTCCTGTGGACAAGCTGTGGGGTCCTGTGGCACTCCGGGACAAGCTGTGGGGTCCTGTGGCACTCCGGGACAAGCTGTGGGGTCCTGTGGTACTCCGTGACTCCGTGGACAAGCTGTGGGGTCCTGTGGCACTCCGGGACAAGCTGTGGGGTCACTCCGGGACAAGCTGTGGGGTCCTGTGGCACTCCGGGACAAGCTGTGGGGTCCTGTGGCACTCCGGGACAAGCTGTGGGGTCATGTGGCACTCCGGGACATGCTGTGGGGTCATGTGGTACTCCGTGACAAGCTGTGGGGTCCTGTGGCACTCCGGGACAAGCTGTGGGGTCCTGTGGCACTCCGGGACAAGCTATGGGGTCCTGTGGCACTCCGAGACAAGCTGTGGGGTTCTGTAACACTCTGGGACAAGCTGTGGGGTCCTGTGGCACTCCGGGAGAAGCTGTGGGGCCCTGTGGCACTCCGAGACAAGCTGTGGGGTCCTGGTGCAGCGCTGCAGCTGACTGCGACCTTCATCAACCGAACGGGACTGAGCTTCTAGCATGGCAAGGAAGACAAAGAAGAAGAAGAAAGAAGAAGAAGAAGAAGAAGAAGAAGAAGAAGAAGAAGAAGAAGAAGAAGAAGAAGAAGAAGAAGATAGGCACCTTTCGTGTATGAAAATATATGTTGTTGTTGTCTTACCCTGGCTTAAAGACTCCAGGGATCATCCCAACAGCCGTAGCACTTGAAAAATATGCTACAAATGTGCCAGCCAGGAATGAGAAAATCACGTGTGTGAGCGTGTTTTTTTTTTATTACCCCGCCACGTTTTCAGCCACACTCCAGCTTCGGAGGATTTTAGACTGATGATGTTACGCTTGGAGCTTGTCATGGCAACCCCCGCACAACCATGCAGAACATAGCAACATTTAGATGTGTCCTTGGTGTTCTAGTTTATGTCAACTGGTCCGACACAGCCTGATGCCAAGGCCATACAAAAATAATAAAACGAACCTTTAAATTGAAAATATGATCTAATCAAACAACTACACAAAAGATGACATCTCCAATGACTTTTGAGGCGAGGATGAATTACATCATTTGGAACTAAAGAAGAGTGCTTAAGGAATTGTTGAATTTTGTTTTGTTTCACAATGGATTGCTCTCGGGAAAATTCGTGCAGTTCCACTGTAAATGCAGTATCGCCGCACGCACACACCCCTCCATCCACCCGCCCACCCCACCCCACCGTAAATACAAAGCAATGTATGAAGTCACGATATCTTGAAATGTACACTGATATACATGGACACTATGTGAACATTCACCGTAAATACAAAGCAACACTACTCCTTCATACGTTCTTCCATGAGCGCGAGCAGCTTGTTGAGCCGAGCCTGCCGCACTTTCTCCAGCAAGACATTGAAGGTGTAGAGAAAAGGGTTGAGGGCGGAGTTGAGGGGAAGGACAAGGACAGCGATGACCACACTGACCTCTCCGGGAATCGCCACATCCGCGGAGGCCAGGAGACCTAGGAGGCCCACCGGAAACCAGCACAGGAAGTCCGACAGCGCCACCGTGATCAAACGGCCCGCAATCCTGGCGTCCTGCGATCTTTTAGCTGAATCCGCCACGTTGAGTTTGTTCCCCTGAATCGACCAGAATATGGCGACCTGTCCCGAAGCGATGAGAACGAAGAGGGCGAAGTTCAGAACGATCATGACTCCGAAGGCATAGCTGTGTCCTTGAAAGTCATGTCGGCTGATGGGCAGAGGGATGCAGAGGCCTGTCTGACTGTAGAACTCCCAGTGAGAAAAGAAGGGAAACAGGGGCAGGGACGCCAGCAACACGCCAACAGACCAAACCACGATGCACGCGTACATCGATGACGATTGGTTGAACCGTAACTGGGAAAAAGGGAAGTGAAGCACGAGAAACCGATCCAAAGTTATCAGGCAAATCACAAAGGCTGACACTTCGCTGGACATGACGGAAACCAAACCAGCCAATTTACAAACGAAGCTGTTCCTCCAGGAAACGTCCTCCCACAGATACGTCCCTCGGTAAACTTGATCCGCTGCCCCGATCATGGCCAAGAACACACCCATGAAAAAATCGGCCACACAAAGATGGGTTACAAACACATCAAAACCCAACCTTCTTTTCCGTCGACCGACAATAAGACGGACAACGAAACTGGCCAAATTCCCCATTATTGCAAAACAGACGAACAGGAACAAAGCTGCTCTGTAGAAGCCGGATCGAAGAAGAGCCTCGCAGGAAGAAATCTCGTCAAAAGGTGCGTGACAGTTGGGTAAGTTAAAGCCAGCAGGTAATACAGCAGGGCAGCACAGCTTGTAGTTGTCAGTATACACATGTTCTAAATGGTCACTTGTCCTCAACAGGTTTCTGGTGAAGTGAACCACAGGGCATCCTCGGGAATCCAACACTTTAAGAGACTGCAGAGCCTCAGTGTCGGTTCTGCTTAGTGCCGTGACCATTCCGTGAGAAAAGTTAAGCGAGTGTAACTGTTTGAAGACACCAAATGTGTCGAAATCCACCTCAGTCAGTAGACTGTGTGATAAATCCAAATATTTCAGCCCGAGGAAGATGGAGGGATAAAGATGAGCGTCAGTGAAGAGCAGGGAAACTGGGTTCCCTGATAAACTTAACCGATGAAGGTTAGCTAAGGAAGAGAGCTCACGGACACTGATCTCACTGATACGATTGTTGCTGAGGTCCAGAATGCGAAGATTGGGTAGAGTAACAATGCCCAGACTACGAATCTGACAGTGAACTAGTTCCAGATATATCAGAAACATGTTCTCCGACACATCACTAACATTCATACCGCTGTTCGTACCATTCAGATACCTTAAATTAGCAAACGCATGAGCTTCAACAAAACCGTTACAAACGAACGAAAACCCGTAGCACATACAACCGGAAGGACATGTAAGGAGACAGAACTTCTCGTCGTCTGACTGAGGACAATGGCTCATGAAATCGCACAAACCGTTTTTGTGCACGCAGACTTTGGACCCTCTACAGCGGTAGTAACCGGGACAGGTGAACGCATCACAATCCAACTCGTCTTCCTTGCCCGCACAATCAAAGACACCGTTACAACGAACAAACACGGGGAGACAATTCCCATCCGTAGGACACAGGAAGTGGGAGTCAGGGCAGTAGGAAATGCTTCCAGGTTCAAAGAGGTCGAGGTCCCAGCGGCTCACGGCGTATTCCCCAAAGCCGATCACGTAGGGGGGAGGTCGAGGTCGGAATTTGTCTTTACTGGAGATGCAGCCGAACCAGTCAGAGCCGTCGTAGCATTGGCGGTAGTAGTGGCAGAGTTGTGTGTATGGAATGCACTGAAATATGTGCAAGTTTCAGTACACGCATATACACGCATAACACACGCATAACACACGCATAACACACGCATAACACACGCATAACACACGCATACACAGAAGTACAAATTCAGACACATGCATGCGCCATGCCAAACGCACGCACAACGAATACGCATGCATAGCCAACACAGAGAGAGAAAAGAGCGGACACACACACACACACACACACACACACACACACACACACACACACACACACACACACACACACACACACACACACACACACACACACACACACACACACACACACACTAACATTGACACACATATGTACGCCCAAATGCACAGTAAATATTCTGACATTCCAATCCACGTGTCTTTACTTTTATACTTTACTAAAAAAGATTGCTCTTTTAATCTGTAATAATTATTTTGTTATAGGCCTCTCTTTTAAGAACTTGTTTTAATAAATCCATTATTTCATTATTGAAAACCATCAAGGTAAGACACAAAAACGACAAAACAAAACTTAAAAAGAACTTATTGCTCTAAAAACAAAGCGCAAAAACGTCACTATATAACATACCTTTCCAACATCACACAAAGTACTGGCGCGGAGATCACATTTCCCTCCCATGTGGAAATCACAGAAGTCCTCATCGCTGTGATCCGCACAGTCACTCCGCTGATCACACACCAGGGAGTACGGCACCTTCTGCCACTCGTCCTCACACACGAAGGCTGGGGCGAACAGGTCCAACTTTGCCTCACAAACATGGAACGAAGAATTCTCGTTTGATTTTGAGCAGTTTTGACGAAGTTTCATGTCGAGTTTATCCAAGAAACAGTCGCTGAATTCGTCAACAGCCAGAGGAACGTTTGTGAAGTGCCCTCCTGGACACTGGATGAGAGCAGGTAGAGGTATTGTTGTGGACACCATCGAAACACGTGGTAATTTAACTACAAACCTTTCGTTCTTGAGATCTGTGAGGTCTCTTTCACACATGAACCAGCATCGGAATGTCTGACATGAGTGCTCCATGACCAGCGCCGACAAACCGTCAATGGCAAAGTGTCCGGAACTGTCGTGCAGCGTGACAACGCCGTACACGTGGCTCAGAGGGCGGTATTTGACTCGGTGTAGATAGTAGGCCATGGTCGAGTCCGTCCATTTCAGAAGGGGGCTGTATCTGAACAGAGGGTGTGTCGTTAATGACTCCGTATACCCTTGGTCAAAGGAGAAAAGATATATTGTTGTGTTATTTGTTTTGATTCTTTCATACGAAACTGTGCTGAATTCATTGACGTAAAGACATTACATTTTTCAAAACAAACTTTTCTTCAAAGAAGAAACGTTAGATTGCTGTGTATTTTTGTTTTGATTATTTCATATGAAACAGTGTTGAATTCACTGAAGCAAACAAAAATTAAAAATTAAAAAAAACACTTCATGCTTAAGCCTAGTAAAATAGAGACAACAAACTGAACATTTGGAAATACCAGAATATCATTGTGATGCAATGCCTTTTCGAAATTATATCTGCATAATTCCACCATTTCAACAGTACAATGCAAGCAGTGAATTGAATTGCCTGTTGGTTCCAGGGGTAGCTTAGCTCTATATTTCCAGGGGTAGCTTAGCTCTATATTTCATGCTTTGTGTTTGCATAATCCCACCATTTCAACAGTACAATGCAAGCAGTGAATTGAATTGCCTATTGGTTCCAGGGGTAGCTTAGCTCTATATTTCATGCTTTGTGTTTGCATAATCCCACCATTTCAACAGTACAATGCAAGCAGTGAATTGAATTGCCTATTGGTTCCAGGGGTAGCTTAGCTCTATATTTCATGCTTTGTGTTTGCATAATCCCACCATTTCAACAGTACAATGCAAGCAGTGAATTGAATTGCCTATTGGTTCCAGGGGTAGCTTAGCTCTATATTTCATGCTTTGTGTTTGCATAATCCCACCATTTCAACAGTACAATGCAAGCAGTGAATTGAATTGCCTATTGGTTCCAGGGGTAGCTTAGCTCTATATTTCATGCTTTGTGTTTGCATAATCCCACCATTTCAACAGTACAATGCAAGCAGTGAATTGAATTGCCTATTGGTTCCAGGGGTAGCTTAGCTCTATATTTCATGCTTTGTGTTTGCATAATCCCACCATTTCAACAGTACAATGCAAGCAGTGAATTGAATTGCCTATTGGTTCCAGGGGTAGCTTAGCTCTATATTTCATGCTTTGTGTTTGCATAATCCCACCATTTCAACAGTACAATGCAAGCAGTGAATTGAATTGCCTAATTTCATGCTTTGAATGTTTGCCTTTCAACAGTACAATGCAAGCAGTGAATTGAATTGCCTATTGGTTCCAGGGGTAGCTTAGCTCTATATTTCATGCTTTGTGTTTGCATAATCCCACCATTTCAACAGTACAATGCAAGCAGTGAATTGAATTGCCTATTGGTTCCAGGGGTAGCTTAGCTCTATATTTCATGCTTTGTGTTTGCATAATCCCACCATTTCAACAGTACAATGCAAGCAGTGAATTGAATTGCCTATTGGTTCCAGGGGTAGCTTAGCTCTATATTTCATGCTTTGTGTTTGCATAATCCCACCATTTCAACAGGACAATGCAATGCAAGCAGTGAATTGAATTGCCTATTGGTTCCAGGGGTAGCTTAGCTCTATATTTCATGCTTTGTGTTTGCATAATCCCACCATTTCAACAGTACAATGCAAGCAGTGAATTGAATTGCCTATTGGTTCCAGGGGTAGCTTAGCTCTATATTTCATGCTTTGTGTTTGCATAATCCCACCATTTCAACAGTACAATGCAAGCAGTGAATTGAATTGCCTATTGGTTCCAGGGGTAGCTTAGCTCTATATTTCATGCTTTGTGTTTGCATAATTCCACCATTTCAACAGTACAATGCAAGCAGTGAATTGAATTGACTATTGGTTCCAGGGGTAGCTTAGCTCTATATTTCATGCTTTGTGTTTGCATAATCCCACCATTTCAACAGTACAATGCAAGCAGTGAATTGAATTGCCTATTGGTTCCAGGGGTAGCTTAGCTCTATATTTCATGCTTTGTGTTTGCATAATCCCACCATTTCAACAGTACAATGCAAGCAGTGAATTGAATTGCCTAACGGTTCCAGGGGTAGCTTAGCTCTATATTTCATGCTTTGTGTTTGCGTCTGGCGAACTTTAATGAAATAAACGTGAGTTTTGTTTATTGGTGGAATTCAACATTGTATTGGTGCTGTCTAGTTTTCCTCGTGTATACACCTGATAAGCTTATTTCTTCTTCTTTTTCTTCTTTTGCTTCTTCTGCGTTCCCCAGACCATACAGCTTTGTGTTTGCGTCTGGCGAATGGGTGAGGTATGTATGTGCCCTAGTTTTCAGTTTTCACTGGTCTCCCTGCTGCATTCAGCTAAGACATTCTGATTTTGGAGGAACACACCTAATATGAATGTTGCTTGGATTAACGCCCTCGTATTATGAAAGTAAGCATTTGAATTATCACCCTGTCGAAAATGTCCCTTGTCAATCAATGCTTTCTGGTTATGAATAATAGACCTGTTATGGAACTAAACTTCTTTCTTCTTCTGCGTTCCCAGGCCATTATGCCATAATGACTTAGGTACGTATGTGTCCTGTTTTCAGATTTCACTGGTCTCCCCGCTGTATTCAGCCAACACATCCCGATTTCGGAGGAGCTCAAAAGAGAAACTTCTTTGAAAGATTGTTTTAAAAGGCAGGAAAATGGGCTCATAAGTCAGAAAGAGAATAGATGAGACAGAAAGCAAAGGGAAACGGCAGGGTCAAAGAGAGTGACAGATTAGAGGTAGTTACAAGCACAGAACTTCCAGAAGATGGGGGGAACAATTTGTACGAAAGACCGTCTGCGGTACCCCCACGGGGAGGAAACTAAACACTACATACAGTTTTGACTCTGTGCCCGCTGACTGGAGACCCACGATGATTCTGACCCCCTCCAGCACCAGAACGTCCACACGGAGAATATCTCGCACAAAGTTCCACACCTCCGCAGAATCCAGCATGGCCAGACGTCCTCCTTGCCATGAGCACCGGGTGTTAGCCTCGTGCCAGGAAATGTGTTTCTCTGGTCTGTGCAGCGTTAAACATTTGCGTCGAAAGAGAACACCGTTGCCATCATTGCATGGAGTGTAGGGGCAGTGACTTTCGTCATTACCATCTTCGCACTCTCTGTGCAGGTTACACAGAAAATGGTGTTTGAATTCTGGCCAGAATTCGACAGAGCAGTTCCATTTCAGGTTTGGAAGTTGTTCAGGAATGGATGAGTTCTGAAATTATTATTTTAAATTTATTTTAAAATCTGTAAGGGATAGTAAAAAATTGTATTTATAATAAGCCTACATACGTAGTACTTAGTACAACTAGTTAGATTGTATGCGTGTGAATGAGGGATGTAGGCCTAAGCATAAGATATTAGGTTTAATTCATAAAAACAAATATGCAACAAAAATGCTAGTATAGCCTGTACAATTGTCTTAATGAGTACGCTGATGAACTTTTACTACTATTCTTACGAATATTTATTACCTTTTAAATAAAACAACAACAACGAGAGCAACAAAATGAAATAGTACAACAATTCTAGTTGCTAACATAAAAACACTTTTAGTGCATCATAATTTTGAAACTGAAATACAGGGAAAATGCTAGACAAACCCGCTAACATTTTCACATTTTCCTGAATATCCAACACTTATTATCGATTCTTCAAATGAATCAGAAGAGGAGTAAGGGAAGAAAAGAAGTACACACTCAATATTCATTTTTGGGTTTACCTCGTGATAGGAGAAAAGAATCCTCACACCAGTGCCATGTTTGACGTTGTCCTTCGATGTAACTCGAGCGGACCCAGTGTTGAAGTGCACCCTCAGCTCTCTCTCCCTGACAATGGTGGGCGGGGGAAGGCTGGTGTAGTTTGTGCAGATGGTCCATAAGGGTTGGGTCTTACTGCCCGTCAACACCTGCATGGATACAAATTGCTTGAAGGAGACCCTCAAACAGATTTATTTAAAGTGTGCAGAATGATGTGAAATAGATCTGGATCATAAACTCTGATTTTATTGGAAGTCGCAAACATACATCAATCTGAACGTGATCAAGCCGTTAGCCTATAATTGGCAAACAAAAGTATGTCGGCATTCACTTGTGCATTGTCTGCTTCTTTGAAGTCTCGTTTTGGAGACGAAAGAGCTGTGACGTCACAGTTAGACAAGTTCTTAAAGTTCATAAGCTTGTCATTTTGTCTAACTTTGATGTCACAGCTGGTCCTTCTTCTTCTTCTTCTTCTTCTTCTGCTTCTTCTTCTTCTCACAGCTGCTCCATGGATTTTCGATATTGCAGAAGTTATGTTCCGTGAGACTAATGGCTAGTTGATCCCTGGCAACACAAGAGTGATTTTTAAAAAAGTATACTGTAAGTGTTCACTCTGTCTTGAAGAATGTTATATAAAAGGTAAGTTAATGCAATAGTTTTGCGGTCTGAGCCTATCTATAGTATAAAACAATGCTTGGACGTTTTCCAAAACATTTTTGGATTCAAATCGAGGGTGTGAGCTTCCTTTACCGTTTTCCAACAGTCTTTGGTCTGGTGAATAACTAGCTAGTATTGTGATTCTTTTTCCTGTAACAAACGATGTGTTGAGTAAATTGGAAACAGTTGTATAGGCCTGTAGTTTTGCGTTAAAGCTGGTTAACGATTCACGTAAGTAG
>CM065682.1:77024954-77029890 GCA_017654935.2 Phymorhynchus buccinoides
GAGAGATAGGCCTACGGCTCCCAAGCAGTAGCTATTAGTGTTGACTAATTAGGAAGCTGGAAGGTTACAACAAGGGACTGCTGATATATCTCTATATATCTCTGTATCCACAGTGATGTCCCGAGGCTCCGGTCATAGGCCATTGACCTATTCAATTTGAAAATGTACTATTGTGTTCTTCCCTGTTAGGACAAATGTCTGATGAAAATGTTAACACTGGCACGCATTGTCTTATTGATTCTGCAAGCGCCAGAACATTGTCCTATTGATATTTCTTGTCTTAGGACAGTTTGTCCTATCACTTTTCGATCCTTGGTGCATCACTGTGTTCAGTGTCCTGTGTGTGTTGTCTTGTGTCTGTATCTGTGGTACTAGTTGGTCTGTTTGTACATATATATATATCTCTGTGTTCAGTGTCCTGTGTGTGTTGTCTTGTGGCTGTATGTGTGGTACTAGTTGGTCTATGTGTACATATATATCTCTGTGTTCAGTGTCCTGTGTGTGTTGTCTTGTGGCTGTATGTGTGGTACTAGTTGGTCTATGTGTACATATATATCTCTGTGTTCAATGTCTTGTGTGTGTTGTCTTGTGGCTGTATGTGTGGCACTAGTTGGTCTATTTGTACATATATATCTCTGTGTTCAGTGTCTTGTGTGTGTTGTCTTGTGTCTGTATCTGTGGTACTAGTTGGTCTATTTGTACATAGTAGGCCTAGCGGGGACTTAGGGTTTAGTGTGGCCACACACCATAGTTAGGTTTAGTGTGGGGCTAGGGAAAGCGTGCTGTGACGGCCGTCAACCTGGCTGCTCTGCACTGCTGTCTGGAGCCTTCCTGCACCGATACTGCAAGTAGGTCTTTGTGTTGGTTGTGTGACTCCATGTGTTGTGTGTTGGCGATAACAGCAGAGCCCTCCTGCACTGATACTGCAAGTAGGTCTCTGTGTTGGTTGTGTGACTCCATGTGTTGTGTGTTGGCGATAACAGCAGAGTCGAGAGTGTGCGACAAGGCCTAAAAGAGCTGGGTCAGTCCATCTTGATAAAACACCTCATAATATAAAAACAATTTGCATTAACTACTTTTTTTCGTGTAGTATCAATGTAAAGTGAACACACGTTTTAAACAAAAGATTCATTCATTCCATGACAATGACTTCATCATCTGTAGGACCTATCTAATCTTTTTCTGGAGCTATCCAATTAATCTTGACCACTGATCAGCGTGACCCGTCCAGAGAGAGACGTACCAAATGTCTCAATCAAAAACCTGTCGCGCAAGATTATTATGACACAGTGATTAACCCTTTCGCCACCAGCCATTTTTCAGCCAAAAGATACCATTAAAATTAACTGGTTAGAGATTGGGTTTTTTATCTGCAATATTGGGAATTCCTCAGAGACATGTATAACATTAGACCTATCGTTACCTCCCAAAATTATGAAAATAGGGTCTTCGGATAACAGTCCCTGGTTTGATGCCTTTTAGTGACATCGGTGTTAAACCGTTGTGGTGCACAAATGGGACATTGGCGGCGAAGGCGCTAATACCTTTTTTCTCTCACAAGCCTGTGGATGTGGGAGGTGAGTGCAATTGTAAAGTAGTTTCGTTGTTGGCTTACCCTGGCTAAAAGACTCCAGGGATCATCCCAACAGCGGAAGCTCTTGAACACTATGGTACAAGCGCATCAGCCAGCGATGAGAGCATTACGTGTGTGACCGTTTTTGATTACCCCGCCATAAAAAAAAAATGTAGCCTTGGTGTTCTAGTCTATTGGTCTGGCACAGCCTTAAGCCAAGGCGATAAAGTAGTTTCAGTGTCGAAGAATATGAATGAATGAATGCCATACAAATAAGACTAATCAGAGGTGTATGAAGTACCTGAAATAAAAATAAATATCCGTGATCATTCTCAATTCTGTATCAGAAATGGCCCAATGGGCTGAAGTAGTAAATATTCAACCCGCTTTCTTATTTCCAGATATAACATTTACTCCTTCTGCCTGACCCTTTCTGTGGCATGTGCTGAATCTTCAAGCATCTGACAGTGACAATTTCGATATGGTAATCATTATTTTAAATTGCTTGTTTCTTGTGCCCGTTCTGGTATGTGGACTTTAGAAAAGGGTGTTATTGTAAAGTCATCATCGTACCAAAAGAAAACTACAAGAAGCGATGAAATGCAAATAAAAAATACTGCATGGTTTGACAACAAAGTGTAATTCCAAAGTTGCTTCAGACCTTTTTTTTGGCAATGCCAAGAGGAGTAATATTCTGTTTTATTCTTCTCGAGGACATAGAACTAATATACCATGACAAAAACATATTAAGGTGTAATGTTGGTGTTCGTTTTTCGACACTTTTTTCAAAATGAAAAACCTTTAAAACATTGCATATTTATTTGCTGAATCAATTAGTTAAGCTTCTCGAGGACATAGAACTAATATACCATGACAAAAACATATTAAGGTGTAATGTTAGTCTTCGTTTTTCGACACTTTTTTTTCAAAATGAAAAACCTTTAAAACATTGCATAATTATTTTACTTCAGTTATTTGGAAACACGGTCGAGCAACCGTAATTACAGTGTGATATATCATATGGTATATCTGGTGATATATGTTGATATACCGATGTACAAGTAGTGCCAAAGAGGCCTGCCAGCATGAGATATAAAACAATATACTGATGTACAAGTAGTGCTAAAGAGGATGGCAGGCGTGTGATATAAAACAATATCTTGACATATCATTTGCGTATAGTTATATATCTCACGGCTTGACATAGGATTACCGTCTTGCAACGCGAGCTGTTCCTACCAAACCCAGAATTTGACAAGCTGTGCAGTGCTACCCCTAGGATTCATTCAGCGCTGACGACAACATTTAATGCTAGTACACAACGAAGATTCATGGTTCGAATGAATCAACAGTACCAGATGTCACATATCTACACAAACCATTCTGTGCGTGCCACTTGAAACGTCTAGCCATGGATCTAGGCTAGGCCTAGGCTACTCAACTCCATGACCGCGTCAATATTAGCAGACGATTCGAGCTGTGCAATTTTGTCACAGGGAGAATCCATGTTGATAATGTAGACGCAGTACTGTCGCAAAACAGCTCGAATTCATCTTCAGTCCGGAAATAAAAATGAGCCAACTGAACCTGTGTGAAAAGCTACCGCACCTTTGTTAGAAAAAGAAAGAAAAAAAGAAGCGTGTTTTCGGGGCCTGTGATCGTTCTTGTCAAAGCTGACTCCCCTCTTTTTCACGGTGTGCTGAAATTGTCTCGCTCTCGTTATGCGTACGCTTTATTGTTGGTGTTTACAAGTTAAAATAATAGCAATTGTCGTTAGTGTTTCAGTTCGTTGCTTCTGTTTGTGTTTATCTTTAAACGTTACGTTTTGTTACCACATCTTATGAAGTACATTTGTGTTAAAAGTTTCTATTTTGTTGAACTATATCCTTTGCGCAAGAATGCGTGACGTTACAGTGTGTGTGTTGCGACCACTGTTGTGAAAAATGGATGCGTTTCCATTTCGCTGCAGATCTGAGCCTGTTTCTTTTTCTTGCTTTTCTGTTGATACATATCGGTATATATCCGTTATTCTGAATTTGGAGTTCGTGTGATAAACAGCAAGCCTCTCAAGATAGGATAAAAGCAATATCTCACTCCAAAATCAGAATAACTGATATTGTTGTCGTACCTTGGCTTAGCGACTCCAGGGATCATCGCAACAGCCGAAGCACTTGAACACTATGGTACAAATGCACCAGCTAGGAACGAGAACATTACGTGTGTGGCGGTTTTTATTACCCCGCCACGTGGGCAGCCACACTCCGACTTCGGAGGAAGTGATATATAATATAGCATATCTTGTGATATATATTATAGCATATCTTTCTTATAGCGAATGAAAATCCGTTTAACGTCCTCCGACCTGGAACAGGTACATATGGGACACTTGGTTTAAACAAATGTATTCCAACTTACCCAATAAAGCAGCAACAACATTTAAATAGGAGTGCAACAAGCACAAATGCTTATACATGCTACTCACTAAATATATCAGCTACACAAGCTTGGCTGCAATACAAACTGGAAGAGGAACAACAACAACAGTGATTGAATACGTATGGGGAAACCCCGTAGAAAACATGCGGAAAAGGAACAACAACAACAGTGATTGAATACGTATGGGGAAACCCCGTAGAAAACACGTGGAAAAGGAACAACAACAACAGTGATTGAATACGTATGTAGAAAAGGAACAACAACAACAGTGATTGAATACGTATGGGGAAACCCCGTAGAAAACACGTGGAAAAGGAACAACAACAACAGTGATTGAATACGTATGGGGAAACCCCGTAGAAAACATGCGGAAAAGCAAACAAACAAACAAACAAATAATCAAACAATTTGAATTTGTATATGGGATATTTGTAGTTATAAAGATGGTAGGTCGGTCCTGGAGGTACTGCAATACCAGGAAAGTCCCGATTCAAGGAACGATGATATTCTTTCTCACAGCCAAGTCGCCAATATCAACAGTCATAGCAAAGATATTCTAAAAGGGTAAGATGGATTACTTAAAAGCTCGGCGAACCGGGCTGATAGAGTTATCGTTAGTGCGGACGTGTTCACTATTCACAGTGGAGGCTATCCAAAAACTCGGACTGGAACTTGAACGGAGAATTCAACTGGCCTATCGATGTGTAAAATGTGTCACGTTTCAAAGGGACATAACCAGTGTTTCTGTCCTCACTACTCATATAGGGAAAAGAGACCGGATGTTTATCTTCCCCTGTACAGTCTTTGGTCATAGTACTCATTGAAGAAATGAAAGAAAGGTACTAAGCAAATGTACTGAGCTTGAGACTTTCTTTTAATGGTGCGTTGCCATAAGAACGTATGTAGTCTTATGTAAGCCACACTGCA
>CM065682.1:77030390-77032890 GCA_017654935.2 Phymorhynchus buccinoides
TTACCATATCGAAATTGTCACTGTCAGATGCTTGAAGATTCAGCACATGCCACAGAAAGGGTCAGGCAGAAGGAGTAAATGTTATATCTGGAAATAAGAAAGCGGGTTGAATATTTACTACTTCAGCCCATTGGGCCATTTCTGATACAGAATTGAGAATGATCACGGATATTTATTTTTATTTCAGGTACTTCATACACCTCTGATTAGTCTTATTTGTATGGCATTCATTCATTCATATTCTTCGACACTGAAACTACTTTATCGCCTTGGCTTAAGGCTGTGCCAGACCAATAGAGGCTAGAACACCAAGGCTACATTTTTTTTTTATGGCGGGGTAATAAAAAACGGTCACACACGTAATGCTCTCATCGCTAGCTGATGCGCTTGTACCATAGTGTTCAAGAGCTTCCGCTGTTGGGATGATCCCTGGAGTCTTTTAGCCAGGGTAAACCAACAACGAAACTACTTTACAATTGCACTCACCTCCCACATCCACAGGCTTGTGAGAGAAAAAAGGTATTAGCGCCTTCGCCGCCAATGTCCCATTTGTGCACCACAACGGTTTAACACCGATGTCACTAAAAGGCATCAAACCAGGGACTGTTATCCGAAGACCCTATTTTCATAATTTTGGGAGGTAAGAATAGGTCTAATGTTATACATGTCTCTGAGGAATTCCCAATATTGCAGATAAAAAACCCAATCTCTACCCAGTTAAGTTTAATGGTATCTTTTGGCTGAAAAATGGCTGGTGGCGAAAGGGTTAATCACTGTGTCATAATAATCTTGCGCGACAGGTTTTTGATTGAGACATTTGGTACGTCTCTCTCTGGACGGGTCACGCTGATCAGTGGTCAAGATTAATTGGATAGCTCCAGAAAAAGATTAGATAGGTCCTACAGATGATGAAGTCATTGTCATGGAATGAATGAATCTTTTGTTTAAAACGTGTGTTCACTTTACATTGATACTACACGAAAAAAAGTAGTTAATGCAAATTGTTTTTATATTATGAGGTGTTTTATCAAGATGGACTGACCCAGCTCTTTTAGGCCTTGTCGCACACTCTCGACTCTGCTGTTATCGCCAACACACAACACATGGAGTCACAACCAACACAGAGACCTACTTGCAGTATCAGTGCAGGAGGGCTCTGCTGTTATCGCCAACACACAACACATGGAGTCACACAACCAACACAAAGACCTACTTGCAGTATCGGTGCAGGAAGGCTCCAGACAGCAGTGCAGAGCAGCCAGGTTGACGGCCGTCACAGCACGCTTTCCCTAGCCCCACACTAAACCTAACTATGGTGTGTGGCCACACTAAACCCTAAGTCCCCGCTAGGCCTACTATGTACAAATAGACCAACTAGTACCACAGATACAGACACAAGACAACACACACAAGACACTGAACACAGAGATATATATGTACAAATAGACCAACTAGTACCACACATACAGCCACAAGACAACACACACAAGACACTGAACACAGAGATATATATGTACACATAGACCAACTAGTACCACACATACAGCCACAAGACAACACACACAGGACACTGAACACAGAGATATATATGTACACATAGACCAACTAGTACCACACATACAGCCACAAGACAACACACACAGGACACTGAACACAGAGATATATATGTACAAACAGACCAACTAGTACCACAGATACAGACACAAGACAACACACACAGGACACTGAACACAGTGATGCACCAAGGATCGAAAAGTGATAGGACAAACTGTCCTAAGACAAGAAATATCAATAGGACAATGTTCTGGCGCTTGCAGAATCAATAAGACAATGCGTGCCAGTGTTAACATTTTCATCAGACATTTGTCCTAACAGGGAAGAACACAATAGTACATTTTCAAATTGAATAGGTCAATGGCCTATGACCGGAGCCTCGGGACATCACTGTGGATACAGAGATATATAGAGATATATCAGCAGTCCCTTGTTGTAACCTTCCAGCTTCCTAATTAGTCAACACTAATAGCTACTGCTTGGGAGCCGTAGGCCTATCTCTCTTGGCAGGTGACAGGTCCGTTCACATCGGGAAGCTAAGCTCTCACTGCAACCAAACCTTACAACTCACGTGAACTGCGTGAACACAACAACTAACTACAACTTCCGGTTATGACACACACACATACCGTGCGCTTCACTACAATCAAATAGAATATGCAGTTAAATACCAGTTTTAATATAAGTATCCTACTGGAGTACATGTATTTGGAATGTTTTGTACAAAGTTGGTTAGAAATAAATCACGTTTTTCATAAAACGGAATAAGCCTACTTATTTGAGTATTATTATAATTATGTTCGTCGTCACCATCGAGTCTTTGCTTATGTACAGGAACAACTCCTTTTGAAAATGTTTGCTTAACATTTGAAAATAATTTAGAATCTGTAACTAAGTATATACAAGAAATATTATCAAGAACTGTATTGAATATGAAAACAGAATG
>CM065682.1:77035390-77047890 GCA_017654935.2 Phymorhynchus buccinoides
TTACTTTTAAAAATCACTATTATGTAGCGTTTTTGCGCAGTTGCATCCCTTGAAATAATATTAACTTCAGCCCCTTTACTTAAACGACTTTTAACTTTAATTGTATGTGACACTAGCTTCGAGTTTGGGGGGAAAAGCTTCACGTTTTTGTGTACAATACTAAGGTGAGAGTAAGAGCCGAATGATAAGGTAGTGTTCCCGGCAAAGGGAAATCAGTTGTCTGTCGTGTCTGTGGTCAATGACTTCGCCTCCAACTGGGAGACATTGCGCTGGCTTTGGGGGGCCACCGCATTCACCACCGCTCTAAAACCGTCCGGGTCGACAGAGTGGGGGTGCATCCTGGGTTAGGCATCTCCACCGTAAACGAAATTTTCCTCCTTTGATGGCTGGTGGTCATAGCTTTCTTTTTCTTTTGCGTTCCCGAGCCAGTTGACCAAAATGGGTAAGGTACGTATATGTACGAACCTGGGTACAGGGGATTTTTCCTCTCACTTTGCACTAGACCTTATGGTCTGAACGAGGAGTCTTTCGGATGAGACGATAAACCGAGGTCCCGTGTGCTCATGCATTTAGCATACGTTAAACCCAATGGCAACGAAAAAGTTGTAATTTTGTCAAAATTTACCCCCCCCCCCCCCCTCATCAGTCACACAAAAATCGCATTCACTAAAAAAGAGAAAAAAATGGGTGGCGCGCTTCTGGCTGCGACGCGCTCTCCAGGTGGGAGCAACCCGAATTTCACAGAGATGCCTCTGTGACTATAAAGTATGTGTTTCAGTTTTCATTGGTCTCCCCGCTGCATTCCGGTTTAATAGCGGTCATAGTCGAATAGGACTACCAACCACACTGGCCTACATCCGGCTCAGTTGGCACGTGCAACACGGCCGGCTGTTGTGTTTTGTCAGGTTACATCCAGACGTCAGGCATGCGCCTGGCCCCTCCCCTGACCACTTACGAGGACAGCGTGGACTCCTGGCTGGCCCTGCCCGTGCCGGACAATGAGCTGACCATGATGGTCAGCGTGCCTTTCCTCAGCCTGGGCGTCACACTGACCAGCCATGCCTGTGACGAACGCGTGCAGGTCAGTGAAACGCGTCACGTTTGGCACAATGGATTTTTGCCTAGTTTCTTTTTGTCCCATCATATCTTCTTTTTGTTGTTGCTGTCACATCTTCTGGGCTGTACAGTGGCGTGCTCCCACGCAGCTCATTCTGAGTCCAATTCGCAGCCACACCTCCGCACGTTCAGGTCGCAGAATCCGAAACCAGCAGTCCAAGAGGAGCGAATCTATGTTAGGCCGTCAGGAGGCAACCAACCAAGGAGACACTGCACTGCTGCTGAGTCACTTCGGTGGAGTTCAGTGGAGCCTGTTCAGGACACCACCAACTAAGCCCCCTACTGACGATACTATTCTCTTAGTCGCGGAGCCAGCGTGAGTGAGGTCCTCCTCCGAGGGCGCCACCACGACCGTCCACCGACAGCTCCCCAGAACACACAGATCCTCATGACTTTGACCCGAACGCACCAAGGCATAGACTGGATCGGAAACCGAAACTGAGGTCACCATGGCCTATTCTATTTTGACTAATAGTGTTTTGGATGATTTTGTTTGGTTCTGTTACGTTTTTTCAAATTGCTTTTTATTCGATTGCGTTTTGGCCAGTTTCTTTGCCAACTCACACGGTGCCTAATTTTGTTGAATAGGTTTTGCTCGAAAGCTATGTGCTTATTCTGCACATCCCTCCTTTTACCCAGATTACCTTATGAAATCTAGAACAATGAAAAGGACAACAAGTATTGGCCTACACCTTTGTGCATAGCCACTTGTGTTTTATTCAATTCTCAATGAAAACGTTTTCGTGTTATGTTTATCCGCTGCTGCAGCTCTTGCTACTGCTGCTGTTGCTGCAACTGCTGTTACAGGTGCTACTGTTCAATTAAAACGTAATTAATTAGTACATTTCATGCGTTTTGGGCAAGTTTCAATTCTGCTCATCACTCACTGAGCCTATTCGACATCAAAACGTATACGAATTTCCCTACAAACTCTGTTGTAAAATCAGATAGACAATGCTACTTACGTGAATCGTTAACCAGCTTTAACGCAAAACTACAGGCCTATACAACTGTTTCCAATTTACTCAACACATCGTTTGTTACAGGAAAAAGAATCACAATACTAGCTAGTTATTCACCAGACCAAAGACTGTTGGAAAACGGTAAAGGAAGCTCACACCCTCGATTTGAATCCAAAAATGTTTTGGAAAACGTCCAAGCATTGTTTTATGCTATAGATAGGCTCAGACCGCAAAACTATTGCATTAACTTACCTTTTATATAACATTCTTCAAGACAGAGTGAACACTTACAGTATACTTTTTTTAAAATCACTCTTGTGTTGCCAGGGATCAACTAGCCATTAGTCTCACGGAACATAACTTCTGCAATATCGAAAATCCATGGAGCAGCTGTGAGAAGAAGAAGAAGCAGAAGAAGAAGAAGAAGAAGAAGAAGGACCAGCTGTGACATCAAAGTTAGACAAAATGACAAGCTTATGAACTTTAAGAACTTGTCTAACTGTGACGTCACAGCTATTTCGTCTCCAAAACGAGACTTCAAAGAAGCAGACAATGCACAAGTGAATGCCGACATACTTTTGTTTGCCAATTATAGGCTAATGGCTTGATCACGTTCAGATTGATGTATGTTTGCGACTTCCAATAAACTCAGAGTTTATGATCCAGATCTATTTCACATCATTCTGCACACTTTAAATAAATCTGTTTGAGGGTCTCCTTCAAGCAATTTGTATCCATGCAGGTGTTGACGGGCAGTAAGACCCAACCCTTATGGACCATCTGCACAAACTACACCAGCCTTCCCCCGCCCACCATTGTCAGGGAGAGAGAGCTGAGGGTGCACTTCAACACTGGGTCCTCTCGAGTTACATTGAAGGACAACGTCAAACATGGCACTGGTGTGAGGATTCTTTTCTCCTATCACGAGGTAAACCCAAAAATGAATATTGAGTGTGTACTTCTTTTCTTCCCTTACTCCTCTTCTGATTCATTTGAAGAATCGATAATAAGTGTTGGACACTTGGAAAAATGTGAAAATGTTAGCGGGTTTGTCTAGCATTTTCCCTGTATTTCAGTTTCAAAATTATGATGCACTAAAAGTGTTTTTATATTAGCAACTAGAATTGTTGTACTATTTCATTTTGTTGCTCTCATTGTTGTTGTTTTATTTAAAAGGTCATAAATATTCGTAAGAATAGTAGTAAAAGTTCATCAGAGTACTCATTAAGACAATTATACAGGCTATACTAGCATTTTTGTTGCATATTTGTTTTTATGAATTAAGCCTAATATCTTATGCTTAGGCCTACATCCCTCATTCACACGCATACAATCTAACTAGTTGTACTAAGTACTACGTATGTAGGCTTATTATAAATACAATTTTTTACTATCCCTTACAGATTTTTAAATAAATTTAAAATAATAATTTCAGAACTCATCCATTCTTGAACAACTTCCAAATCTGAAATGGAACTGCTCTGTCGAATTCTGGTCAGAATTCAAACACCATTTTCTGTGTAACCTGCACAGAGAGTGCGAAGATGGTAATGACGAACATCACTGCCCCTACACTCCATGCAATGATGGCAACGGTGTTCTCTTTCGACGCAAATGTTTAACGCTGCACAGACCAGAGAAACACATTTCCTGGCACGAGGCTAACACCCGGTGCTCACTACAAGAAGGACGGCTGGCCATGTTGGATTCTGCGGAGGTGTGGAACTTTGTGCGAGATATTCTCCGTGTGGACGTTCTGGTGCTGGAGGGGGTCAGAATCATCGTGGGTCTCCAGTCAGCGGACATAGAGTCAAAACTGTATGTAGTGTTTAGCTTCCTCCCCGTGGGGGTACCGCAGAGGGTCTTTCGTACAAATTGTTCCCCCATCTTCTGGAAGTTCTGTGCTTGTAACTTCCTCTAATCTGTCACTCTCTTTGACCCTGCCGTTTCCCTTTGCTTTCTGTCTCATCTATTCTCTTTCTGACTTATGAGCCCATTTTCCTGCCTTTTAAAACAATCTTTCAAAGAAGTTTCTCTTTTGAGCTCCTCCGAAATCGGAATGTGTTGGCTGAATACAGCGGGGAGACCAGTGAAATCTGAAAACAGGACACATACGTACCTAAGTCATTATGGCATAATGGCCTGGGAACGCAGAAGAAGAAAGAAGCTTAGTTCCATAACAGGTCTATTATTCATAACCAGAAAGCATTGATTGACAAGGGACATTTTCGACAGGGTGATAATTCGAATGCTTACTTTCATAATACGAGGGCGTTAATCCAAGCAACATTCATATTAGGTGTGTTCCTCCAAAATCAGAATGTCTTAGCTGAATGCAGCAGGGAGACCAGTGAAAACTGAAAACCGGGCACATACATACCTCACCCATTATGGCTGTATGGTCTGGGAACGCAGAAGAAGAAGAAGAAAAAAGAAGAAGAAATAAGCTTATCAGGTGTATAAACATACACGAGGAAAACTAGACAGCACCAATACAATGTTGAATTCCACCAATAAACAAAACTCACGTTTATTTCATTAAAGTTCGCCAGACGCAAACACAAAGCATGAAATATAGAGCTAAGCTACCCCTGGAACCATTAGGCAATTCAATTCACTGCTTGCATTGTACTGTTGAAATGGTGGGATTATGCAAACACAAAGCATGAAATATAGAGCTAAGCTACCCCTGGAACCAATAGGCAATTCAATTCACTGCTTGCATTGTACTGTTGAAATGGTGGGATTATGCAAACACAAAGCATGAAATATAGAGCTAAGCTACCCCTGGAACCAATAGGCAATTCAATTCACTGCTTGCATTGTACTGTTGAAATGGTGGGATTATGCAAACATAAAGCATGAAATATAGAGCTAAGCTACCCCTGGAACCAATAGGCAATTCAATTCACTGCTTGCATTAAGCTACTGTAGGCAATTCAATTCACTGCTTGCATTGTACTGAAATGGTGGGATTATGCAAACACAAAGCATGAAATATAGAGCTAAGCTACCCCTGGAACCAATAGGCAATTCAATTCACTGCTTGCATTGTACTGTTGAAATGGTGGGATTATGCAAACACAAAGCATGAAATATAGAGCTAAGCTACCCCTGGAACCAATAGGCAATTCAATTCACTGCTTGCATTGTACTGTTGAAATGGTGGGATTATGCAAACACAAAGCATGAAATATAGAGCTAAGCTACCCCTGGAACCAATAGGCAATTCAATTCACTGCTTGCATTGTACTGTTGAAATGGTGGGATTATGCAAACACAAAGCATGAAATATAGAGCTAAAAGGCAATTCAATTCACTGCTTGCATTGTACTGTTGAAATGGTGGGATTATGCAAACACAAAGCATGAAATATAGAGCTAAGCTACCCCTGGAACCAATAGGCAATTCAATTCACTGCTTGCATTGTACTGTTGAAATGGTGGGATTATGCAAACACAAAGCATGAAATATAGAGCTAAGCTACCCCTGGAACCAATAGGCAATTCAATTCACTGCTTGCATTGTACTGTTGAAATGGTGGGATTATGCAAACACAAAGCATGAAATATAGAGCTAAGCTACCCCTGGAACCAATAGGCAATTCAATTCACTGCTTGCATTGTACTGTTGAAATGGTGGGATTATGCAAACACAAAGCATGAAATATAGAGCTAAGCTACCCCTGGAACCAATAGGCAATTCAATTCACTGCTTGCATTGTACTGTTGAAATGGTGGGATTATGCAAACACAAAGCATGAAATATAGAGCTAAGCTACCCCTGGAACCAATAGGCAATTCAATTCACTGCTTGCATTGTACTGTTGAAATGGTGGGATTATGCAAACACAAAGCATGAAATATAGAGCTAAGCTACCCCTGGAACCAATAGGCAATTCAATTCACTGCTTGCATTGTACTGTTGAAATGGTGGGATTATGCAAACACAAAGCATGAAATATAGAGCTAAGCTACCCCTGGAACCAATAGGCAATTCAATTCACTGCTTGCATTGTACTGTTGAAATGGTGGGATTATGCAAACACAAAGCATGAAATATAGAGCTAAGCTACCCCTGGAACCAATAGGCAATTCAATTCACTGCTTGCATTGTACTGTTGAAATGGTGGGATTATGCAAACACAAAGCATGAAATATAGAGCTAAGCTACCCCTGGAACCAATAGGCAATTCAATTCACTGCTTGCATTGTACTGTTGAAATGGTGGGATTATGCAAACACAAAGCATGAAATATAGAGCTAAGCTACCCCTGGAACCCATAGGCAATTCAATTCACTGCTTGCATTGTACTGTTGAAATGGTGGGATTATGCAAACACAAAGCATGAAATATAGAGCTAAGCTACCCCTGGAACCAACAGGCAATTCAATTCACTGCTTGCATTGTACTGTTGAAATGGTGGGATTATGCAAACACAAAGCATGAAATATAGAGCTAAGCTACCCCTGGAACCAATAGGCAATTCAATTCACTGCTTGCATTGTACTGTTGAAATGGTGGAATTATACAGACATAATTTCGAAAAGGCATTGCATCACAATGATATTCTGGTATTTCCAAATGTTCAGTTTGTTGTCTCTATTTTACTAGGCTTAAGCATGAAGTGGTTTTTTTAATTTTTAATTTTTGTTTGCTTCAGTGAATTCAACACTGTTTCATATGAAATAATCAAAACAAAAATACACAGCAATCTAACGTTTCTTCTTTGAAGAAAAGTTTGATTTGAAAAATGTAATGTCTTTACGTCAATGAATTCAGCACAGTTTTGTATGAAAGAATCAAAACAAATAACACAACAATTATCTTTTCTCCTTTGACCAAGGGTATACGGAGTCATTAACGACACACCCTCTGTTCAGATACAGCCCCCTTCTGAAATGGACGGACTCGACCATGGCCTACTATCTACACCGAGTCAACTACCGCTCTCTGACCCACGTGTACGGCGTCGTCACGCTGCACGACAGTTCCGGACACTTTGCCATTAACGGTTTGTCGGCGCTGGTCATGGAGCACTCATGTCAGACATTCCGATGCTGGTTCATGTGTGAAAGAGACCTCACAGATCTCAAGAACGAAAGGTTTGTAGTTAAATTACCACGTGTTTCGATGGTGTCCACAAACAGACCTCTACCTGCTCTCATCCAGTGTCCAGGAGGGCACTTCACAAACGTTCCTCTGGCTGTTGACGAATTCAGCGACTGTTTCTTGGATAAACTCGACATGAAACTTCGTCAAAACTGCTCAAAATCAAACGAGAATTCTTCGTTCCAAGTTTGTGAGGCAAAGTTGGACCTGTTCGCCCCAGCCTTCGTGTGTGAGGACGAGTGGCAGAAGGTGCCGTACTCCCTGGTGTGTGATCAGCGGAGTGACTGTGCAGATCACAGCGATGAGGACTTCTGTGATTTCCACATGGGAGGGAAATGTGATCTCAGTGCCAGTACTTTGTGTGATGTTGGAAAGGTATGTTATATAGTGACGTTTTTGCGCTTTGTTTTTAGAGCAATAAGTTATTTTTAAGTTTTGTTTTGTCGTTTTTGTGTCTTACCTTGATGGTTTTCAATAATGAAATAATGGATTTATTAAAACAAGTTCTTAAAAGAGAGGCCTATAACAAAATAATTATTACAGATTAAAAGAGCAATCTTTTTTAGTAAAGTATAAAAGTAAAGACACGTGGATTGGAATGTCAGAATATTTACTGTGCATTTGGGCGTACATATGTGTGTCAATGTTAGTGTGTGTGTGTGTGTGTGTGTGTGTGTGTGTGTGTGTGTGTGTGTGTGTGTGTGTGTGTGTGTGTGTGTGTGTGTGTGTGTGTGTGTGTGTGTGTGTGTGTGTGTGTGTGTGTGTGTCTGCTCTTTTCTCTCTCTGTGTTGGCTATGCATGCGTATTCGTTGTGCGTGCGTTTGGCATGGCGCATGCATGTGTCTGAATTTGTACTTCTGTGTATGCGTGTGTTATGGGTGTGTTATGCGTGTGATATGCGTGTACTGAAACTTGCACATATTTCAGTGCATTCCATACACACAACTCTGCCACTACTACCGCCAATGCTACGACGGCTCTGACTGGTTCGGCTGCATCTCCAGTAAAGACAAATTCCGACCTCGACCTCCCCCCTACGTGATCGGCTTTAGGGAATACGCCGTGAGCCGCTGGGACCTCGACCTCTTTGAACCTGGAAGCATTTCCTACTGCCCTGACTCCCACTTCCTGTGTCCTACGGATGGGAATTGTCTCCCCGTGTTTGTTCGTTGTAACGGTGTCTTTGACTGTGCGGGCAAGGAAGACGAGTTGGATTGTGATGCGTTCACCTGTCCCGGTTACTACCGCTGTAGAGGGTCCAAAGTCTGCGTGCACAAAAACGGTTTGTGCGATTTCACGAGCCATTGTCCTCAGTCAGACGACGAGAAGTTCTGTCTCCTTACATGTCCTTCCGGTTGTATGTGCTACGGGTTTTCGTTCGTTTGTAACGGTTTTGTTGAAGCTCATGCGTTTGCTAATTTAAGGTATCTGAATGGTACAAACAGCGGTATGAATGTTAGTGATGTGTCGGAGAACATGTTTCTGATATATCTGGAACTAGTTCACTGTCAGATTCGTAGTCTGGGCATTGTTACTCTACCCAATCTTCGCATTCTGGACCTCAGCAACAATCGTATCAGTGAGATCAGTGTCCGTGAGCTCTCTTCCTTAACTAACCTTCAACGGTTAAGTTTATCAGGGAACCCAGTTTCCCTGCTCTTCACTGACGCTCATCTTTATCCCTCCGTCTTCCTCGGGCTGAAATATTTGGATTTATCACACAGTCTACTGACTGAGGTGGATTTCGACACATTTGGTGTCTTCAAACAGTTACACTCGCTTAACTTTTCTCACGGAATGGTCACGGCACTAAGCAGAACCGACACTGAGGCTCTGCAGTCTCTTAAAGTGTTGGATTCCCGAGGATGCCCTGTGGTTCACTTCACCAGAAACCTGTTGAGGACAAGTGACCATTTAGAACATGTGTATAGTGACAACTACAAGCTGTGCTGCCCTGCTGTATTACCTGCTGGCTTTAACTTACCCAACTGTCACGCACCTTTTGACGAGATTTCTTCCTGCGAGGCTCTTCTTCGATCCGGCTTCTACAGAGCAGCTTTGTTCCTGTTCGTCTGTTTTGCAATCATGGGGAATTTGGCCAGTTTCGTTGTCCATCTTATTGTCGGTCGACGGAAAAGAAGGTTGGGTTTTGATGTGTTTGTAACTCATCTTTGTGTGGCCGATTTTTTCATGGGTGTGTTCTTGGCCATGATCGGGGCAGCGGATCAAGTTTACCGAGGGACGTATCTGTGGGAGGACGTTTCCTGGAGGAACAGCTTCGTTTGTAAATTGGCTGGTTTGGTTTCCGTCATGTCCAGCGAAGTGTCAGCCTTTGTGATTTGCCTGATAACTTTGGATCGGTTTCTCGTGCTTCACTTCCCTTTTTCCCAGTTACGGTTCAACCAATCGTCATCGATGTACGCGTGCATCGTGGTTTGGTCTGTTGGCGTGTTGCTGGCGTCCCTGCCCCTGTTTCCCTTCTTTTCTCACTGGGAATTCTACAGTCAGACGGGCCTCTGCATCCCTCTGCCCATCACCCGCCATGACTTTCAAGGACACAGCTACGCCTTCGGAGTCATGATCGTTCTGAACTTCGCCCTCTTCGTTCTCATCGCTTCGGGACAGGTCGCCATATTCTGGTCGATTCAGGGGAACAAACTCAACGTGGCGGATTCAACTAAAACATCGCAGGACGCCAGGATTGCGGGCCGTTTGATCACGGTGGCGCTGTCAGACTTCCTGTGCTGGTTTCCGGTGGGCCTCCTAGGCCTCCTGGCCTCCGCGGATGTGGCGGTTCCAGGAGAGGTCAGTGTGGTCATCGCTGTCCTTGTCCTTCCCCTCAACTCCGCCCTCAACCCTTTTCTCTACACCTTCAATGTCTTGCTGGATAAAGTGCGGCAGGCTCGGCTCAACAAGCTGCTCGCGCTCATGGAAGAACGTATGAAGGAGTAGTGTTGCTTTGTATTTACGGCGAATGTTCACATAGTGTCCATGTATATCAGTGTACATTTCAAGATATCGTGACTTCATACATTGCTTTGTATTTACGGTGGGGTGGGGTGGGCGGGTGGATGGAGGGGTGTGTGTGTGCGGCGATACTGCATTTACAGTGGAACTGCACGAATTTCCCCGAGAGCAATCCATTGTGAAACAAAACAAAATTCTACAATCCATTACAATTCAATAAAACGCATCCTTAAGCACTCTTCTTTAGTTCCAAATGATGTAATTCATCCTCGCCTCAAAAGTCATTGGAGATGTCATCTTTTGTGTAGTTGTTTGATTAGATCATATTTTCAATTTAAAGGTTCGTTTTATTATTTTTGTATGGCCTTGGCATCAGGCTGTGTCGGACCAGTTGACATAAACTAGAACACCAAGGACACATCTAAATGTTGCTATGTTCTGCATGGTTGTGCGGGGGTTGCCATGACAAGCTCCAAGCGTAACATCATCAGTCTAAAATCCTCCGAAGCTGGAGTGTGGCTGAAAACGTGGCGGGGTAATAAAAAAAAAACACGCTCACACACGTGATTTTCTCATTCCTGGCTGGCACATTTGTAGCATATTTTTCAAGTGCTACGGCTGTTGGGATGATCCCTGGAGTCTTTAAGCCAGGGTAAGACAACAACAACATATATTTTCATACACGAAAGGTGCCTATCTTCTTCTTCTTCTTCTTCTTCTTCTTCTTCTTCTTCTTCTTCTTCTTCTTCTTCTTCTTCTTCTTCTTCTTCTTTTTCTTCTTCTTCTTCTTCTTCTTCTTCTTTGTTCCCTTGCCATGCTAGAAGCTCAGTCCCGTTCGGTTGATGAACGTCGCAGTCAGCTGCAGCGCGCTCGCAGTGCCACAGGACCCCACAGCTTGTCCCGGAGTGCCACAGGACCCCACAGCTTGTCCCGGAGTGCCACAGGACCCCACAGCTTGTCTCGGAGTGCCACAGGACCCCACAGCTTGTCCCGGAGTACCACAGGACCCCACAGCTTGTCCCGGAGTACCACAGGACCCAACAGCTTGTCACGGAGTACCACAGGACCCCACAGCTTGTCCCGGAGTGCCACAGCATGTCCTGGAGTGCCACAGGACCCCACAGCTTGTCCCGGAGTGCCACAGGACCCCACAGCTTGCCGGAGTGCCACAGGACCCCACAGCTTGTCCCGGAGTACCACAGGACCCAACAGCTTGTCCCGTACTGTCACAGGACAGCTTGTCACGGAGTACCACATGACCCCACAGCTTGTCCCGGAGTGCCACATGACCCCACAGCTTGTCCCGGAGTGCCACAGGACCCCACAGCTTGTCCCGGAGTGCCACAGGACCCCACAGCTTGTCTCGGAGTGCCACAGGACCCCATAGCTTGTCCCGGAGTACCACAGGACCCCACAGCTTGTCCCGTAGTGCCACAGGACCCCACAGCTTGTCACGGAGTGCCACAGGACCCCACAGCTTGTCCCGGAGTACCACAGGACCCCACAGCTTGTCCCGGAGTGCCACAGGACCCCACAGCTTGTCCCGGAGTGCCACAGGACCCCACAGCTTGTCCCGGAGTGCCACAGGACCCCACAGCTTGTCCCGGAGTGCCACAGGACCCCACAGCTTGTCCCGGAGTACCACAGGACCCCACAGCTTGTCCCGGAGTACCACAGGACCCCACAGCTTGTCCCGGAGTGCCACAGGACCCCACAGCTTGTCCCGGAGTGCCACAGGACCCCACAGCTTGTCCCGGAGTGCCACAGGACCCCACAGCTTGTCCCGGAGTGCCACAGGACCCCACAGCTTGTTGTCCCGGAGTGTCCCACAGGACCCCACAGCTTGTCCCGGAGTGACCCCCACAGGACCCCACAGCTTGTCCCGGAGTGCCACAGGACCCCACAGCTTGTCGGAGTACCACAGGACCCCACAGCTTGTCACAGGACCCCACAGCTTGTCCCGGAGTGCCACAGGACCCCACAGCTTGTCCCGGAGTGCCACAGGACCCCACAGCTTGTCCCGGAGTACCACAGGACCCCACAGCTTGTCCCGGAGTGCCACAGGACCCCACAGCTTGTCCCGGAGTGCCACAGGACCCCACAGCTTGTCCCGGAGTGCCACAGGACCCCACAGCTTGTCCCGGAGTGTCCCACAGGACCCCACAGCTTGTCCCGGAGTGCCACAGGACCCCACAGCTTGTCCCGGAGTGCCACAGGACCCCACAGCTTGTCCCGGAGTGCCACAGGACCCCACAGCTTGTCCCGGAGTGCCACAGGACCCCACAGCTTGTCCCGGAGTGCCACAGGACCCCACAGCTTGTCCCAGGACCCCACAGCTTGTCC
>CM065682.1:77058470-77070106 GCA_017654935.2 Phymorhynchus buccinoides
AAGAAGAAGAAGGACCAGCTGTGACATCAAAGTTAGACAAAATGACAAGCTTATGAACTTTAAGAACTTGTCTAACTGTGACGTCACAGCTATTTCGTCTCCAAAACGAGACTTCAAAGAAGCAGACAATGCACAAGTGAATGCCGACATACTTTTGTTTGCCAATTATAGGCTAATGGCTTGATCACGTTCAGATTGATGTATGTTTGCGACTTCCAATAAACTCAGAGTTTATGATCCAGATCTATTTCACATCATTCTGCACACTTTAAATAAATCTGTTTGAGGGTCTCCTTCAAGCAATTTGTATCCATGCAGGTGTTGACGGGCAGTAAGACCCAACCCTTATGGACCATCTGCACAAACTACACCAGCCTTCCCCCGCCCACCATTGTCAGGGAGAGAGAGCTGAGGGTGCACTTCAACACTGGGTCCTCTCGAGTTACATCGAAGGACAACGTCAAACATGGCACTGGTGTGAGGATTCTTTTCTCCTATCACGAGGTAAACCCAAAAATGAATATTGAGTGTGTACTTCTTTTCTTCCCTTACTCCTCTTCTGATTCATTTGAAGAATCGATAATAAGTGTTGGACACTTGGAAAAATGTGAAAATGTTAGCGGGTTTGTCTAGCATTTTCCCTGTATTTCAGTTTCAAAATTATGATGCACTAAAAGTGTTTTTATATTAGCAACTAGAATTGTTGTACTATTTCATTTTGTTGCTCTCATTGTTGTTGTTTTATTTAAAAGGTCATAAATATTCGTAAGAATAGTAGTAAAAGTTCATCAGAGTACTCATTAAGACAATTATACAGGCTATACTAGCATTTTTGTTGCATATTTGTTTTTATGAATTAAGCCTAATATCTTATGCTTAGGCCTACATCCCTCATTCACACGCATACAATCTAACTAGTTGTACTAAGTACTACGTATGTAGGCTTATTATAAATACAATTTTTTACTATCCCTTACAGATTTTTAAATAAATTTAAAATAATAATTTCAGAACTCATCCATTCTTGAACAACTTCCAAATCTGAAATGGAACTGCTCTGTCGAATTCTGGCCAGAATTCAAACACCATTTTCTGTGTAACCTGCACAGAGAGTGCGAAGATGGTAATGACGAACATCACTGCCCCTACACTCCATGCAATGATGGCAACGGTGTTCTCTTTCGACGCAAATGTTTAACGCTGCACAGACCAGAGAAACACATTTCCTGGCACGAGGCTAACACCCGGTGCTCACTACAAGGAGGACGGCTGGCCATGTTGGATTCTGCGGAGGTGTGGAACTTTGTGCGAGATATTCTCCGTGTGGACGTTCTGGTGCTGGAGGGGGTCAGAATCATCGTGGGTCTCCAGTCAGCGGACATAGAGTCAAAACTGTATGTAGTGTTTAGTTTCCTCCCCGTGGGGGTACCGCAGAGGGTCTTTCGTACAAATTGTTCCCCCATCTTCTGGAAGTTCTGTGCTTGTAACTTCCTCTAATCTGTCACTCTCTTTGACCCTGCCGTTTCCCTTTGCTTTCTGTCTCATCTATTCTCTTTCTGACTTATGAGCCCATTTTCCTGCCTTTTAAAACAATCTTTCAAAGAAGTTTTTCTCTTTTGAGCTCCTCCGAAATCGGAATGTGTTGGCTGAATACAGCGGGGAGACCAGTGAAATCTGAAAACAGGACACATACGTACCTAAGTCATTATGGCATAATGGCCTGGGAACGCAGAAGAAGAAAGAAGCTTAGTTCCATAACAGGTCTATTATTCATAACCAGAAAGCATTGATTGACAAGGGACATTTTCGACAGGGTGATAATTCGAATGCTTACTTTCATAATACGAGGGCGTTAATCCAAGCAACATTCATATTAGGTGTGTTCCTCCAAAATCAGAATGTCTTAGCTGAATGCAGCAGGGAGACCAGTGAAAACTGAAAACCGGGCACATACATACCTTACCCATTATGGCTGTATTATGGCCTGGGAACGCAGAAGAAGAAGAAGAAAAAGAAGAAGAAATAAGCTTATCAGGTGTATAAACATACACGAGGAAAACTAGACAGCACCAATACAATGTTGAATTCCACCAATAAACAAAACTCACGTTTATTTCATTAAAGTTCGCCAGACGCAAACACAAAGCATGAAATATAGAGCTAAGCTACCCCTGGAACCATTAGGCAATTCAATTCACTGCTTGCATTGTACTGTTGAAATGGTGGGATTATGCAAACACAAAGCATGAAATATAGAGCTAAGCTACCCCTGGAACCAATAGGCAATTCAATTCACTGCTTGCATTGTACTGTTGAAATGGTGGGATTATGCAAACATAAAGCATGAAATATAGAGCTAAGCTACCCCTGGAACCAATAGGCAATTCAATTCACTGCTTGCATTGTACTGTTGAAATGATGGAATTATGCAAACACAAAGCATGAAATATAGAGCTAAGCTACCCCTGGAACCAATAGGCAATTCAATTCACTGCTTGCATTGTACTGTTGAAATGGTGGGATTATGCAAACACAAAGCATGAAATATAGAGCTAAGCTACCCCTGGAACCAATAGGCAATTCAATTCACTGCTTGCATTGTACTGTTGAAATGGTGGGATTATGCAAACACAAAGCATGGAACCAACAGGCAATTCAATTCACTGCTTGCAGAGCTTATGCAAACACAAAGCATGAAATATAGAGCCCCTGGAACCAATAGGCAATTCAATTCACTGCTTGCATTGTACTGTTGAAATGGTGGGATTATGCAAACACAAAGCATGAAATATAGAGCTAAGCTACCCCTGGAACCAATAGGCAATTCAATTCACTGCTTGCATTGTACTGTTGAAATGGTGGGATTATGCAAACACAAAGCATGAAATATAGAGCTAAGCTACCCCTGGAACCAATAGGCAATTCAATTCACTGCTTGCATTGTACTGTTGAAATGGTGGGATTATGCAAACACAAAGCATGAAATATAGAGCTAAGCTACCCCTGGAACCAATAGGCAATTCAATTCACTGCTTGCATTGTACTGTTGAAATGGTGGGATTATGCAAACACAAAGCATGAAATATAGAGCTAAGCTACCCCTGGAACCAATAGGCAATTCAATTCACTGCTTGCATTGTACTGTTGAAATGGTGGGATTATGCAAACACAAAGCATGAAATATAGAGCTAAGCTACCCCTGGAACCAATAGGCAATTCAATTCACTGCTTGCATTGTACTGTTGAAATGGTGGGATTATGCAAACACAAAGCATGAAATATAGAGCTAAGCTACCCCTGGAACCAATAGGCAATTCAATTCACTGCTTGCATTGTACTGTTGAAATGGTGGGATTATGCAAACACAAAGCATGAAATATAGAGCTAAGCTACCCCTGGAACCAATAGGCAATTCAATTCACTGCTTGCATTGTACTGTTGAAATGGTGGGATTATGCAAACACAAAGCATGAAATATAGAGCTAAGCTACCCCTGGAACCAATAGGCAATTCAATTCACTGCTTGCATTGTACTGTTGAAATGGTGGGATTATGCAAACACAAAGCATGAAATATAGAGCTAAGCTACCCCTGGAACCAATAGGCAATTCAATTCACTGCTTGCATTGTACTGTTGAAATGGTGGGTGTACTGTTGAAATGGTGGATTATGCAAACACAAAGCATGAAATATAGAGCTAAGCTACCCCTGGAACCAATAGGCAATTCAATTCACTGCTTGCATTGTACTGTTGAAATGGTGGGATTATGCAAACACAAAGCATGAAATATAGAGCTAAGCTACCCCTGGAACCAACAGGCAATTCAATTCACTGCTTGCATTGTACTGTTGAAATGGTGGGATTATGCAAACACAAAGCATGAAATATAGAGCTAAGCTACCCCTGGAACCAATAGGCAATTCAATTCACTGCTTGCATTGTACTGTTGAAATGGTGGGATTATGCAAACACAAAGCATGAAATATAGAGCTAAGCTACCCCTGGAACCAATAGGCAATTCAATTCACTGCTTGCATTGTACTGTTGAAATGGTGGGATTATGCAAACACAAAGCATGAAATATAGAGCTAAGCTACCCCTGGAACCAATAGGCAATTCAATTCACTGCTTGCATTGTACTGTTGAAATGGTGGGATTATGCAAACACAAAGCATGAAATATAGAGCTAAGCTACCCCTGGAACCAATAGGCAATTCAATTCACTGCTTGCATTGTACTGTTGAAATGGTGGGATTATGCAAACACAAAGCATGAAATATAGAGCTAAGCTACCCCTGGAACCAATAGGCATTCAATTCACTGCTTGCATTGTACTGTTGAAATGGTGGAATTATACAGATTAATTTCGAAAAGGCATCATCACAATGATATTCTGGTATTTCCAAATGTTCAGTTTGTTGTCTCTATTTTACTAGGCTTAAGCATGAAGTGGTTTTTTTAATTTTTAATTTTTGTTTGCTTCAGTGAATTCAACACTGTTTCATATGAAATAATCAAAACAAAAATACACAGCAATCTAACGTTTCTTCTTTGAAGAAAAGTTTGATTTGAAAAATGTAATGTCTTTACGTCAATGAATTCAGCACAGTTTTGTATGAAAGAATCAAAACAAATAACACAACAATTATCTTTTCTCCTTTGACCAAGGGTATACGGAGTCATTAACGACACACCCTCTGTTCAGATACAGCCCCCTTCTGAAATGGACGGACTCGACCATGGCCTACTATCTACACCGAGTCAACTACCGCTCTCTGACCCACGTGTACGGCGTCGTCACGCTGCACGACAGTTCCGGACACTTTGCCATTAACGGTTTGTCGGCGCTGGTCATGGAGCACTCATGTCAGACATTCCGATGCTGGTTCATGTGTGAAAGAGACCTCACAGATCTCAAGAACGAAAGGTTTGTAGTTAAATTACCACGTGTTTCGATGGTGTCCACAAACAGACCTCTACCTGCTCTCATCCAGTGTCCAGGAGGGCACTTCACAAACGTTCCTCTGGCTGTTGACGAATTCAGCGACTGTTTCTTGGATAAACTCGACATGAAACTTCGTCAAAACTGCTCAAAATCAAACGAGAATTCTTCGTTCCAAGTTTGTGAGGCAAAGTTGGACCTGTTCGCCCCAGCCTTCGTGTGTGAGGACGAGTGGCAGAAGGTGCCGTACTCCCTGGTGTGTGATCAGCGGAGTGACTGTGCAGATCACAGCGATGAGGACTTCTGTGATTTCCACATGGGAGGGAAATGTGATCTCAGTGCCAGTACTTTGTGTGATGTTGGAAAGGTATGTTATATAGTGACGTTTTTGCGCTTTGTTTTTAGAGCAATAAGTTATTTTTAAGTTTTGTTTTGTCGTTTTTGTGTCTTACCTTGATGGTTTTCAATAATGAAATAATGGATTTATTAAAACAAGTTCTTAAAAGAGAGGCCTATAACAAAATAATTATTACAGATTAAAAGAGCAATCTTTTTTAGTAAAGTATAAAAGTAAAGACACGTGGATTGGAATGTCAGAATATTTACTGTGCATTTGGGCGTACATATGTGTGTCAATGTTAGTGTGTGTGTGTGTGTGTGTGTGTGTGTGTGTGTGTGTGTGTGTGTGTGTGTGTGTGTGTGTGTGTGTGTGTGTGTGTGTGTGTGTGTGTGTGTGTGTGTGTGTGTGTGTGTGTGTCTGCTCTTTTCTCTCTCTGTGTTGGCTATGCATGCGTATTCGTTGTGCGTGCGTTTGGCATGGCGCATGCATGTGTCTGAATTTGTACTTCTGTGTATGCGTGTGTTATGCGTGTGTTATGCGTTGTTATGCGTGTGTTATATGCGTGTACTGAAACTTGCACATATTTCAGTGCATTCCATACACACAACTCTGCCACTACTACCGCCAATGCTACGACGGCTCTGACTGGTTCGGCTGCATCTCCAGTAAAGACAAATTCCGACCTCGACCTCCCCCCTACGTGATCGGCTTTGGGGAATACGCCGTGAGCCGCTGGGACCTCGACCTCTTTGAACCTGGAAGCATTTCCTACTGCCCTGACTCCCACTTCCTGTGTCCTACGGATGGGAATTGTCTCCCCGTGTTTGTTCGTTGTAACGGTGTCTTTGATTGTGCGGGCAAGGAAGACGAGTTGGATTGTGATGCGTTCACCTGTCCCGGTTACTACCGCTGTAGAGGGTCCAAAGTCTGCGTGCACAAAAACGGTTTGTGCGATTTCACGAGCCATTGTCCTCAGTCAGACGACGAGAAGTTCTGTCTCCTTACATGTCCTTCCGGTTGTATGTGCTACGGGTTTTCGTTCGTTTGTAACGGTTTTGTTGAAGCTCATGCGTTTGCTAATTTAAGGTATCTGAATGGTACAAACAGCGGTATGAATGTTAGTGATGTGTCGGAGAACATGTTTCTGATATATCTGGAACTAGTTCACTGTCAGATTCGTAGTCTGGGCATTGTTACTCTACCCAATCTTCGCATTCTGGACCTCAGCAACAATCGTATCAGTGAGATCAGTGTCCGTGAGCTCTCTTCCTTAGCTAACCTTCATCGGTTAAGTTTATCAGGGAACCCAGTTTCCCTGCTCTTCACTGACGCTCATCTTCATCCCTCCGTCTTCCTCGGGCTGAAATATTTGGATTTATCACACAGTCTACTGACTGAGGTGGATTTCGACACATTTGGTGTCTTCAAACAGTTACACTCGCTTAACTTTTCTCACGGAATGGTCACGGCACTAAGCAGAACCGACACTGAGGCTCTGCAGTCTCTTAAAGTGTTGGATTCCCGAGGATGCCCTGTGGTTCACTTCACCAGAAACCTGTTGAGGACAAGTGACCATTTAGAACATGTGTATACTGACAACTACAAGCTGTGCTGCCCTGCTGTATTACCTGCTGGCTTTAACTTACCCAACTGTCACGCACCTTTTGACGAGATTTCTTCCTGCGAGGCTCTTCTTCGATCCGGCTTCTACAGAGCAGCTTTGTTCCTGTTCGTCTGTTTTGCAATCATGGGGAATTTGGCCAGTTTCGTTGTCCGTCTTATTGTCGGTCGACGGAAAAGAAGGTTGGGTTTTGATGTGTTTGTAACCCATCTTTGTGTGGCCGATTTTTTCATGGGTGTGTTCTTGGCCATGATCGGGGCAGCGGATCAAGTTTACCGAGGGACGTATCTGTGGGAGGACGTTTCCTGGAGGAACAGCTTCGTTTGTAAATTGGCTGGTTTGGTTTCCGTCATGTCCAGCGAAGTGTCAGCCTTTGTGATTTGCCTGATAACTTTGGATCGGTTTCTCGTGCTTCACTTCCCTTTTTCCCAGTTACGGTTCAACCAATCGTCATCGATGTACGCGTGCATCGTGGTTTGGTCTGTTGGCGTGTTGCTGGCGTCCCTGCCCCTGTTTCCCTTCTTTTCTCACTGGGAATTCTACAGTCAGACGGGCCTCTGCATCCCTCTGCCCATCACCCGCCATGACTTTCAAGGACACAGCTACGCCTTCGGAGTCATGATCGTTCTGAACTTCGCCCTCTTCGTTCTCATCGCTTCGGGACAGGTCGCCATATTCTGGTCGATTCAGGGGAACAAACTCAACGTGGCGGATTCAACTAAAACATCGCAGGACGCCAGGATTGCGGGCCGTTTGATCACGGTGGCGCTGTCAGGACTTCCTGTGCTGGTTTCCGGTGGGCCTCCTAGGCCTCCTGGCCTCCGCGGATGTGGCGGTTCCAGGAGAGGTCAGTGTGGTCATCGCTGTCCTTGTCCTTCCCCTCAACTCCGCCCTCAACCCTTTTCTCTACACCTTCAATGTCTTGCTGGATAAAGTGCGGCAGGCTCGGCTCAACAAGCTGCTCGCGCTCATGGAAGAACGTATGAAGGAGTAGTGTTGCTTTGTATTTACGGCGAATGTTCACATAGTGTCCATGTATATCAGTGTACATTTCAAGATATCGTGACTTCATACATTGCTTTGTATTTACGGTGGGGTGGGGTGGGCGGGTGGATGGAGGGGTGTGTGTGTGCGGCGATACTGCATTTACAGTGGAACTGCACGAATTTCCCCGAGAGCAATCCATTGTGAAACAAAACAAAATTCTACAATCCATTACAATTCAATAAAACGCATCCTTAAGCACTCTTCTTTAGTTCCAAATGATGTAATTCATCCTCGCCTCAAAAGTCATTGGAGATGTCATCTTTTGTGTAGTTGTTTGATTAGATCATATTTTCAATTTAAAGGTTCGTTTTATTATTTTTGTATGGCCTTGGCATCAGGCTGTGTCGGACCAGTTGACATAAACTAGAACACCAAAGCTACATCAAAATATTGTTCTGTTCTGCATGGTTGTGCGGGGGTTGCCATGACAAGCTCCAAGCGTAACATCATCAGTCTAAAAATCCTCCGAAGTCGGAGTGGTGTAGCTGCCCACGTGGCGGGGTAATAAAAAAAAAACACGCTCACTACACGTGATTTTCTGCACATTCGCTGGCTGGCCAAATTTGTAGCCTATTTTTTGCTAGGTTCGGTTGTTGGGATTATGATCCCTGGAGTTTTTTAGCCAGGGTAAGACAACAACAACAATTAACTTCTTTCTATAACAACGAAAGTGCCTATCTTCTTCTTTTCATCTTCTTCTTCTCCTATTCTTCTTCTTCTTCTTCTTTCTCTTCTTCTTCTTCTTCTCTCTTCCTCTTCTTCTTCTTCTCGCTGTCTCTCTCTTCTTCTTCTTCTTTGTCCCTTGCCATGCTAGAAGCTCAGTCCCGTTCGGTTGATGAAGGTCGCAGTCAGCTGCCAGCGCTGCACCAGGGAAGCCCACAGATTGTCAGGGACAGTGCACAGTGGGCCCCCAGTCGCGTCATCCCGGAGTGAGCCACTAGGATTCCCCAAGAGCTTTGTCCCAGAGTGTTGTTTGGTTTCACAGTAATCCCAGAGTTTGTCCCCAAGTGGTGTATCAGGACCCGCATATATGCTTTGTCCCGGAGTGCTACAAGACTCCCACAGCTGTGTCCTAGAGTACCACGGACCCCACATCTTGCCCGGAGGACCCACAGGACCCCACAGCTCGTCACAAATGGTTACAGGACCCGCACAGCTTGCCCGGAGCTGCATACAAGACAACACCAGCTTGTCCCGGAGTACCACAGGCACCCACACAGCTTAGTCCCTGTACTGCCACAGGACCCCACCAAAAACAACTTTGTCACGGTTGAGTACTCACAGGACCCCCACAGCTTGTCCCGGAGTTCCACAGGAACACACAGACGTGTCCTGGAGCTGTCCAGCAGCAAGGCCCTCAGATGCTGTCTTTGTCCGGAGGTAGCCGAGCAGGGCCCAACAGTTCTTGTCCCCGGAGTGCCACCGGACCCCATAGCTCCGTGTACCCAGAGTGCCACCAAGGAAGCCACCGCAACGCACTGCACACGTAGTGCCAATCCAGGACCCCACACGATGTATTCCAACGTAGATGTCCCCATGGTATTCTCCACAGTCTTGATTCCGTGGTTTTAGTACCTTAGGAGCCCCCACATCTTGTCCCGCGAAGGGCCAACAGGACCCACACTCTATGTCACGCTTGGTTGACACAGGCTTTCCCGTCTGCGCGCCATACTTTCGTAACTCAATGGTGTCGAAAGTAGGGCAGTCCTGCAAGATGTGGTCTGGAGTCTGCAAACCCAGGCCACAAGGACATTCGTCAGAGTGGGAATTTCCGAGGCGGTAGAGAAGAAAAAGGAAGGTGAGTTACCGTGAGCCAAAATGCTCAAGTTCTCCAAAAATATCGAAGATTGTGTCGGACCACGGCCGAGGCACGCGTTCCAGCTGGTGGGTGACTCTGTAGCTCTCCAGAGTCAAGCTCAGCAGCTTGCACTACGCATCCAATTCGTTCTGAGAGTTTGGCCACAAAAACCTAATATGTCTTTTAGCTTTCCTCCCTTACTGACAATAAGAACACCTGTCCATAGAGATAGTGTTCTGTAAGCCTCACTCGACCGCGATCTCGCGTCACTTTACCTCGCCAAACATACTAAAAGGGTGAACCCTCAGATTGCAACACCATTTTTTATTGGGTTAGAAGATAACACGTCGAGATCACACCGAGAATAAACAACTCCTTACTTATGCTTCTTGGTTTTATAGAAATCAAAAAACGTCAAGTCACAGGGATTCCTCTCTGTTGGTGACCGAGGTGCCCGTACAAACAAATTATTTCACATCCCAAGAGATGAGAGGCAAGTAGGCATCTTCTTATCTAATGGGGCTCGCTCTGACCGTGTGCAAATTTCCTCGCCCCCCCTGTTGTACGCCCGCCCTTGTTGGCCTCCCAGCGCCTGTTTTTGTTTTCCCTCTTATTCTTGGTTTTCTACGGTTTATCTCAAAGGATGTGTTTTGCTGCCACCTCTCTCCCCAGAGGGACAACTAGCTCCTTTTTTTTTACCTGCACTACCCACCACACCCGCCCCCAGTCTGCATTCCCCCAATGGGATTGGTCTTACCACCCACCCCATCCAAAATGGACCTACCGTCTCACTCAGACCATCTCCTCCCCCCAAGGCATGGGAATCGCACAATTTTGAACCGTTATTGATTTTCTAGGAAAACCAGGAGAAACACGTTGAGATTTCCGATACCATAATACCTTAATGAAAAAGGCGAGGTACTGTCTCTGGTGATCTCGCCGTTGTTCTTGCATATTACTTAGATCTCATCATCAAAAGGTGACCATACGCTGGACTAAGGGGGATGGTTAGCATGGGAAAATATACACGCATACATTAAGTCGCTGCAGATTGGTTTTTGCATGCAAAAAAACCACAAGTTATAAGTACACAACAAACCCTTTCCAAAACACTTATCAAATTTTCCATTCTTTATGGTATAATTTATAAATTGTTCATAATGTCTGGCAGGTGATTCTACCAGTATCCATAACATAAAAAGACAATTTTGAATGATTTTTTTGTTTATGTGGATGGTTTTCTAAATCAAGTCAATAGAAAGAAAGAGGGCAAAGTTATATCTTCTATGCCCAATTTCTGCAAATGATCTATTTAGAATGCCAAAATTCAAATAATTATAAATAAAAACTAGACAAGATAACTCAATACGGTTTGCTGTGTATTAACACGGAATCTTTGCTACACCATGAAAAAAATAAAATATCAATTTATGCCAAAATTCCATTGTCCCATGCAATATATTTAAGAGCACGTTATATAAGCCATGTTCGCTTGTTGATGATCTTTTTGTATTGTGTATTCCGTGGCTGTTGGACAATATTAAAGATTTGTTTAAAACCACATGGTGTTGCAACTAAAAGGAATCCAAAACAAGGGACGTGCAAATAAATGCCATTTTAAAAACAATTAAAGGCACGTCTGAATTCACCAGTAGGCCTATAAACATAGAAAACAAAATAATTAAATAAATAAAAATAAATAAATGACCATTACCTAAGGTCGCCATGGCGGACAGTTTCATTCCAGTCAGACACTATTAAAACAAAAGTGCCCAAAAGGAAACACTGCAATGAATTGTTAATCACACACGCACACACCTACACACACACACGCACGCACACACACACACGCACACACACACACACACACACCAACACAAATACAAT
>CM065682.1:77070606-77080606 GCA_017654935.2 Phymorhynchus buccinoides
GGGTGGGGTGGGCGGGTGGATGGAGGGGTGTGTGTGTGCGGCGATACTGCATTTACAGTGGAACTGCACGAATTTCCCCGAGAGCAATCCATTGTGAAACAAAACAAAATTCTACAATCCATTACAATTCAATAAAACGCATCCTTAAGCACTCTTCTTTAGTTCCAAATGATGTAATTCATCCTCGCCTCAAAAGTCATTGGAGATGTCATCTTTTGTGTAGTTGTTTGATTAGATCATATTTTCAATTTAAAGGTTCGTTTTATTATTTTTGTATGGCCTTGGCATCAGGCTGTGTCGGACCAGTTGACATAAACTAGAACACCAAGGCTACATCTAAATGTTGCTATGTTCTGCATGGTTGTGCGGGGGTTGCCATGACAAGCTCCAAGCGTAACATCATCAGTCTAAAATCCTCCGAAGCTGGAGTGTGGCTGAAAACGTGGCGGGGTAATAAAAAAAAAACACGCTCACACACGTGATTTTCTCATTCCTGGCTGGCACATTTGTAGCATATTTTTCAAGTGCTACGGCTGTTGGGATGATCCCTGGAGTCTTTAAGCCAGGGTAAGACAACAACAACATATATTTTCATACACGAAAGGTGCCTATCTTCTTCTCTTCTTTCTTATTCTTCTTCTTCTTCTTCTTCTTCTTCTTCTTCTTCTTCTTCTTCTTCTTTTCTTCTTCTTTTCTTCTTCTTCTTTGTTCCTTGCCATGCTAGAAGCTCAGTCCCGTTCGGTTGATGAAGGTCGCAGTCAGCTGCAGCGCTGCACCAGGACCCCACAGCTTGTCTCGGAGTGCCACAGGGCCCCACAGCTTGTCCCGGAGTGCCACAGGACCCCACAGCTTGTCCCAGAGTGCTACAGAACCCCACAGCTTGTCTCGGAGTGCCACAGGACCCCATAGCTTGTCCCGGAGTACCACAGGACCCAACAGCTTGTCCCGTACTGTCACAGGACCCCATAGCTTGTCACGGAGTACCACATGACCCCACAGCATGTCCCGGAGTGCCACATGACCCCACAGCTTGTCCTGGAGTGCCACAGGACCCCACAGCTTGTCCCGGAGTACCACAGGACCCCACAGCTTGTCCCGGAGTACCACAGGACCCCACAGCTTGTCCCGGAGTACCACAGGACCCCACAGCTTGTCCCGAGTACCACAGGACCCCACAGCTTGTCCCGGAGTGCCACAGGACCCCACAGCTTGTCCCGGAGTGCCACAGGACCCCACAGCTTGTCCCGGAGTGCCACAGGACCCCACAGCTTGTCCCGGAGTGCCACAGGACCCCACAGCTTGTCCCGGAGTGCCACAGGACCCCACAGCTTGTCCCGGAGTACCACAGGACCCCACAGCTTGTCCCGGAGTGCCACAGGACCCCACAGCTTGTCCCGGAGTACCACAGGACCCCACAGCTTGTCCCGGAGTACCACAGGACCCCACAGCTTGTCCCGGAGTGCCACAGGACCCCACAGCTTGTCCCGGAGTGCCACAGGACCCCACAGCTTGTCCCGGAGTGCCACAGGACCCCACAGCTTGTCCCGGAGTACCACAGGACCCCACAGCTTGTCCCGGAGTACCACAGGACCCCACAGCTTGTCCCGGAGTGCCACAGGACCCCACAGCTTGTCCCGGAGTGTTACAGGACCCCACAGCTTGTCCCGGAGTGCTACAAGACCCCACAGCTTGTCCTAGAGTACCACAGGACCCCACATCTTGTCCCGGAGTACCACAGGACCCCACAGCTTGTCCCGGAGTGCCACAGGACCCCACAGCTTGTCCCGGAGTGCTACAAGACCCCACAGCTTGTCCCGGAGTACCACAGGACCCCACATCTTGTCCCGGAGTGCCACAGGAACCCACAACTTGTCCCGGAGTACCACAGGACCCCACAGCTTGTCCCAAAGTTTTACAGGACCCCACAGCTTGTCCCAAAGTGTTACAGGACCCCACAGCTTGTCCCGGAGTGCTACAAGACCCCACAGCTTGTCCCGGAGTACCACAGGACCCCACATCTTGTCCCGGAGTGCCACAGGACCCCACAGCTTGTCCCAGAGTGCCACAGGACCCCACAGCATGTCCCGTAGTGCCACAGGACCCCACAGCTTGTCCCGTAGTGCCACAGGACCCCACAGCTTGTCCCGGAGTACCACAGGACCCCACAGCTTGTCCCGGAGTGCCACAGGATCCCACAGCATGTCCCGCTGTGCCACAGGCCTGGGCCATACTTTCATAACTCAGGGTGCCGAAAGTAGGGCAGTCCTGCCAGATGTGGTCTGGAGTCTGCAAACCCAGGCCACAAGGACATTCGTCAGAGTGGGAATTTCCGAGGCGGTAGAGAAGAAAAAGGAGTTGACAATGTTCAGTTCTCAATCTGAAGATGGCGACCTGCTGGGCACGGTCCAGCTGGTGGGTGCTGTCCTCTCCAGAGTCAAGCTGCAGACGCTCCCTCCATTTCGTTCTGAGCTGGCCACAAACAATTGTCTTTGCTTCTCCCTATGACAAGGACAATGCATAATAAGTGTGTAAGCTTACCGACGCGATCGGTCATTTACCAAACATACTAAAGGGGCACCCTGACGAACTTTTTATTGGGTAAGAAACACGTCGAGATCACCAGAAAAACACTGCTCTGGTTTCTTAGAAATCAAACCGTCAAGTCGGTGATTCCTCTTTGGCGGAGGTGCTGGTAAATCAAATTATTTCACCCAAAGAGAAGGCGTGTGTCGTCTCTTTTCTAATGGCCGCCTGAGTTTAGACCAAATCGTTAGCACGAAATGTTCGCAATACAAGCCTTTTTTTAATTTTATTTTGTTTTATACAGTTTATCTAAAGGAGTTTTGCTCACAACAAAGGAAATAGCTCCTTTTTTTTAACTGCACTGCAAAAAAAGAAAATGCTTCAACCACAATGGGATTGGCCTCCACCCACCCCATCCAAAATGGCTACTCTCTCCGGCATCTCCGCCAAGGAGGAATCGCCATTTTGACAGTTTGATTTCTAGGAAACCAGAGCAAAGTGAGTGTTCCTATCCTTGAAAAGGCTGTCTTTCTGGTGATCTCGACGTGTTTCTTGCAAAAACTCATCCGTCAGGGTCCACCTTTAAGTGATGGTGCATGGGAAAAACCTACATAAGTCGCTCAGAATTTGTTTTAGCAAAAACCAAAAGTAGTCAACAACCTCCAAAATATCAATTTTCTATTTATGGTATATTTATGTCTATTTGTATGTGTTCTACCAGTATCCATAACATAAAAGACAATTTTGAATGATTTCTTTGCTTATGTGATGGTTTTCTAAGTCACGTCAATAGAAACAAAGAGGAAAAGTTGTATCTTCTATGCCCAATTTCTGCAAATGGTCTATTTCGAATGCCAAACTTCAAATAATTATAAAATAAAAACTAGACAAGATAACTCAATTCGGTTTTCTGTGTATTAACACGGAATCTTTGCTCCACCATGAAAAAATAAAATATCAATTTATGCCAAAATTCCATTGTTTCCCCATGCAATATATTTTAAGAGCACGTTATAAGCGTTAGCTTGTTGATGCTCTTTTTTGTATTGTGTATTACGTGCTGTCTGGACAATATTAAAGATTTGTTTAAACCACATGGTGTGTGCAAACTAAAAGGTAATCCAAAGCAAGTGGACGTGCAAATAAATGCACATAAAAACAATTCAAAGGCACGTTCTTTATTCCACAGTAGGCCTATAAACATTAGAATAAATAAATAAATAAATAAATAAATAAATAAGTGAATAAATGAAATGACATTACCTAAGGGTTGCCAATGGCGACAGTTTAATTCCAGTCAGACACATTAAACAAAAGTGCCCAAAAGGAAACTGCAATAAATTGTTAATCACACACACACACACACACACACACACACACACACACACACACACACACACACACACACACACACACACACACACACACACACACACACACACACACACACACACACAAATACAATTATTTGTTCAATATCTCCCTTATTCTTAGCCTGTTCTGCACAACTGCAAAACATATATTTTAGATTGCAGAGCAGAAATCAGTAGTATTCGTTGTGAACACGCTTTGAAAAACGAAATACAAAAGTGATTATTAATCTTCCTTTCTTATGCTTTACACAAGAGCAACAGTGATCGCGCTAGGGATGTTGAAAACCAGTCCCATCAGCGACAATGCCCCTCAACAACCGGTGTCAAAACCAGTCCCATCAGCGACAATGCCCCTCAACAACCGGTGTCAAAACCAGTCCCATCAGCGACAATGCCCCCCAACAACCGGTGTCAAAACCAGTCCCATCAGCGACAATGCCCCCCAACAACCGGTGTCAAAACCAGTCCCATCAGCGACAATGTCCCCCAACAACCGGTGTCAAAACCAGTCCCATCAGCGACAATGCCCCCCAACAACCGGTGTCAAAACCAGTCCCATCAGCGACAATGTCCCCCCAACAACCGGTGTCAAAACCAGTCCCATCAGCGACAATGCCCCCAACAACCGGTGTCAAAACCAGTCCCATCAGCGACAATGCCCCCCAACAACCGGTGTCAAAACCAGTCCCATCAGCGACAATGTCCCCCAACAACCGGTGTCAAAACCAGTCCCATCAGCAACAATGCCCCCCCACAACAACCAGTGTCAAAACCAGTCCCATCAGCGACAATGCCCCCCAACAACCGGTGTCAAAACCAGTCCCATCAGCGACAATGTCCCCTCAACAACCGGTGTCAAAACCAGTCCCATCAGCGACAATGCCCCCCAACAACCGGTGTCAAAACCAGTCCCATCAGCGACAATGTCCCCCAACAACCGGTGTCAAAACCAGTCCCATCAGCGACAATGTCCCCCAACAACCGGTGTCAAAACCAGTCCCATCAGCGACAATGCCCCCCAACAACCGTGTGTCAAAACCAGTCCCATCAGCGACAATGTCCCCAAATCAATCAACGACAATGCTCCCCCAAAAACCGGTGTCAAAACCAGTCCCATCAGCGACAATGTCCCCAACAAACCGGTGTCAAAACCAGTCCCATCAGAACAATGTCCCCCAACAACCGGTGTCAAAACCAGTCCCATCAGCGACAATTTCCCCCTAACCGGTGTCAAAACCAGTCCCATCAGCGACAATTATTCAGTCAACCGGTATCAAAAAGTCCCATTGAAACCCAACAACCGGTGTCAAAACCAGTCCCATCAGCGACAATGTCCCCCCAACAACCGGTGTCAAAACCAGTCCCATCAGCGACAATGTCCCCCAACAACCGGTGTCAAAACCAGTCCCATCAGCGACAATGTCCCCCAACAACCGGTGTCAAAACCAGTCCATCAGCGACAATGCCCCCCAACAACCGGTGTCAAAACCAGTCCCATCAGCGACAATGTCCCCCAACAACCGGTGTCAAAACCAGTCCCATCAGCGACAATGCCCCCCAACAACCGGTGTCAAAACCAGTCCCATCAGCGACAATGTCCCCCCAACAACCGGTGTCAAAACCAGTCCCATCAGCGACAATGCCCCCCAACAACCGGTGTCAAAACCAGTCCCATCAGCGACAATGCCCCCCCAACAACCGGTGTCAAAACCAGTCCCATCAGCGACAATGCCCCCCAACAACCGGTGTCAAAACCAGTCCCATCAGCGACAATGCCCCCCAACAACCGGTGTCAAAACCAGTCCCATCAGCGACAATGTCCCCCAACAACCGGTGTCAAAACCAGTCCCATCAGCGACAATGCCCCCCAACAACCGGTGTCAAAACCAGTCCCATCAGCGACAATGTCCCCCAACAACCAGTGTCAAAACCAGTCCCATCAGCGACAATGAATCTGCCTCTCTCAAAACCAGTCTCCATGACAATGTCCCCCAACAACCGGTGTTTGTCCCAGTCCATCAGCGACAATGTCCCCCAACAACCGGTGTCAAAACCAGTCCCATCAGCGACAATGCCCCCCCCAACAACCGGTATCAAAACCAGTCCCAGGGAAACAAAAATCAGCGAAAACCACAATATCAAAGCCTCTGTTAAAACAATTTATCAGTCCTAACAAAAATGTATCATATTTTGGTTATGCAATCAATATTTTATTGATTATTACCAGTTAAGGCGACCACTGAGCAAAGCCTTTAAAGCAATTTATTACCAGTTAAGGCGACCACTGAGCAAAGCCTTTAAAGCACTTTATTACCAATTAAGGCGACCACTGAGCAAAGCCTTTAAAGCACTGTACTCCAAAGTGGTCAAATCTGATCATAAAGGGAAATGATAGATAGATCTACAATGTTATTTTATTTGTCAAATAATTGTCAATTATTCTTCAGCTTGCTCATCATAAGTTTCAAACATCGCGTTATAAATGCTAACGAACAGTTTTAGAAGCAATGCCCACCAATAGGAAGTGTTCGGAAATAATTAAGGGGAGTAATTTCATGGTGTGTGGGAGTGATCTTGCCTGATTCATTCGGTCAAACAGGGGAAGTCACTCTACTATCAGCTCTCGTAGCCTATCGACTCGTGTGTTTGAGCAGACATACAGCACTTAGAACACCGTGCGTCATTCTAAAAAATTATGTCATTTGCATTTTTACGTTACATTTTGCAAGTTTTATCAGTTTGTGGCCACTGGCCACCCCTAATTTCATCCTGCGGTTTCAAGCTTCGACGCCATTGTTGCATTGTTACTGTGGTATTTGACCGAGTAATGGAGGTAAACAACTCTAATTTTCACGAAGTCCTCTCCCATATTCTCCCCTACTCTCGTCTATTCTGTACCAAATTACCCCACTTATTCTATAGACTGCTATGTCTGCCGAGGAAATGTTGGCTAGTTTGTTCGTTCGTCACAATGTCACATTACTGAAAATCTCTCTCTCTCTCTCTCTCTCTCTCTCTCTCTCTCTCTCTCTCTCTCTCTCTCTCTCTCTCTCTCTCTCTCTCTCTCTCTCTCTCTCTCTCTCTCTCTCTCTCTCTCTCTCTCTCTCTCTCTCAGTCTCATACACGCATGTACGCAATACATGGTTGCATGCATCTTTTTTAATGTATGTGTGTCCGACCCACTGCATACGATTCAATCTAACTACGATCCGATTGAGACATTTGTGAGGCACGATGTTCGTGAAATGCTACTGTCTTGAACAATCTCATGAAATCATACAACTTTTGTTCACTTTTTATTTGCTATATTATATTATTCGTAGTACACGAATCTGTTGAAACATCTGTATTTTTGTCTCAGACATTTCATGCGATTCTTGTATTGGGGTCTGCTTGAAAATAGTGAACGAAAATAGTAGAATTATTTTTTACACGGAAGTATTTCACGAGAATCATGCCTCATAGACATCGTCACAATCGGATGGCAGTTGGGTTGAGTCGTATGCAGTTCTTCTTCTTCTTCTTCTTCTTCTTCTTCTTCTTCTTCTTCTTCTTCTTCTTCTTCTTCTTCTTCTTTTTCGATCGCTCAGACAGTTTCCTGTCAATTATGAGCGCAGATGCGTCATGCTTCCGTTACGCGCCTAACTAAGAAACAGTTAGAGGCCCAGCACGTCCGACTTCGGCTGGAGGAAATGTTTTTTGAAAGCGTTTCTTGAAAAAAGGCAGGCGAATGGATTATTAAGGCAGAAAGATAGTAGATGACAGTAAGCAAAGGGAAAAGCCAGAGTCAAAGAGAGTGACAGATTAGAGGAAGTTACAAGCACAGAACTTCCAGAAGGTGGGGGAACTGTTTATACAAAAGACCCCCCGGTATCCCCACGGGGGGGGGGGGGGGGGGGTCATATGCAGTGAATCGCTCAATTAATGGGTGCGTGCATGCGTCTTGCTTTCACGAATCAGTGCATCACGCTCTGAGCCGCATAATGTCCCGTATCGAACATCCCCTCAACGCCTCGCCGTGCAGCACACATCTTGTTCATGTACCAGACCTGGTCCCCCTCCTCCTCCTCCTCCTCCTCCACATCCTCCCCCTCCTCCTCCTCCACCACGTCCCCAGACCCCACAGACACCTCCGTCACGCAGGCTGTGGGTGTCCGGGACCCTGCTGTGCCTGCCTGCTGACTGCCTGCTGACCCTGCTCTGCTGCTCACCCTGCTGACCCTGCTGTGCCTGCTGACCCTGCTCTGCCTGCTGACCCTGCTCTGCCTGCTGACCCTGCTCTGCCTGCTGACCCTGCTCTGCCTGCTGACCCTGCTCTGCCTGCTCACCCTGCTCTGCCTGCTCACCCTGCTCTGCCTGCTGACCCTGCTCTGCCTGCTGACCCTGCTCTGCCTGCTCACCCTGCTTTGCCTGCTGACCCTGCTCTGCAGGGACAAGGAAGGAGCCCTGGTGGACCTCGCCGTGGTATTGGCCTGCCGCGGGGTGCCGTGCTCACAGTCCTGAAGATGACACAGGAAACACTCGATGTGGGTAGGGACCACGATCTCCAGTTTCTGGGGAAGCTGGGGCAAAGACGTCTGCTGGGACTGTCGGGTGTCGCCGCCCTCTCTGTGTTTCTTCCCCCCGCCCCCGCGGGAGCGATGCTGCAGACGGCGCATGATGTCCCGGTGAACGTCCCGCCCGAAGTACTGGAAGCGGAAAGGGTCGTCCAGCGCGGGCCAGGACGGGATGACGGTGAACTTCGGGGTACAGGACTCCCGGCTGGCGCCCGCGTTCTGGGACGGGGTGATGGGGGTCAGGATCGCGGAGGATCCCCTGCTCTTGTGTCCTCCCCGGCGTTTAGCGCTGAGCGGGGACAAGGGACAGGGGTGGGGGTGGGGGACGATAGTCGTGACAGAACCGTCGGAGGTCGCACGCTTCTAACAGAAAGATATAGGAGAAAGACCTACTATGCTAGCGCTAAGATATTTACCACCATTCACCCCCACCCCCCCCCCCCCCCCCCTCCCCGGTTCAGCCGGGAAGAAGCAAACCCCACTTCACTTCAGCAACAACAAAACCAAAACAAATTGAAAATAAACATGCAAAAAACACAAACAAAATACAACAAAATCAACAACAACAAAAACCAACAATAGGCTACGTTGCCGTGACCGGCACTTTAGCCTGTAGACTAAATTGGAACACTCAACAGTTAAAAAACAACCCATGTTAGATAGGCACTGAGAGGATGATAGCTTCCAGACAATGTTTGTCTGTCATTTAATTGTAAGAAGCAATACGGTGCCGCGCTTTGTTGCGACCGAAACATACAGAAACAAAATCCAAATATGAAAGACTTGAAAGTTGACTGAAACTCAGTGGACAATACCAACAGCCCCACAACTGCCAGCCAGTAAAGGGTTGAGGAAGACAAGCAGTGAGCTTGTCGAAAATTCCCCTTCGGTGATTTTCTTTTTCTTTTTGTTTCCTTTTATTTGCCTCATGGCTCCGAGTAGGAACCAAAACTAACATGAACAAGACTTGAAAGAGCAGGCGAAAGCCTATATTATACCGTACCTCTGATATGATATATGATATGATATACCATGACCGGTGAAATAGTCTGCAAGCTAAATAGTCTGCAAGCTAACCTGGTGCTGGTTCAGGTTGTATTTTTGTCTCCCATCTGTTTAGCTCATTACTGGTTGGGTTGTATATTTTGTGGGGTTTGCTTCGGTGTGCCTGAAACCCGAAACCGGACGAAACCTCCCTCAAAACCCGAAACCTGGTGAAACCGAGCGTTAAAACCCGAAACCTGGTGAAACAGAGTTTTTGATTTAATTGTCTCTCTTTAATCTTGAATAATCTAATCTTAATCTTGTCTCCGAGTGACTTTCGGTCTTTTTCTCTGTCTTGTTTGCATCAGAAAGCTGCATGTCGTCTGTCTCTCACTGACAAAAGGGTCATTGTCACTTGTTTTCAGAACGTGCTCTGAAGGGATTTTCTTCCACCAAGAAGACATTTCGTCTTGCCACTCCAAAAGAGCACCACTCAAGCAGTCATTGACCTCACGGTTCCAACCCCAGTCATCCATTCCACACCCCGCAATCCACGCCCCGCTG
>CM065682.1:77095606-77108106 GCA_017654935.2 Phymorhynchus buccinoides
TAGGCGGAGATGCCGGAGAGAGTATTCATTTTGGATGGGGTGGGTGGAAGTCACTCATTGTGGTTGAAGCGTTTTTGTTTGTGGCACAAGCCACAAACCTATAACTCACTTTGTCGGTCTGTCGGTCGGTTGGTCGGTCTGTCGGTCGGTCCAAAATTGTCACACATATTGTCGCGTGCCACAAACGATTGCGAATCCGCGGTTTGTCCTTTTTTTGTAGTGCAGTAAAAAAACAAAGGAGCTATGTAATTTGTTGTGAGCGAAACTGCTTTAGATATACTGTATAAAATTAAAATAATAAAAAATAAAAAGGCTTGTGTTGCGAAAATTTCGTGCAAACGATTTGGCGGCCATTAGAAAAGAGACAGCACGCGCCTTCTCTTTGGGTGAAAGAATTTGACTTCCACCATCTCCGCCAAGGAGGAATCGCCGATTTGACGGTTTGATTTCTAGGAAACCAGAGCAAAGTGAGTGTTGCAATCTCTGTAAAGTGTGTTTTCCTGGTGATCTCGACGTGTTTCTTACAAAAACTCATCCGTCAGGGTGCCCCTTTAAAACGAGTAGGTCAATGCATTTTCTTCAGCTAGGCTAGAGTTTCGACTGTGTTTTCTCAAAATGGCCGACGCTCACCCGACTAACTTGTAAACTATGGAACAGAAAAATATACAAGAATGGTTCTTGTATCATTAGAAAGAGAATTGACTGAAGTTTTCAAATGTATAATTTTCTCAGAATGGTCAGCTTGACACTTAATGTCCCTTTCGTGGTGCTGGGTCACAATATGGCCGTCATTAGAAATTATAAGCGATTACAGTTTTGAAGGTTCAAAGGTATGATGAGGGGGAGCAAAACGCCAAATGTATTATCATTAAAGGTATTAGATCTATACCTTATAGTCACAGAGGTGTCTCTGTGAAATTAGGGGTGCTCCCACCTGGAGAGCGCGTCGCAGCCCACTTTTTTTTTGTTGCATGCGATTTTTTGTGACTGATGAGGAAGGAAGGGGGTTTGGTAAATTTTGACCATATGACAACTTTCTCGTTGCCATTGGGATTAACGTGTGCTACGTGCATGGGCACACGGGACCTCGATTTATCATCTCATCCGAAAGACTCCACGTTGAGACCTCAAGGCAAAGTGAGAGGAAAAATCCCCTGTACCCAGGTTCGAACTCGGGTTTACTTGACACGAGGCGAACGCGTTACCTCTGTACCACTCTACACTAAGGACAGTTAAGCGTGGTAATATTAAATACACACAAGTAGCACAAGAAGAGAACGAGAGAGACAGCGAGAGGGAGAGAGAGAGAGAGAGAGAGAGAGAGAGAGAGAGAGAGAGAGAGAGAGAGAGAGAGAGAGAGAGAGAGAGAGAGAGAGAGAGAGAGAGAGAGAGAGAGAGAGAGAGAGAGAGACAGAGAGAGAGAGAGAGAGAGAGAGAGAGAGAGAGACAGAGAGAGAGAGAGACAGAGAGAGAGACAGAGAACGACAGAGATACAGAGACAGACAGACAGAAATAAGAAAGAGAGAGATGTCTCATCTCAGAGATAAGACAAATTTCTGATAACTTCATTAGAAGATAGATTCATTTCAAAGGGTGGAGTTGAAGAAATTGGCAAATCGTATTTTATCTGTTATCATGGCGTCTGTCAGTCTGAGACCGTGTCTAGAAGAGGGAGGTTTGGCTGTTTTCCTCTTTCATTTTCTTGCTAATTTCACGCACGCGCGCACACGCACGCACATACACACAACCCAAACACACACACACACACACACACACACACACACACACACACACACACACACACACACACACACTCTCTCTCTCTCTCTCTCTCTCTCTCTCTCTCTCTCTCTCTCTCTCTCTCTCTCTCTCTCTCTCTCTGTCTCCTCACACACACGCACACGCGCACGCACGCACGCACGCACACGCACGCACACACACACACACACACACACACACACACACACACACACACACACACACACACACACACACACACACACACACACACACACACACACACACACACACACACACACACACACACACACACACACACACACACACACACACACATACACGAGCATTTTTTTAAATTTTAGTTTTTTTATTTACGAGGGCCGTCTGCCAGAACAGTCTATCTCAAAAAGAATAAAGAACACAGATAGACAGTTCTGGCAGGCACCCGTTTAAATTTAAATTTAGTACTTGCAAGATATGACAGCATCGTTAGGAATGTATTAAAAAAAAAATTCCATCACTTTTAATATAATGTTGACGACGTTACTTTATCTCCCTTGTCTATTGTCGGTACATACCAGTACGCTACAACCGTACCGGTGTCATGAGAAATAAGTAGTCCTATGAAATATGTACCCTTGCGCATGCGCATTAGAACAGAAATTATAAAGCGTCATGAAATTTGCCCATCCACATGGGAGGGAAAGAGGGAGGGGGGGCACAAATAAAACAACAAAATTCGAAATCGAATCGAACATGTTTTCGGTCGCTGCCTCTGTCTTGCTGTGACTACACTTTGACATCTCTACATTTCGGGAGCGGGCACAGCGGATGAGCTGCCGCCGAAGTGGAGTGTGGATTCTGTCCCACTCCATGTTCCTCCCTCAAGTCGTCTAACTGCCACTACTCAACTCTGCTCTTCGCCAACCGTTCATCCTTCAGGGACTTTCATTCCGTGAGCATAAATAGGGCACTAGGTTTTTGTTTTTTTAATTTATTTTGATAGTTCGATGTTTTATTCGACTATCTAGCTAGGGTTGTAGGACATACTACAAAAGTAGTATTCTTAGGGACTAGGACCTCTAGCTAGCTAGTTTTCTCTGGTTTTTTTCATTTTTCCTTCCTCCACTATCTTTTTTTTTCCGACTCTCGTCGTTCTACACTCTGTCATCCCCCCACTCGTAGGCCTTTTGTGCCGGTGGGTACGGACTACATAGAATAGGTTCTTGATAGGTAGCTTTTCTCACTCTGATAGGGTTCTCGCCAGCCTCCTAATTTGTTGGAGGAGTTTGTGTGCGAGCAAACTAAAACTAGATTATGTAGGCCTTTAAACAATAGGAATCGTCCTCTTTGCTACGTCTTTCTCTCTATTAGAAAACCTAACTTTACACCTTCCTTCTTTAACTCTACTTAAATTCATATCCTAAAACTACTAGGTATAATTTGATAGGATAAACTGCTAGGCCTCTCTTTTACATAAAATATAAATTTCCCTCGTTACCTAATTCGTTGCTAGGCTGTTTTTATCAGACTAACGATTAAAAAGTTTCATTTTTCTTCCCGTAACTTAGTCCTCATTTAGGGCCGGAAAGTCTGACCTCTTTCAGACTTCGCGTCACTCCTACTCGAGTTAAGTGTTCATTGGGGGTCGGCTCATTCGACCTCCCCCTTTCTTCCGCCATCTTTGCTTCTTTTCTCTCCGTCTTTTAACTAGGTTTTACTTATAAAATAGGATTTTAACCGTGCAAAGGTCTTTGGCCTCCGGTTTTTTCCCATTAAATTTTAAGAATCTTAAGACTTGTGACTACCGTTTTTTGGATTACATAAAGTAAAGATAGCTCCCTTTCTTGTAGTATTCTATAAAACATAATACTAAAAGAAGTTATAAATAATTAATTTCTAAAAAACAATAAAATAACTGATAAGCTCTTGATTTAACGGAAAATTTAACAATGAGCAAACAGACTACCCCAAAGTGGGGTCCTAAATCAGAAAGCTTAGAACATGAAGAATGGATCTCAGAATCCTCTTGTGATGAAGACTCAAATAGTGAAGGGGTGTTTTTTACACTACCCTCAGATTCAGAACGGAACACCCCTAGGAAAAGAAGTAGAGGTCAACGAACCCCCTCAGACCCATCTTCTCCTCTTAACGAAGGAGAAAACAAAAAGCCGAAAAACTCTATGGAGGGCAAAAGCCCACTGAGCTCGACACCCAGACAAATTCCTCTGGATCAAGTAAAGGCCAAATCACCAAACAAAAGTACAGTAGACGCTGAAATGCACTCTCTAGATAACACTCTTCGCGAAGAAGTAACCCTAGAAGATAGCGTCAGAAACCAAAACATAGAAGAAAAACTACAACAAACAAAGTCGAATGATAGAACCTCCCCAAAGTCAGTTCCAAACTGGAAAAAACAATCAAGAAAATCAAATCAAGAACAACCACCACCATTGTTCCTCAAATTTCCAGTTATCATGGAAGATCTAGGGACCGGCTCCTGTACATACGGGGGCTTGGGCCCTGCCACAAATGTCAAAGTTTGGAGACAGACACTAGGGCCGATCATTTCACAGCGATCATTGGGCAATCACAAATGGTTAATAGGCTGCTCCTCAGCCAAACAACAGGATCAACTGCTAAAGAAAACAACTCTGGTTGGCATAAACATCAAGTGCACTAAACCAATAGCTACAACAGAGGGAGTCATAAAAGGCATTGACACAATGGTAGACCCACAAGAACTACTCTCCTACGTAGACAAGGCTCACAAAATTAGTCGTCTTAACAACAAAGACGGCACTCCATCTAAAGCCATCAAAATAACTTTTCACTCAACCACTCTGCCAAAATTTGTCACAGTAGACACTGAAGACTTCATGGTGCACCCCTATGTGGCACCAGTTCGTAGATGCCATAAGTGCTCACGTTTCGGACACCTGGCAAGTCAGTGCCACGCAAAAAAAATCACATGTCCTAGATGCTCACAAGTAGATCACCTAGCCAAAGATTGTACAAGTGAAACATTTAAATGTATCAACTGTGGGGGAGCCCACTCTGCCGCCTACCAGGGCTGCCCCCAGTTCCAAATCCGTCTCAAAGCCAATAGAATTCGTGGAGAAACATACATCACCTATGCCGAAGCTATTCGAAGAGCCAAGATAGAACAAGAAAAACAACAAGCTGAGAGAAAACAACCTCTACCATCCCCCCCCCATTGTTCTTGACACATTTTGGAGACAAGATTCTCATCCTAAAGTAATTGAAAATCCAAAAACCTATGCCTCAGTCCTTAAGCGAACTAATCAAAAACTCATAGAAAACAAAAACAACCCTAATCAAATTTCTAGAAAAGAACAAACAAACTCAGAGGAGACTGTCATCACCCCCTCAAATTCAATTCAAAAAGAAACCATTCGTGACGTCAAACAATCACTTCTAAAAGCTCAATCTGTTCTCCAGAAAAAAGAACAAGATAAGAAATTTGAAAAAAGTGTAGCGGAAGAAGTTGCAAGACAACTAAATGGAATCCAAACACAAATTCAAAAACAAATTCAGGACTTATCAGATAACTTGACAAAACATATGGAACGTATGACAATGACAACAAATAAACCAAATGACACAGGATCACTAATCCAAAGCTCAAAATCCACTCAGAGTAGCCCCAGTTCAAAGGCCCAGTCCTTAGACGAAAAGCAGCTGACAAATTTCCTGATAGGCTTTGAAAAAGCTAGAGAAACAGCTAAACCCCAACTCATCATTGAAAGTCTGACACTACTGTTCCCACTAGTAGGGCAAAAGACTCCAATTCCAATCAATAGGGGCGGAATACTATGGAACATGGTAGAAAAAATGTGTGGCATTTCGAGCAACCCAGCTAGGAAATCGAAGTCACTGTCGGGTGTTCCCCCTCCGACTGGAGGGGGATCACTCCATTCTTAAAACAAACTTTTAACCATATTTTAACCTCATATTTGTACATAACTCTCTTCACAAGACAATATAATGGAAGGACTCAACCTATTACAATGGAACGCACGTTCACTTAAGAAAAATCTAGATTATCTAACGGACTTTCTAGCCACCTCTACTTCTCAATACCACGTAATATTGATTCAATCTCCCAATGTTAAAAATCGTGATATCCCCAAAATAGAAGGATTTTACTTCCCCCCAGAGACTAGTAATCACGATGGGAAAATCCAAACACTTACTTATGTTAACCAAACTATTAAATATACTAAAATTTCATCCCCTGTTCCAAATATTCCCCATATTCAATATAGTAACTCGATTCAAATTAAATTACATCAAAAACAAACAAACATAGTTAATGTGTATCTCCCTAAGGGCTACACATCAGACATCTCTAATGCTAACAAAGATTGGCTTTGTTCTTTAAACCATAAAGAATCTTGGATAATCGCAGGCGATTTCAACACCCATCACCCAACATGGGACCCCACTCAAATTAGAAACAGTAAAGAAGGAAACATCCTATATAATGAAATATTAAACTCTAGACTCTCAATAATAAACGATGGCAGCACAACTCGCCTACTAACTCATATAAAAGAAAGATCTACAGCAATAGATTTAACTCTAGTAAGTCCCGAAATGCTTAATAACTATAGTTGGACGGTGAATACGGACCCTTTGGGCTCCGATCACTGCCCCATCACAGTTAAAATAAATCAAAGACCAGATACAATAGAATCTAGTAAACAACCTAAATTCAACTACGACAAAGCTAACTGGACCATGTTCCAAACCACTTTATTAAATATAGACACTGAAAAACTACACAATAACGACATAGAAACTTATTACAATAACATACATACGACTATATACAAAGCCAGCGAAATAGCCATCCCAATTATATACCCCTCAAATTCAAAAGGAGACACACACAATAAGCCATGGTGGAATGATGACTGCAGAGAATACGTGAAACGTAAAAATAAAGCCTGCTTTCAGTGCTATAAAAGCCCATCCGAACCTAACTTATTACAGAAACAACAATCTGAAAAAGAATGTGATCACACAATCCAAAAAGCTAAAAGAGACTATTTTATCAGTGAAACAGAACAAATAAATTTCAAAGATACCAGTAAAGTATGGAAAAAGATCAAACAAATCAATAGCGATTATCAACGTCCGGAAACCCCCTTAACATTAAATGGACATACAACAAAAAACAATAAAGAAAAAGCAGATATGCTGGGCCACGTTTTTGCTCGGGTAGGCCAAACCCAACACCTCCCTAAGGCAGAACAAAAACGTAGAAAAGAAAAAGCTACTGCCCCTAATAAATCAATGGACAATACTGACTTCATAAATGCACCCATTACACTCTCTGAATTAACAAACGCTTTAAATTCCATCCGTAATGTGAACAAAGCTACAGGACCAGACCTAATCTCATATAGAATCTTGAGACAACTACCCAAATCGTTCCTCCAAGCACTTCATCAGTTTTACTCTAAATGCTGGGAAGAGGGTACTATCCCTAAAGCTTGGAAACAGGCACAAATAGTTCCAATTCTTAAACCCAGTAAATCACCCAAAGACCCCAAAAGTTATAGGCCTATATCTTTAACCCCCCATATAGGTAAACTTTTTGAAAAAATCACTAATAATCGACTACAATACTTTTTGGAGAAGAATGATATCATCCCTAGATTCCAAGCTGGATTCCGTAAAAATCGTAGCTGTGCAGAACAAACTGCAAAACTAAGCTCTCACGTACGTAAAGCCTTGATTAAAAAACAAAAACTATTTGCTACATTCTTTGACATCAAAGGTGCCTACGACACAGTATGGCACGATAAATTATTATGTAAAATAGATAAAATAGGCATTCATGGCAATATGTACAATTTTATCAAAGAATTTTTAACAGATAGGGTTATTCAAGTAAAAGTGGGACAAGCCACTTCTGCTACCCACCTTTTAAATATGGGCGTGCCACAAGGCAGCATAATCGCGCCAGCCCTGTTTAACATTATGGTTCATGATATAGATAAACTTCCATTCAAAGATTGCGATCAATCAATGTATGCAGATGACGTCGCAATCTGGACTAAAGTTAATAACAGAGAAAAGAAAACAAACTATAAAGAATCTCTTAAAAAACATCAAAGAAACACTGACCTTGTTACATTTTACATGTTTATAAACGGCTTTTACTTGGCCCCCAACAAATGTGTATTTGTAGTGTTCTCAAGAACAAGAAATACTAAACTATCGGTTTTTATATATGACGATGAACTTAAACAATCAAGAACTGTAAAAATTTTAGGAGTTATTTTTAATGAAAACTTATCCTGGAACGAACACATACAACATTTAGCAAAAAAATCTTATTTTGCTCTACATATCATTAAAAAACTAACTACTCAGAAATGGGCGCAGGACCCTAAACTGCTTACTTATTTGGTACAAGCATTAGTAAGGAGCAGACTACTTTATGGATGTGAATCATTTTATACAGCCACAAAAACACAACTAAACATACTCGAAAAGATTGAAACTAGTGCCCTAAAAACAGCTCTGGGCATACCAAAATCGGCAGTAAATAACTTGGTTTATCGGGATATTGACTGGATTCCACTCCGTCATATCATAAAACTAAGATGTGCAAACCTATTAACTAGAATTACTGCATCTAATATCTACTCTAAGAATGAATTTAACAAACTGTTTGGTACCTCTGAATGGGGTATGCACTGGGAGTCTTTAAAAAACAAAGCCCCAAGAACTTATGATAGAACTAAACACATTGACGAATTCACTAAATTCTTATTCCAAAAAGCTGAAGTATCAATAAACCAGGTTAACATTAACCCTAAATGGAGAGTCCCACAATGGGAACTAGAAGAACCAAATTATGACAAGGACCTACATGGCATCCATTGTAAGGCCAAGGCCCCTCACCTGTTAACCTTAAAAGCCAAAGAAAAGATACATGGCTTACAACAACATTTGTTGGTGTACACAGATGGATCTAAACTATCCAACGACCAAATAGGCTGTGCTTTTTATATTCCATCATTAAAAATAACTAAAAGCTTTCAACTTAATAAGGAAATTTCCATTTTTAGCGCTGAACTTTGGGCTATTTTACAAGCCTGTGTATTTTTAAATGAGTTACCAAGATCTCCAATTAGCGTTTACATACTAACTGATTCCCTGTCCTCAATTCAAGCCATACAGAATAAAACTAATAATCGTCAATCTACAATACAAGAAATTCTACATATAATCCATCAAATAAAACTGAAAGGTACTGACGTCACTTTATCATGGATTCCTTCCCATAGTGATATCTCAGGAAATGACAGAGCCGACTGGGCGGCCAAAAAAGCGGCTAACGGTCAGCTAGGTCTTAAACAAGACATTGGACTATCCATCTCCGAAATCAAAAACGTACTTAAAAGAACAATTAAACAGGTATGGATCTCAGAACTCCATAAGTACACCCAAAATCACTCTTGGGATAACGAGGTAGTTAAAGGGGGCTTGTTTTTACAAGTCCCACACTATCTATCAGCTTTAATTTTTCGACTTCGAACCCAATCTTACCTTTGTAAATATACCACTATTCTTTGTACCTGTGGAGAAGATCTCTCCCTAAAACACCTAATTCACTGTGATAAACATCAAAATCAGTTCGGTACCATTAAGAGTATTCTCGAGTTGGATAACATCCCATTTAACGAAAATACCATCATAAATAAAGGACCTAGAGATTGGTCCACCCTCATTTTATTTGTTAAAATCCTACATCAATCCGAGTTAGGACATTTCTTTTAAAACTTTTATCTCCGTTTTACAGATAAGTATTTTAAAAAAATGTAAATTTAGGACCGACTCAGGTCCTTTTTCTTTTAAAACAATGTAAATAGGGATCTTGATACGGAACCATGTTACGTAGGTATCCAAAATCGGATCATTTTATTAATAAAAAGACTATGTAAATATTTTATCAAACTAAAGGCCTATTTTCGATTTTTATTTAGATGTTATCTTTTAACTGTGGCCCTGGAGATTTTAACCCGGAGGGAGCAAGCGCTTAACTGACTTTATCATCGGAGGCATAGTATAAAATTAAGACTTATTGACGAAATAAAAATAAACATCTTGATAAGAAATTTCTCTAAGTCTCGTCCCTTTAACTTTTTAACTTTCAATTTTACTTATAGTTTCTCTCTTTTTTACACAAAATTTTTGAAATAATGTCCCATATGGGCTTTTTAAGTCTAAGAGGACGTAAAAACAGAAAACGTGAACATGTTTTAGACGAGAGAGAGAGAGAGAGAGAGAGAGAGAGAGAGAGAGAGAGAGAGAGAGAGAGAGAGAGAGAGAGAGAGAGAGAGAGAGAGAGAGAGAGAGAGAGAGAGAGAGAGAGAGAGAGAGAGAGAGAGAGAGAGAGAGAGAGAGAGAGAGAGAGAGAGAGAGAGAGAGAGAGAGAGAGAGACAGACAGAGACAGAGAGAGAGAGAGAGAGAGAGAGAGAGAGAGAGAGAGAGAGAGAGAGAGAGAGAGAGAGAGAGAGAGAGAGAGAGAGAGAGAGAGAGAGAGAGAGAGAGAGAGAGAGAGAGAGAGAGAGAGAGAGAGAGAAACTTGAAAACTTGAAAACTTAAACTTTATTTTCCAAGGATATAAAGTTTTTGAGAGAGAGAGAGAGAGAGAGAGAGAGAAGAGAGAGAGAGAGAGAGAGAGAGAGAGAGAGAGAGAGAGAGAGAGAGAGAGAGAGAGAGAGAGAGAGAGAGAGAGAGAGAGAGAGAGAGAGAGAGAGAGAGAGAGAGAGAGAGAACTTGAAAACTTGAAAACTTGAAAACTTTAACTTTATTTTTCAAAGATAAAGATTTTAGGCAACGCCTAGTCTTCCAATCTGTCCTTGGTACATATACGAACATAGAATACAAACATGGCGAGAGAGAAAACTTGAAAACTTGAAAACTTGAACTTTATTTTTCAAGGATAAAGAATTTAAGCAACGCCTAGTCTTCCAATCTGTCCTTGGTACATATACGAACATAGAATACAAACATGGCAAGGCATGATATTACACATACAGATTTGAACATAAAGGTAGCACCTTTGTACATATACAAACATAGAATACAAACACAGCAAGGCATAAAATTACACATACATAATTGAACATAAAGGTAGCAAAGCAGGTATTATGATAAAGAGAGAGAGAGAGAGAGAGAGAGAGAGAGAGAGAGAGAGAGAGAGAGAGAGAGAGAGAGAGAGAGAGAGAGAGGTAAATAAGTCATGGCTTAAACAGGAAGTAGGCTAGCGTAAGCTGACGATTGGCTCAATGCGCATGCGCAGAAACTCAAAACTCGGAGTGCGCAAGCGCGAAATCGAAGTGGGTGGACATAATTATGATGAGGTAGAATAATGATTCTCTTCACACCGGTACACGGTACCGTTTTTAATTGATACCGGTATTGTCGGTTCGTATCGACAGCTCTTATTTCAACGTGTGCTGTTACAGATAGGGCAATGCGGGTTCACAGACTTATTCTCCCCTGCTGGCTCGGATATTGCGTGACAACGAGAAGGTATCACTTCCACAGGCCCCCATACGTATAGAGGAAGACGGGGTAAAAAGCGCATGGGCGGGTAAGAAGCCCACCCCAATTATCTCATGAAATAAAGAAAATGTCAGTCAAATTTGCCCATGAGACGAATGCTAGACATTAACGCTCGTCTCATGGGCAAAATGAGACTGAAATTTGCTTCATTTCATGAGATAATTGGGGTGGGCTTCTTACCCGCCCATGCGCTTTTTACTCCGTCTTCCCCTAATTCGATCCCAGTGCGATCCGGTTGTGACAATGACGATGTCTGTGAGTCATGCTTCACGTGAAATACTTCCGTCTAAAAATAAGTCACAGTAGCTTTTCTCAGCTCCTTTCAGTTCATGCCTTTTGCTAACACTCGTCACCAGCATAAACCAATTTAAAGTGGTTTATTCATTAGGCTTACATTGTTTTATGGTGGCATATAGCACTTGTAAGGTCTTTTCCTATCCCTAACCACAATCAATGATAAGAATATCTGCCTCTGTTAAAAGAAATAACTTGAAACAAATAGCTCTCTGTGGAAAACTGAAAGGAGTTAGAATGAGGGGAATTCGTGTACTGTGAAGTCGTAATCAAATATTATATTAGTCGTAATAAAATAATTGATTTTTGTGTCACAACAGGGCCTGAAGAAAAGTGTGTAAGATGCTTGAACATTCGCTGCAAACTAAAACATGGGCGTTTGTGGGTTTTTTTTAATTTTCTTGTAATAAAACAGTACGTGACAACGAGAAGATATCACTTGCACTGAACGGTGATGGGCCAGGCCCACTATGTACGATTGGATCCAAATGCGATCCGATTGTGACGATGATGATGTCTGTGAGTCATGCTTCACGTGAAACGCTTCCGTCTAAAAATAAGTCTACCGTTTTGGTTCGCTATACCACATGTAGACCTCAATGCACAAATCACACAAACATGTCTGATACACACAAACACTGATCAACAGTACACTGATTCCCCTCATTCTAGCTCCTTTCGGTTTCCCACAGAGAGCTATTTGTTTCAAGTTATTTCTTTGAACAGAGGCAGATATTCTTATAATTGATTGTGGTTAGGGATAGGAAAAGACCTTACAGGTGGTATAATAATAATTTTAATAATAATTAACATTTATAGAGCACCCTTTCTCGCATGAGCTCACGGCGCT
>CM065682.1:77113106-77115606 GCA_017654935.2 Phymorhynchus buccinoides
TCTAGTACCTGTTTCCAGTCATTCACACAAGTAGGAAAGGTGAGAGTACCCCCAAGTGAAACACAGTAGTTGTGGGTTTGATTTCTATGGGCTACGTTCTCATTACTGTTGATATACTGTGTGACATTCTTATGAAACACCAAGTAGCCTGTTTCGCATGACTGACCTTCAGGAAAAGCGTACGACTGATCCATCTTGAGAGTGCACGATTCTGAGTTTTCTGTATAGTGAAAAGAAACTCTACGAAGAAGAGCCGGACAACAGACAGTCTTCAGAGAAGAAGCCCCCCTTTATCAAGCGTTTTGGCCCTGAACTCCTTACACTCTAAGGGGTCGTGCCGCACCCTGGTCATGACTCCTGGTGCCCCTCCACAGCACACGAATTCCCCACATTCTGACAGCTTTTAGTTTTCCCAAGAGAGCTATTTGTTTCAAGTTATTTCCTTTCACATAGGCAAGTACTCTTTTCAAGGATTATTGTTAGGGTTAGGAACTTACGAATGACATACAACAACAAACGAAGGGATACAAACTTTGGTTTAGTTGATACTGGTGATGAATTCGAAAAATAGGTATGAACTAAAAGCAGTTGAAACTGGGTGCTGTGCCTCTGTTGTCACCATCAACTTGGGCAAGAAGACATTCTACAAGAGAATGGCGTCTTCTTAGCACCAAATCGAAAATCCACAACAGAATGTTGTTATGACACATTTTGTCGCCGATCACATTTTCAACTTCTGTACGTTAGAAAGGTAAATCTATGGAACGTTTCTTTTTCTTCTCTCTCTCTCTCTCTCTCTCTCTCTCTCTCTCTCTCTCTCTCTCTCTCTCTCTCTCTCTCTCTCTCTCTCTCTCTCTCTCTCTCTCTCTCTCTCTCTCTCTCTCTCTCTCTCTCTCTCTCTCTCTCTCTCTCTCTCTTTCTCTCTCTCTGCACGCAAACAAGCATGCACGTTCACTTAGACCCCCCACCCACACACTCATATATACACACACAAATCAAACAATTTTTGATGTGGTTGACCAGTGGTCAGTGTTACTGACCAGTGGCAGTGTTACTGACCAGAGGTCATTTTGGCCTATTTTGACTGTTTGACTGCAAATTAGTGTATTAGGAGTTCAAATGAACAATTTTTGATGTGGTTGACCAGTGGTCAGTGTCACTTGACGTGGTTGACCAGTGCTCAGTGCTCAGTGTCACTGACCAGTGGTCACTTTGCCCTATTTTCACTGTTTGACTGCAAATTAGTGTATTAGGGGTTCAAATGAACAATGTTTGATGTGGTTGACCAGTGGTCAGTGTCACTGACCAGTGGTCACTTTGGCCTATTTTCACTCTTTGATCGCAAATTAGTGTATTAGGAGTTCAAATGAACAATTTTTGATGTGGTTGACCAGTGGTCAGTGTCACTGACCAGTGGTCATTTTGGCCTATTTTCACTGTTTGACTGCAAATTAGTGTATTAAGATTTCAAATGAAAAAGGTTTGATGTGGTTGACCAGTGGTCAGTGTCACTGACCACTACTGACCACTGGTCAACCACATTAAACCTTGTTCATTTGAACTCCAAATACACTAATTTGCGATCAATGAGTGAAAATATGCCAAAATGACCACTGCTCAGTGTCACTGACCACTGGTCAACACATAAAAAATTGTTCATTTGAACTCCTAATACACTAATTTGCAGTCAAACAGTGAAAATAGGCCAAAGTGACCACTGGTCAGTGACACTGACCACTGGTCAACCACATCAAGTGACACTGGCCACTGGTCAATCACATCACAAATGGTTCATTTGAACGTCTAATACACTTATTTGCATTCAAACAGAGAGAGAGAGAAAGAGAGAGAGAGAGTGATTGAGAAACAGAGAAACAGAGAGAAACACTGAGTGGAGAGAGATAATGAGAGAGTATATGTTGGTGCTTATAGGAAAGTGGGGGGGGGGTGTGGGTGGGGGCGGGTGGGGGACTGTAACACTCCAAACACGTTGACAAACTAACAAAAGTCAAGAGTTGTGACGACAAAATGTGATTTCCTACAAGGCACATTTTGTCGCTTTGACGGACTCTTCAGAGGTGTGCATTTTGTCACATTTTGACGCCGGCGACAAAATGTGATTTTTGGCGACAAAATGTGTCATAACAAATGTCTTCTTACTCAAGTTGACATCCACTGGACAGTCGAATTGCAGGCCAATCATGCAAACTGATGAGATCTTCACAGATCGAAACAGCTGTCTTTGCATAAGGAGAAAGGGAGAAAAAGTAAATCAGCACATTTTATTATTTTCTTTATTTCAGAACACAGATCAGTTAATAAAAGATAACGTTAACTCAGTTTGTTTCTGAGGTTCACAAATATAGACATTGGACAGAGAAAAGTTTTATCAAAGCAAATTATTCTTCATTTCAAATGCACCAACTTTTCAGTCCTTCAGAGTAGGGGTATGGAGCTCATCTATTGACTGAGATTTCTCTTTCATACTATTAATATCCTC
>CM065682.1:77120606-77133106 GCA_017654935.2 Phymorhynchus buccinoides
TAGGTTATGGCCATACAATGTCAGATTGTTGCCATGCTGGTAAACAGCACACACACACACAAACAGAAAGAAAAATAGGCACTGAAACGTGATCGTGACATTTTCAATTAAGGCACATAACTTACAATTAAATGTCCATTTAACCCTTTCACCGCCAAAGTCGCATTTTAGCACCGCAATGATTTAACTTCTATGCCACTAAAAGGCATCAAATTGGGGTCTATTATCTAAAGACCCTGTTGTCTTAGTTTTGGGAAGTAAGGATAGACCTTATTTTATATGTCACAGAAGAATCCCCAATACGGCAGATAGATTTTGTTCTCTACCCAGGTAAATTTAATGGAAATATTTGCAGTTTGCGAGTTCATTCAAAGGTCTAACAGGTTTGTGGTCGGCTAGGCGTGCAATGATGCATATGTCAAATTATTTTTCCATGCATATTTTGTCCATTTCCCAAACAAAATTATTGAGAATACTACTGATTATAATTTTTATTCAACTGTCAAACAAATTCTCAATAACATGATCAATTCTGATTGTAACATGATTCGTCGTTTCCCTTTGATAAGGGGCGCTAGCTTGCATAAACACATATTTATTCTGCTCTTGACATGACTTTACAATCCCATTGGTTTTTTGTTGTTGTTGTTGTTTTTTAGCCCTGGTAGGTATAGCTTTGTGATGACTGATTCAATGCAAGCTGACATTATGTTTTATATTGCCCCTAAAATTCATGTAGATTAGATTTACTTAATTTTGTTGTGTATTTTCTTTTTTTCTGTTTTTTTTTCCTTTTTGTATATAAGTGTTTACTACTGTTGTTGCTTTTATGTTATTATTATTTTCAATGTTAGATTAGTTTTGCGTGTGCAGTCCTTACTGTGCAACTTAAATATTAGAGTACGCTTTATAAGCTCTTAGCTTGTTGTACTCGAAGTTCATAAATGTATTGCTGCTTTGTTATGATTTTCTATTCTTGAATAAATTCTTGTTTAAAAAACAATATATATTTGGCTGAAATATGGCTGGCGGTGAAAGGGTTAAATAGCCATGCGAAAGAAGATAACCAGCCTCGTTGTCTGGCGACCACGGGCAAACTTGCCTCCATGGATCAGTTCAGTGTCTTCGATGTCATTGTTGTTGTCGTCGTACGCTGGCTAAAAGACTCCAGGGAATATCCCCAAAAGCCGAAGTACGTGTTGAACAATATGGTACAAATACATCTGCTGCTCTTTGGGGGGGGGGGGGGGGTAGTACAAAAAAGAAAAAGTAAAGAGAATTTTGGTATAGGTAAAACATCTAGGAGAGAAGCAGTGGTACCGCGTTCGCCTCGTGTCAAGTAAACCCGAGTCCGAATCTGGTTACAGGGGATTTTTCCTGTCTCTTTGCACTAGGCCTTACGGTCTGAACGTGGAGTCTTTCGGATGAGACGATAAACTGAGGTCCCGTGTGCCCATGCACTTAGCATACGTTAAACCCAGCGGCAACGAAAAAGTTGTCATTTGGTCAAAATTTACCATCACCCCCTTTCCTTCCTCATCAGTCACACAAAATTCGCAAGCACAAAATGTAAAATATTTAACTCTGGCGGTACCATAGCCGATGATGTTTAACTGAGGCGTGGTTACCGCTACACCTATCTATAGTGTTAAAAACTCGGGACTTTACTGGTGTTGCACTGCCTCCGGGCATTGCACCCAGTATTGTTCCCAACATCTTTGTATTTACAAATGTCCCATATGTGTCTATGACCGAGAGGACGTAAAACATCATTTTCACCACGCAAAATAAAAAGGAAACAAAAAGTGGGCGCGCCTCTGGCTGCGACGCATTCTCCAAGTGGGAGCAACCCGAATTTCACAGAGACGCCTCTGTGACTATAAAGTACCTAATACCTAATACCTAATGCCTTATCAATAATATCTGTATTGTTAAAAATTCGGGACTTTCCTGGTGTTGCACTGCCTCCGGGCATTACCTCCAGGATCGTTCCCACCATCTTTATATCTACTAATGTCTCATGTATGTCTGTTCCAGACCGGAGGACGTTAAACAGATTGTTCTTCTCTACCTAGGGATGAGAGCATTACGTGTGTGGCCGTTTTTTTAATTTATTAACCCGCCACGTGGTTAGCCACAGTCCGTCTTCGGGGGAGGTGTGATATAACACTGAAGACATTGTCGACAGGTCCAGACCGGAGGACGTTAAACAGATTTTTCTTCTCTACCTAGGGATGAGAGCATTACGTGTGTGGCCGGTTTTTTTTATTACCCCGCCACGTGGGCAGCTACAGTCCGTCTTCGGGGGAGGTATAACACTGAAGGCATTGTCGACAGGTCATCAATGTATTTGTGTTTTTGTGTGTTGTTTTTTCACCTTACACTAACCCATTTAATATCATACTCACACACACAACAAACAACACAATAATCATGATGCACCTTACAATAACCCATTTAATATCATACTCACACACAACAAACAGCACAATAATCATGATGCACCTTACAATAACCCATTTAATATCATACTCACATACAACAAACAACACAATAATCATGATGCACCTTACACTAACCCATTTAATATCATACTCACACACACAACAAACAACACAATAATCATGATGCACCTTACACTAACCCATTTAATATCATACTCACATACAACAAACAGCACAATAATCATGATGCACCTTACAATAACCCATTTAATATCATACTCACATACAACAAACAACACAATAATCATGATGCACCTTACACTAACCCATTTAATATCATACTCACACACACAACAAACAGCACAATAATCATGATGCACCTTACACTAACCCATTTAATATCATACTCACACACACAACAAACAACACAATAATCATGATGCACCTTACACTAACCCATTTAATATCATACTCACATACAACAAACAACACAATAATCATGATGCACCTTACAATAACCCATTTAATATCATACTCACACACACAACAAACAGCACAATAATCATGATGCACCTTACACTAACCCATTTAATATCATACTCACACACACAACAAACAACACAATAATCATGATGCACCTTACACTAACCCATTTAATATCATACTCACACACAACAAACAACACAATAATCATGATGCACCTTACACTAACCCATTTAATATCATACTCACACACACAACAAACAGCACAATAATCATGATGCACCTTACACTAACCCATTTAATATCATACTCACACACACAACAAACAACACAATAATCATGATGCACCTTACAATAACCCATTTAATATCATACTCACATACAACAAACAACACAATAATCATGATGCACCTTACAATAACCCATTTAATATTATACTCACATACAACAAACAGCACAATAATCATGATGCACCTTACAATAACCCATTTAATATCATACTCACACACAACAAACAGCACAATAATCATGATGCACCTTACAATAACCCATTTAATATCATACTCACATACAACAAACAACACAATAATCATGATGCACCTTACACTAACCCATTTAATATCATACTCACACACACAACAAACAACACAATAATCATGATGCACCTTACACTAACCCATTTAATATCATACTCACACACACAACAAACAACACAATAATCATGATGCACCTTACACTAACCCATTTAATATCATACTCACACACACAACAAACAGCACAATAATCATGATGCACCTTACACTAACCCATTTAATATCATACTCACACACACAACAAACAACACAATAATCATGATGCACCTTACACTAACCCATTTAATATCATACTCACACACAACAAACAACACAATAATCATGATGCACCTTACAATAACCCATTTAATATCATACTCACATACAACAAACAACACAATAATCATGATGCACCTTACACTAACCCATTTAATATCATACTCACATACAACAAACAGCACAATAATCATGATGCACCTTACACTAACCCATTTAATATCATACTCACATACAACAAACAACACAATAATCATGATGCACCTTACAATAACCCATTTAATATTATACTCACATACAACAAACAGCACAATAATCATGATGCACCTTACAATAACCCATTTAATATCATACTCACACACAACAAACAGCACAATAATCATGATGCACCTTACAATAACCCATTTAATATCATACTCACATACAACAAACAACACAATAATCATGATGCACCTTACACTAACCCATTTAATATCATACTCACACACACAACAAACAACACAATAATCATGATGCACCTTACACTAACCCATTTAATATCATACTCACACACACAACAAACAACACAATAATCATGATGCACCTTACACTAACCCATTTAATATCATACTCACATACAACAAACAGCACAATAATCATGATGCACCTTACAATAACCCATTTAATATTATACTCACATACAACAAACAGCACAATAATCATGATGCACCTTACACTAACCCATTTAATATCATACTCACACACACAACAAACAACACAATAATCATGATGCACCTTACACTAACCCATTTAATATCATACTCACACACACAACAAACAACACAATAATCATGATGCACCTTACAATAACCCATTTAATATCATACTCACATACAACAAACAACACAATAATCATGATGCACCTTACAATAACCCATTTAATATCATACTCACACACAACAAACAACACAATAATCATGATGCACCTTACACTAACCCATTTAATATCATACTCACTCACACAACAAACAACACAATAATCATGATGCACCTTACAATAACCCATTTAATATCATACTCACATACAACAAACAGCACAATAATCATGATGCACCTTACAATAACCCATTTAATATCATACTCACATACAACAAACAACACAATAATCATGATGCACCTTACAATAACCCATTTAATATCATACTCACATACAACAAACAACACAATAATCATGATGCACCTTACAATAACCCATTTAATATTATACTCACATACAACAAACAGCACAATAATCATGATGCACCTTACAATAACCCATTTAATATCATACTCACACACACACACAACAAACAACACAATAATCATGATGCACCTTACACTAACCCATTTAATACCATCATGTATTTTAGGTTCAGTACCTTTCTCTAAAGGCGGTGTCTTTATAACACTGAACTCATTTTTAAAGTACGTTCGTATGGTGTGCCGTTTGTGTACGGGCGTCGTTGCAGGGTGCATACCTTCAGTTCCACATACCGACAATCCCACTAAAACGATGTGGGTCTGGCGGTGTGCGTGATTCTGAATATAATTATGCAGCACTGGGGAAGTAAAGTGGACATATGCATAATTATGTAAGTCTATGATTGTTCCAGTTAGGTTTGCATATGTGACCCAGCACCACGAAAGGGACATTAAGTCGCTGGGCTAGTTTCTCACAACAGGCTTGCAAAATAAAATAAATCTCACTTTTTGTCCATTTTGAGTTATGGGTATTTTTGTTTTCTTCAACATCTTATCTTTCATATCTATAAAAGATTACCTTTAATGTGGTTTCTAAATGGACTTATAAGCGCTTCAAAAACGAGTAGGTCGATGCATTTTTTTCAGCTAAGCTAGATTTTAGACTTTTCTCAAAATGGCCGACGTTCACCCTACTACTTTTAAATGCTCATAACTCTGGAACGGAAAATGATACAAGAATGGTTCTTGTATCATTAGAAAGAGAATTGTCGGAAGTTTTCAAATGTATAATTATCTCAGAATGGTCAGTTTGACACTTCATGTCCCTTTCTGGTGGCTGGTTCACATATGTTAGTTCCCATACCACTTGTCATGACTGAATCCACATACCACTAGACAATAGTTTCACATACTGCTAATCCCGCAATTGCGGGATTAGAGAGTAGATTTCAAAGGGGAAAGGAAGCCAAGTTTTCACACAGAGTTATGTCCACGTACCTATGCTCCCACATATCTAGTGTGACATTTGCGGTGTGTGGCCTGGGAGTATGTTGGATGTATCGATTTAGGGATTTGGTAAAAGTGGGTCGATCCCATCCCCAAGCGTTGCGAAATAATACATTTCAAGACAGTATAATAGTCATAGAAATGTCGTTTTAAAATCCTGCTTTAATTAAAGCATTTTTTATTAGGAAGCACTTGACGATCTTGCACCTACTATACTAGATGGAATTTGAATGTTTAATGCACACCTACAATTGTGCATGTTAAAAACTAACACACACTTCGCATTAAGCAATCTGCTTTGACATAAATTACTATTGATTTAGAAAATGGGAGAAAATTCCATGTTTTCAGAATTGCATGAAATGTGCTGTAGTTTCATTAAAATATCCAATTTATTGAGCTCGTTGCTGACGGGAATGACATACTAATATCAAGACCCATATTAATTATTTATACTTTTGATTAACTGTGGTATTCAAATCGGGAAGACAGAGAGAGAGAGCGAGAGAGAGAGAGAGAGAGAGAGAGAGAGAGAGAGAGAGAGAGAGAGAGAGAGAGAGAGACAGAGAGAGAGACACAGAGAGAGAGACAGAGAGAGAGAGAGACAGAGAGAGGCATATTTAAAAACATATCATTATGCGTGTGTGCCCGCGTGCATATTTTAGTATGTGCGTGAGTGCTTGTGGTTGTGTGTTGCTTAAGTGCGTGTTTTAGTGTGTGTGTGTGTGTGTGTGTGTGTGTGTGTGTGTGTGTGTGTGTGTGTGTGTGTGTGTGTGTGTGTGTGTGTGTGTGTGTGTGTGTGTGTGTGTGTGTGTGTGTGACATACAACACGCACATAAGCATACACACAAACATGCATGCATACACACACGCATGAAAAACGCGTACACGCACACAAAAACAAATAAATCATTGTAAGCAAACGCTGAGAGAGAGATTGAGAGAGAGAGAGAGAGAGAGAGAGAGAGAGAGAGAGAGAGAGAGAGAGAGAGAGAGAGAGAGAGAGAGAGAGAGAGAGAGAGAGAGAGAGAGAGAGAGAGAGAGAGAGAGAGAGAGAGAGAGAGAGAGAGAGAGAGAGAGAGAGAGAGAGAGAGAGAGAGAGAGAGAAAGAGAGAGAGAAAGAAAGAGAGAGGGAGAGGGAGAGAGAAGAAAGAAGAGAGAGAGAGAGAGAGAGAGAGAGAGAGAGAGAGAGAGAGAGAGAGAGGGAGAGAGAGAGAGAGAGAGAGAGAGAGAATGAATGTTTATTGCTAGTAAGCCAGTGAGCCCATTTAGCAAGTCGATAATCAAAAGAGAGAAAGAGAGAGAGAGAGAGAGAGAGAGAGAGAGAGAGAGAGAGAGAGAGAGAGAGAGAGAGAGAGAGAGAGAGACAGACAGACACAGCGAGAGAGAGAGAGAGAGAGAGAGAGAGAGAGAGAGAGAGAGAGAGAGAGAGAGAGAGAGAGAGAGAGAGAGAGAGAGAGAGAGAGAGAGAGAGAGAGAGAGAGAGAGAGAGGGAGAGAGAGTGACTTCTAGTGTAACACCAAGCATCTTAAAACTCTCCAAATATGGCAGATAGCGATGGTTTATAGACCAGGAAAAAGGTCAAACTTAAAATAATATACAATGGAGGAGGAACTGACATTAGAAGACGATCACCCATGCTGTCACTCTGAACAGCTTTCTTAACATTCAACTGATTGAACACAATTGATGTCCAGCACATCAATAACACTCGAATCCATTCACTACATTGAAGTCCAGCACATCAATAACACTGGAATCCATTCACGACATTGATGTCCAGCACATCAATAACACTGGAATCCATTCACGACATTGATGTCCAGCACATCAATAACACTCGAATCCATTCACGACATTGATGTCCAGCGCATCAATAACACTCGAATCCATTCACGACATTGATGTCCAGCACATCAATAACACTCGAATCCATTCACGACATTGAAGTCCAGCACATCAATAACACTGGAATCCATTCACGACATTGAATTCCAGCACATCAATAACACTGGAATCCATTCACGACATTGATGTCCAGCGCATCAATAACACTGGAATCCATTCACGACATTGATGTCCAGCGCATCAATAACACTGGAATCCATTCACGACATTGATGTCCAGCGCATCAATAACACTGGAATCCATTCACGACATTGATGTCCAGCACATCAATAACACTGGAATCCATTCACGACATTGATGTCCAGCACATCAATAACACTGGAATCCATTCACGACATTGATGTCCAGCGCATCAATAACACTGGAATCCATTCACGACATTGAAGTCCAGCACATCAATAACACTGGAATCCATTCACGACATTGATGTCCAGCACATCAATAACACTGGAATCCATTCACGACATTGATGTCCAGCGCATCAATAACACTGGAATCCATTCACGACATTGATGTCCAGCACATCAATAACACTGGAATCCATTCACGACATTGAAGTCCAGCACATCAATAACACTGGAATCCATTCACGACATTGATGTCCAGCACATCAATAACACTGGAATCCATTCACGACATTGATGTCCAGCACATCAATAACACTGGAATCCATTCACGACATTGAAGTCCAGCACATCAATAACACTGGAATCCATTCACGACATTGAAGTCCAGCACATCAATAACACTGGAATCCATTCACGACATTGATGTCCAGCGCATCAATAACACTGGAATCCATTCACGACATTGATGTCCAGCACATCAATAACACTGGAATCCATTCACGACATTGATGTCCAGCGCATCAACAACACTGGAATCCATTCACGACATTGATGTCCAGCACATCAATAACACTGGAATCCATTCACGACATTGAAGTCCAGCGCATCAACAACACTGGAATCCATTCACGACATTGATGTCCAGCACATCAACAACACTGGAATCCATTCACGACATTGATGTCCAGCGCATCAACAACACTGGAATCCATTCACGACATTGATGTCCAGCACATCAATAACACTGGAATCCATTCACGACATTGATGTCCAGCACATCAATAACACTGGAATCCATTCACGACATTGATGTCCAGCGCATCAATAACACTGGAATCCATTCACGACATTGATGTCCAGCGCATCAACAACACTGGAATCCATTCACGACATTGATGTCCAGCACATCAATAACACTCGAATCCATTCACGACATTGATGTCCAGCGCATCAACAACACTGGAATCCATTCACGACATTGATGTCCAGCGCATCAACAACACTGGAATCCATTCACGACATTGATGTCCAGCGCATCAACAACACTGGAATCCATTCACGACATTGATGTCCAGCACATCAACAACACTGGAATCCATTCACGACATTGATGTCCAGCGCATCAATAACACTGGAATCCATTCACGACATTGCAAAAAAAAATGTCAATAACACTGGAATCCATTCACGACATTGATGTCCAGCGCATCAATAACACTGGAATCCATTCACGACATTGATGTCCAGCGCATCAATAACACTGGAATCCATTCACGACATTGATGTCCAGCGCATCAATAACACTCGAATCCATTCACGACATTGATGTCCAGCGCATCAATAACACTGGAATCCATTCACGACATTGAAGTCCAGCGCATCAATAACACTGGAATCCATTCACGACATTGAAGTCCAGCGCATCAACAACACTGGAATCCATTCACGACATTGATGTCCAGCGCATCAACAACACTGGAATCCATTCACGACATTGATGTCCAGCGCATCAATAACACTGGAATCCATTCACGACATTGATGTCCAGCGCATCAATAACACTGGAATCCATTCACGACATTGATGTCCAGCGCATCAATAACACTGGAATCCATTCACGACATTGATGTCCAGCGCATCAATAACACTGGAATCCATTCACGACATTGATGTCCAGCGCATCAATAACACTGGAATCCATTCACGACATTGATGTCCAGCACATCAATAACACTGGAATCCATTCACGACATTGATGTCCAGCACATCAATAACACTGGAATCCATTCACGACATTGATGTCCAGCGCATCAACAACACTGGAATCCATTCACGACATTGATGTCCAGCGCATCAATAACACTGGAATCCATTCACGACATTGATGTCCAGCGCATCAATAACACTGGAATCCATTCACGACATTGATGTCCAGCGCATCAACAACACTGGAATCCATTCACGACATTGATGTCCAGCGCATCAACAACACTGGAATCCATTCACAACATTGATGTCCAGCGCATCAACAACACTGGAATCCATTCACGACATTGATGTCCAGCGCATCAACAACACTGGAATCCATTCACAACATTGATGTCCAGCGCATCAACAACACTGGAATCCATTCACGACATTGATGTCCAGCACATCAACAACACTGGAATCCATTCACGACATTGAAGTCCAGCACATCAACAACACTGGAATCCATTCACGACATTGATGTCCAGCGCATCAATAACACTGGAATCCATTCACGACATTGATGTCCAGCACATCAATAACACTGGAATCCATTCACGACATTGATGTCCAGCACATCAACAACACTGGAATCCATTCACGACATTGATGTCCAGCACATCAATAACACTGGAATCCATTCACGACATTGATGTCCAGCACATCAATAACACTCGAATCCATTCACGACATTGATGTCCAGCGCATCAATAACACTGGAATCCATTCACGACATTGATGTACAGCACATCAATAACACTGGAATCCATTCACGACATTGAAGTCCAGCACATCAATAACACTGGAATCCATTCACGACATTGAATTCCAGCACATCAATAACACTGGAATCCATTCACGACATTGATGTCCAGCACATCAACAACACTGGAATCCATTCACGACATTGAAGTCCAGCACATCAATAACACTGGAATCCATTCACGACATTGATGTCCAGCACATCAACAACACTGGAATCCATTCACGACATTGAAGTCCAGCACATCAACAACACTGGAATCCATTCACGACATTGATGTCCAGCACATCAATAACACTGGAATCCATTCACGACATTGATGTCCAGCACATCAATAACACTGGAATCCATTCACGACATCGATGTCCAGCACATTAATAACACTCGACCTCAACATTGTTCACGCTTTTGTCGAGATTTAGCAAAACATATCAAATTCTTTTTTTGTTATTCATCACGTTGAAAACAACAACAAAACAGACTCTGCCAAATCTTCCTGCATTCCATTGATGCTTGGCTGGACTGGTTGAATGTGGCCAATACTGTGCTTTTAGCCCCTTTAAAGCGCCAACCATTTGTCCATGTTGAACTGATGTTCAACTCTCTTCATATATGTTTGCTTTCACGTAAATCGTTAGTAGCTTAAAGGGACACCCTGACGGATTAGTTGCAAGAAACACGTCGAGATCACCAGGAAAACACCCTTTACATAGATCGCAACACTCACTTTGCGTTGGTTTCCTAGAAATCAAACCGTCATATCGGCGATTCCTCCTTGGCGGAGGAGCTGGAAGTCAAATTCTTTCTTTCTTTCTAATGGCCGCCTGAGTCGCTTAGACCAAATCACGAATTTTCCACAATACAAGCCTTTTTATTTACAGTTTAACAAAAGGAGTTTCGCTCACAACAAAGGAAATAGCTCCAATGTCTTTTTTACTGCACTACAAAGAAGAAAACGCGTCAACCACTCTGAGTGTCCTCCACCCACCCCGTCCAAAATGGCTTCTCTCTCCGGCAACTCCGTCAAGGAGGAATCGCCGATTTGACGGTATGATTTCTTGGAAACCAGAGCAAAGTGAGTGTTCTGATCCTTGAAAAGGTTGTCTTTCTGGTGATCTCGACGTGTTTCTTGCAAAAATAACTCATCCGTCAGGGTGTCCCTTTAAGCATTCGTTTATTGTATAGCTCTCACTTCAATATTGGCCCCTGCTGTAGGCTGATATTAACCAATGATAGCCGAAACGATTGTATGTAGTCACACCCTCCTGTTATCTTCTTCTCTTTGATGATTCTCGAGTTGAGGAGATGAACTCAAACACCCATAGGGAAGACGGGGTAAAATCCCATGGGCGGGTAAGAAGCCCATGCCAATTATCTCATGAAATAAAGAAAATTTCAGTCAATTGTGCCCATGAGACGAATGCTAAACATTAACACTCGTCTCATGGGCAAAATGTGACTGAAATTTGCTTTATTTCATGAGATAATTGGCATGGGCTTCTTACCCGCCCATGGGCTTTTTACCCATCTTCCCCCATGTACCAAGGTTGGGTACGTATTGTTTCGCCCTTTTTCGGTTCGCCCTGTCAGGGCGAAACGGAGCTTAATCACTCTTGCACTGATAGTGCCGTTTCACCCTTTCAACGCATGTCATTTCGCCGTGTCGCTTTTCGCCCTGTCCCCATTGTTCCCTGTCGCTCACGTTCATTATGTCATATTTTCTTGGGGATGT
>CM065682.1:77140606-77143106 GCA_017654935.2 Phymorhynchus buccinoides
AGACATACAGCACTTAGAACACCGTGCGTCATTTTAAAATTGATGTCATTTATATTTTTACGTCACAGTTTGCAAAACATTTTCTTTAAAAATGTTTGCAAGTCGCTGACTCGCATCCTGCGGTTTCAAGCTTCGACGCCATCGTTGCATTGCTGCTATGGTATTTGACTGAATACTGGAGTTAAGCAACTCTAATTTTCACGAAGTACTCTCCCCTACGGTTTTTTTTTCCCGAAAATCGTCTATTGTGAAGCCTGATGCTCGTGAAGTACTACTGTCTAAAAAAGAATCTGGTGAAATCCTACTAGTTTCCTTCACTATGTTTCATAATATTTGTTGTCCCTCGTCCACGAATCTGATGACATTATCATTAGTTATTTTCTGTCAGACATTTTATGAGATTCCTGTATTGGGGTATATAGTGAAGGACAATAGTAGGCCTAGAACACCGGACAAATGTCAAAGACTCTAACACCACCACCACGACACCCAGCGTCCTCCACGAATTCATCCCCACACCCTCTTCCTCGTGACCATCAACCGCTTTGCGGCCCATCTCCACATCGACCCAGCACCAGAACAACTTGTCCCTAAGGGCTTTCCCCAGACCGTCTTCCTCGTGACCATCAACCGCTTTGCGGCCATCTCCACATCGACCCAGCACCAGAACAACTTGTCCCTAAGGGCTTTCCCCAGACCGTCTTCCTCGTGACCATCAACCGCTTTGCGGCCCATCTCCACATCGACCCAGCACCAGAACAACTGTCCCTAAGGGCTTTCCCCAGACCGTCTTCCTCGTGACCATCAACCGCTTTGCGGCCATCTCCACATCGACCCAGCACCAGAACAACTTGTCCCTAAGGGCTTTCCCCAGACCCTCTTCCTCGTGACCATCAACCGCTTTGCGGCCCATCTCCACATCGACCCAGCACCAGAACAACTGTCCCTAAGGGCTTTCCCCAGACCGTCTTCCTCGTGACCATCAACCGCTTTGCGGCCCATCTCCACATCGACCCAGCGCCAGAACAACTGTCCCTAAGGGCTTTCCCCAGACCCTCTTCCTCGTGACCATCAACCGCTTTGCGGCCCATCTCCACATCGACCCAGCACCAGAACAACTTGTCCCTAAGGGCTTTCCGCCATGAGGACGTCAAACCTCCACTCAACCAACCAACCATAGGCCTAGAAACGTTTTAAAGGGCCACCCTGACGGATGAGTTTTTGTAAGAAACTCGTCCAGATCACCAGGAAAACACCCTTTACAGAGACTGCAACACTCACTTTGCTCTGGTTTCCTAGAAATCAAATCGTCAAATGGGCGATTCCTCCTTGGCGGAGGTGCTGGAAGTCAAATTCTTTCACCCAGAGCAAAGTGAGTGTTCCGATCCTTGAAAAGGCTGTCTTTCTGGTGATCTCGACGTGCTTCTTGAAAAAACTCATCCGTCAGGAAGTATTTCACACGAATCATGCCTCACAGATGTCGTCACAGCTGGATCGCAGTAGGAATTGTTCGGAAATAATTAAGGGGAGTAATTCCATGGTGCGTGGGAGTGATCTCGCCTGATCCAATCGGTCAAACAGGGGAAGTCACTCTTCCATCAGCTCTCGTAGCCTATCGACTCGTGCGTTTTTGCAGACATACAGCACTTAGAACACCGTGCGTCATTCTAAACATTAATGTCATTTATATTTTTTACGTCACAGTTTGCAAGTTTTATCAGTTTGGGGCCACTGGCCACTCCTAATTTTTCTTAAAAAAATATGTGTGCAAGTCGCTGACTCGCATCCTGCGGTTTCAAGCTTCGACACCATTGTTGCTATGGTATTTGACCGAGTAATGGAGGTAAACAACTCTAATTTTCACGAAGTGCTCTTTCCTATTTTTTTTCTCCGAAAATCGTCTATTGGATAGAAAATCGCATAGCATGCCACCCCCTTTATTTACTCATACACTGATTGTTATGAAAGGAAAGGAATTCCACAAACTTTAAAAATAAAAATTAAAATCCCGAATCACCATTAAAGGTTGACCCTGACGAATTAGTTTTTTGTTGTTGCAAGAAACGCGTCGAGATCACCAGAAAGACAGCCTTTTCAAGGATAGGAACACTCACTTTGCTCTGGTTTCCTAGAAAAATGAAACCGTCAAAACGGCGATTCCTCCTTGGCGGAGATGCCGGAGAGAGAAGGCATTTTTGGATGGGGTGGGTGGAGGTCACTCATTGTGGATGAAGCTTTTTCTTCTTTGCAGTGCAGTCCAAAAAAGGAGCTATTTCCTTTTTGTGAGCGAAACTCCTTTTGGTAAACTGTATAAAATTAAATTAAAATAAATAAAAAGGCTTCTATTGTGGAAATTCCGTGCAAACAATTTGTGGTCTAAACTCAGACGGCCATTTGACTTCCGGCGCACCTCCGCCAAAGAGGAATTTCCGATTTGACGGTTTTGATTTCTTGGAAACCAGAGCAAAAGCGAAAGTTGCGATCATCTGTAAAGGGTGTT
>CM065682.1:77162236-77177236 GCA_017654935.2 Phymorhynchus buccinoides
GAGAAGAAGTAAGAACAACAAACAACAACACACCACACCAACCACCAACATCAACAGCACAGGCAGCAGCAGCAAGCGACACAACACGACAACAACAACAGCGACAACAACAGCGACAACAGCAACAATTCAGGCAACAACAACAACAAACGCGACACACAGCGACACAGCAACAACAACAGCGACAACAAACGACAACAAAAGCGACAAACACAACAACAGCGACAAAACAGCGACAACAGCAACGACAACAGCGACCAACCAACTAACAACAGCGACAACAACCAACAACAACAGCCGACAACAAAAACAACAACAGCGACAACAGCAACAACAACAGCGACAACAACAACAACAACAGCAAAAAAAACAACAACAACAACAACAGCAACAGCGACATACAACAACACACAACAGCAGCGACCAACAACAACAGCAAAAACAACTACAGATAACAGCAACAGCAACATACAACAACAATAACAGCAGATGCAGCGGCAACAACAACAACGAACAACAGCGACAAACAACAACAACAACAACAACAGCAACAGCGACCACCACCAACAACCCAACAGCAGCGTTGACAACAACAACAACAACCAGACAAACAAGCATAAGAGCAACAACAACAACAACAACAACACACAACAACAGGTCTAACAACAACAAACAACAACAACAGCCAACAACAACAGCAACAACAGCAACAGCAATAGCAACAACAGCAACAGCAACAACAAGCAACAGTAGCAACAACAGCAGCAACAACAACAACAACAACAGCGACAACAACAACAACAACAACAACAGCCAACAACAACAACAACAACAACAACAGCAACAGCTACAGCCAACAGCAAACAACAACAAAAACAACAAAAACAGCAACAACAACAAAAACAACAACAACAACAACAACAACAACAGCCAACAACAACAACAACAACAGTAGCAACAGCAACAGCAACAACAACAGCACAACAACAACAACAACAGCAACAGACAGCAACAACAAACAACGAGCAACAACAAACAAACAACAAACAGCCAGTAGCTAAGCGGCAACAGCAATTTAATTGTTTCTTTAATGTCGTAAACCATTTATACTAGTGCGCGCCCATATACTCATTGCACACACTTGCGCGATCACATACACAACACACACACGCGCACACACACACACGCACGCATACACGCACACACACACGCCCGCGCGCGCGCCCGCACCTTACACACAGAGAGAGGAGTACTAGAGCGTGAGAGAGAGAGACAGCGAGGAGAGGGAGCGCGTATTGAGCGCTAGAGCGAGTATCGATATCTACTATTATCTGCTCTTTTTTTTTTTCTTTTTTTTGACAGGAGAGAGAGGGCGGAGAGAGAGGGAGGGAGAACGTCGAGAGATGAGGGAGCATGAGCCCGCGTGAGGAGAGCAGGAGAGAGAGAGAGAGAGAGAGCAGGAGAGGAAGACGAGAGGATGAAGATGAGAGGGGAGACAGGGGACGAGAGAGAGAGGAGAGGATGAGAGAAGAGAGAGCGAGAGAGAGAGAGGAATGAGTGAGAGTGAGGATGGAGGAGAAGAGAGTGAGAGAGACCCATAAGGGGTTTACAGGCGTGCTTTTTTGTCGATCTCTCAGTTCCCCGGGGCTCAGTTTCTTGTCATATGAGCGCAGATGCGCCATGCTGAAGAATGTTGTAAGACTTTCGAGAAAAAGGAAAGGAGAATGAATCAGTAAGGCGTAGAGACAACAAAAAATACAACTTCTTCTTCTATCTTCTGCGTTCCCAGGCCATATGGCCATAATGGGTAAGAAACGTACGTGTCCGGTTGTTCAGTTCCCACTGGTCTCCCCGCTGCATACAGCCAACACATTCCGATTTCGGATGAGCTCAAAGGAGAAAAAATATTTGGAAGATTGCCTTTTTTTAAAGGCAGGAGAATGGGCCAATAATTCATAAAGATAGTAGATGATAGAAAGCCAAAGGGAAAAGGCAGAGTCAAAAAGAAGAGAGTGACAGATTAGAGGAAGTTACAAGCACAAAAACTTCCAGAAGGTGGGGGAACTAATTTTTGGCGAAAGATCCCCCGGTATCCCCACGGGGGAGGAGAGAGACTCGTGGAGGGGAGGGGGCGGGGTCGTACAGCTCCCCGTATGGAGGCACGAGGCATCCACCCACCTGCCACACTGTAGATGGACAGTAAGCAAAGGAAAAAGGGCAGAATCAAAGATAGGGACAGATTATAGGAAGTTACAAGAACAAGACACTTCCAGAAGGTGAGGAACTAGTTGTACGAAAGACACCCCCCACCCCAGGTCCCCTCCCCAGTTTCCCCCTCCTCCTTTTTTCCCCCCAGGGGTAAGGCTGTCATAAACATAGTTTCCGCTATTTTTGATTCTGTCTACCAGAGGAGTCTTTCATCTAGAATCAGCCATAATTGTCCCAGCACCACGAAAGGGACATTAAGTGTTAAAATGACCATTCTGAGAAATGTATAACAGTTGCCAAAAACTTCAGACAATTATCTTTCTAATGATGCAAACACCATTCTTGTATCTTTTTCCATTCCAGAGATATGAGCGTTTTAAAATTAGTAGGGTGAGCATCGGCCATTTTGAGAAAACACAGTCTAGCCTAGCTGAAGAAATTCGCATTGACCTACTCGCTTTAAAGCACTTAAAAGACCATTTAGAGACCATATTAAAGACTGTCCTTTATACATATGAAAGATATTAAGATGTTAGAGAATACAAAAATACCAATAACTCAAAATTGACCCCAAAAAATTATTTTGACTTTTCAAGCCTGTTGTGAGAAACTAGCCCGAGCGACTTAATGTCCCTTCCGTGGTGTTTGAGTCACATATATAGACACACAATAATATATATTCTATATGAAACAAATATTCCATTTATTATTCATAATAATAATAATAATAATAATATTCATATATGCGGGTATTTCATACAATAAGCGTGTTGGTTCTCTAGGGTCTACTAAACAAGATTATCGCCTATCAGTGGTGTTGATAACGTTGTTAGGTGTTTTTGTGTGTGTGTGGGGGGGGGTTGTTTTTGCTACAATGTAGACTCCATCTACATTGACAGTGTAAGGGTGGGGTGGGGGTTAATGGGGGGGGGAGAGGGAAACGGTTTAGTGCGTTGTGACACGTCTGATAAGAGAGGGGGAAAAGAGAGAGACAAGACACAGAGACCAGACAGAGACAAAAGAGAGAAAGAGAAACAGACCAGACCGAGGCACAGAGAGAGAGATGAATAGAGAGAGAGATGGACGAGTGAGAGAGCGGAGAGAGGAGAGAAGGAGCGAGAGAGAGAGATGGAGAGAGAGAGAGAGAGAGGGAGAGAGAGAGACCGAGAGAGAGAGAGAGACGAGGCGAGAGAGAGATTTGTTTTAGATTTGAGAGACATTGAAATTGTTGAATAAAAAAACCTTTAAACCAAAGAGAGAGAAACCAAAGAGAGAGAGAGAGAGATGGTGAGAGAGAGACCGAGAGAGAGAGAGAGGAGAGTGAGAGAGAGAGAGAGAGAGAGAGAGAGAGAGAGAGAGAGAGAGAGAGAGAGAGAGAGACTGTAGTACAGATACAGATAAAACAGAGGACAGAGCAAGAGAGAGAGAGAGACAGACAGATAGAGACAGAGACAATCACCAAAGTGAGTCGCACACACACACACACGCGCACATACACAACAACAACAACATACAGTATTTATACGGCGCTGAATCTTGATAGAAATCAAATCAAAGCGCACACACACACGTTAGCATTCATAACGCATTCAAACAAAAATGCAATACAAAGCGAACATACACGTTTGATATAAATGGTATACAGCAGAAACAGACTTAAAGGCAAGAGAGAGAAGAGAAAGAAAGTGGAGCCTCAATGACGGGGGAACAGGTGGGTTTTGAGGTTAGATTTGAAGAACGAGAGGGCCGGTCGCTAACGGAGGGAAAGAGGAAGTTTGTTCCAAGATGTCGGTCCTGAGACAGCAAAAGAGCGCCGACCAACAGTTGAAAGCTTATACCTAGGGATCTGGAGAGAAAGAGGGTCAGAAACTGAACGTAAAGTGCGAGCTGGCGTATAGATGGAAATGATGTTGCAGAGGTAAGATGGAGCAGCTTTATGGATAGATTTATAGCAAAGGGTGTTTAATTTATACTCAAGTTCTGTCTGCGACAAGAAGCCAGTGCAAAGAACGGAGAAGAGGGCTAACGTCTTTCGAACGACTTTTTTCTTCCTAAGGAAAACACACACAACACACAACACACACACAAACACACACACACACCACACACACACACACACACACACACACACACACACACACACACACACACAACACACACACACACACACACACACACACACACACACACACACACACACACCACACCACACACACACACACACACACACACACACACACACACACCACACACACCCACACACACACACACACACACACACACACCACACACACACACACACACACACACACACACACACACACACACACACACACACACACACACACACACACACACACAACACACACACACACCACACACACACACACACACACACACACACACACACACACACACACCCACACACACACCACACACACACACACACACACACACACACACACACACACACACACACACACACCCACACACAACACAACACACACACACACACACACACACGAACACACACACACACACACACACACACACACACACACACACACACACACACACACACACACACCACAACACACACACACACACACACACACACACACACACACACACCACACACACACACACACACACACAACACACACAAACACACACACACACACACACACACACACACACACACACACAACACACACACACACACACACACACACACACACACACACACACACACACACACACCACACACACACACACACACACACACACACACACAACACACACACACACACACACACACACACACACACACACACACACACACACACACACACACACACACACAACACACACACACACACACACACACACACACACACACACACCACACACAACACACACACACACACACACACACACACACACCACACACACACACACACACACACACACACACACACACACCACACACCACACACACACACACACACACACACACACACACACACACACACACACACACACACACACACACACACACACACCACACACACCAACACACACACACACCACACACACACACACACACACACACCACACACACACACACACACACACTACACACACACACACACACACACACACACACACACACACACACACACACACACACCACACACACACACACACACAACACACACACACACACACACACACACACACACACACACCACACACCCCCACACACACACACACACACACACACACACACACACACACACACACACACACACACACACACACACACACACACACACACACACACACACACACACACACACACCACACACACACACACACACACACACACACACACAACCACACACACACACACACACCTACATAGACAGTGTAGGGGTGTTCTTGTGTGGTTAGGTGATAGGGAGGGGGGGTGTGGGAGGAAAAGAAGAGGAAACGGTTTAGTGCGGTGTGACACGTCTGAATAAGGGAGACGAGGGAGAGACTTGTGAGAGAGACGCGGATGAGAGAGAGAGTTGAGGAGAGAGAGAGAGAGAGAGAGAAAAGAGAGACGGAGAAAGAGAGAAAGAGAAACAGACAGACACAGAGACACAGAGAGAGAGAGAGAGAGGGAGAGAGAGAGAAGAGAGGGAGAGAGAGAGAGGGAGAGAGTGAGAGAGAGAGAGAGGAGAGAGAGAGAGAGAAAGAGAGACGGAGAGAAAAGAAAGAGAGAAAGAGAAACAGAAACAGACAGAGACACAGAGGAGAGAAGAGAGAGAGAGAGAGGGAGAGGAGAGAGAGAGAGAGAGAGAGAGAGAGAGAGAGAGAGAAAGAGAGAGAGAGAGAGAGAGAAAGAGATGAGAGAGAGAGAGAGAGAGAGAGAAGAGAGGGGGAGATGAGGAGAGGGAGAGGAGAGAGAGAGAGAGATAGAGGAGAGAGAGAGGAAGAGAGAGAGAAAGAGGGGGTGAGAGAGAGAGGGAGAGAGAGAGACACAGAGGGAGAGAGATGAGAGTAGAGGAGACGAGAGAGAGAGAGGGAGACTGAGAGAGAGACGGAGAGACGGAGAGTGAGGGACGATGAGAGGAGAGAGAGAGAGAGAGAGAGAGAGAGGAGAGGAAGAGCGAGATGGATGGACCCTTCAGACAGAGACAGACAGACAGCAGACAGACAGACAGACAGACAGACAGACAGACAGACAGACAGACTGAAAGACAGACAGACAGACAAAAAAACAGACATAGACAGAAATACACAGACAGACAGAAAGACAGAGAAACACAGGGACCAAGAGAAATGAAATAAAATGAAAAATAATTAAATGAATATTCATCTAAGCCATGGCCCCTAATGAAGGGGAGTGTTTTACAAAGTAACAAACAAATGGCACACATTATATGATCAAACATAATAGGCATAAGATTAGCACTGAAAGTGTGTTATGGACATGAGAGAGAGAATGAGCGGAGAGTGTGACGAGAGGCGAGAAGATAGAGTAGAGAGAGTAATAGAGAGAGAGAGGAGCGAGAGATAGAGGAGACAGAGAGAGGGAATGGAGAGATGAGAGAGCGCGAGAATGGAAGAAGGTAACGGAGGGGGATCGAATGTGAGGAGAGAGAGAGGGGTAGAGAGAGAGAGAGAGAGAGAGAGAGAGAGAGAGAGTGAGAGAGAGATGAGACAGAGAGAGAGGTGAGAGAGAGATGAGAGCGAGAGAGACCAGAGCGAAAAAGAGAGAGAGAAAAAGATGACGGAGAGAGAGGAAGAGACAGAGTGGAGCGAGATGGAGAGGAGAGGTGAGAGAGGGGAGCTGGAGAGAGAGAGAGAGGAGAGGAGGGAGAGAGAGAGGAGAGGAGAGGAGAGAGAGGGTAGAGGCGAAGGGGGGTGAGGTCCTGAGGAGAGAGGATTTTTGAGGAGAAGAGAGAGAGGAGAGGCGAGAAGAGAGAAGAGGAGGAGACGGACAGATCAGAGAATGGAGAGGGGACAGAGAGCGCGGAGACACAGAGAGAGATAGAGAGAGAAGAAGAGAGAGAGAGAGATAGAGATAGAAGTAGAGAGAGAGAGAGAGAGACATAGAGAGAGAGATAGAGAGAGACAGAGAGAGCGAGATACAGCAGTGAGAGCGATGAGAGAGAGAGAGATGACTGAGGAGAGGCAGTTCGAGGGGTGTGACAAACGAGGTACAGAGAGGCGAGTGATGGAGAGAGAGAGAGGAGGAGACCTCGAGAGAGGGTCGAGAGAGAGAGTTAAAGATATAGAGAGAGATAGAGATTGAGATATAGAGAGAGAGAGCGAGAGAAAGAGATAGAGAAGAGAGAAGAGAGGAGGAGAGAGAGAGAGAGAGAGAGAGAGAGACGATAGAGAGAGACACACACAGAGAGAGAGCAGAGAGCGCGAGAGGGATAAAGAGCGAGGAGATCTCGACTGATTTTTTTGAGAAGACGAGAGAGAGCGCGAGACTGGAGGACGAGCCGAGAGAGAGAGGAGAGAGAGAGTGAGTGAGAAGAGGAGAGAGAGGAGAGAGAGAGAGAGGAGAAGAAGAGAGGTGAGGAGGAGAGAGAGAGAGAGACGATAGAGAGAGAGAGAGAGAGAGCCGAGAGATGAGAGAGAGATGAGAGAGAGAAAGAGATGAGAGAGAGAGACAGAGACACAGACAGAGAGAGACATAGAGAGAGACAGAGAGAGAGACAGATGAGTGCGAGATGCTACAGATCGAGATGCGAGAGAGAGATGAGAGGAGAGAGAAGGAGAGGGAGGTGCACGTTAAGATGAGAGAGGAGGAGGAGGTTAGAGGAGAGAAGAGAGAGAAGAGAGAGAGACGAGAGCTGAAAGGAAGAGAGAGATCTGAGAGAGACCGAGAGTCTCTGAGAGAGAGACGGAGAGAGAGAGAGAGACTGAGACGGAGGAAGAGGAGAAGAGAGAGAGAGAGCTGAGAGCGAGCGACAGAGAGAGAAAGAGAAGAAGAAGAAGAAGAAGTTTCTCCCTCTCGAAGAAGACGAAGAAGAAGAAGCAAGAAGAAGAAAGAAGTGTCCCTGTGTCCCCTGTGTGTGCGCGCGCATGAGTGCGTGCCGTGCGCGTGTGCGTGTGCTGCATGTATGTGAGTGCGTGCGTGCGTGGTTGTGTGGTGCGCGACGCGTGTCTCGTATGAGTGTGTACGTGCGTTGCAATGGGGAAATGGTGTGTGAGGCTCTCTCTCATGGGGGGTGGGGGAAGTGTGTGGTGGGTGGGGTGTGTGCATCCTGGGGTTATAGGGGGGTCTGGTGCTTCTAAATGTTTGGTGATTGTATGTCTGTATAGGTATATATTAGCGGGTCTCTATATTTGTTATCCTATCCTCTCCTATCGGTATCTCTGAACGTCTAATCACAGATATCCCGTAGGGTGGGGAGAGATGATATATAGATAGACAATATAAAGATATCAGAGAAAAAATCAGAGTCCTTGACTCATAAGCATAGATGATAAATCAGTAGTAGAATAATCTATTAGGTGGATATGTGTATTGAAGATCAACAATATCTGTTTCATCTCTCCCTAAATATATCCCCCTATGAGTGATTATAGATAGAGAAACTCGTATATAACTAAAATAGATATATATAAATGTATATAGTCACACACAATATATATATCTATATATATATATATCTCTCCATATCGAGTAGAATGATGATATATCTATATAATATAATGAGATGGTGTAGCGTGGATATCTCTAAAGAGAGAGAGAAAAAGAAGATGGAGAGATATAAGTCCCTCCCCCTCGTAAGAGAGTGTATATCTCATCCCTATCCTCATCTTTCAGCCGTGGTCTCTCCTAATCTTCGGTCTAGGGATAGCTCTTCCGAGCGAGAGCTCTCTCGTATCCTCTCTCGTCTGTCCTCTCCTCTCTACTCTCTCCCTATCTGAGGTCTGTTTGGCTCTCTACCTCTCTCTCATACCCCTGCTCTGAACGATAGAGTGACTAGGCTCTCGCTCTAGCTCACTCATCTGGCGTTCTCTCGCTCTTGTGTGCGAGAGATATAGAGAGCGAAGAATCTAGAGCAGCGTAGGATTCGATCAATATCCGGTGCTGTGTATGTCTGCCCCACGATCGAGAAACCTTCTCCATCTCGCTCTAGCATAGACTGATATGTAGCTGGATTTGCGTGGAGCGCAGTCTGCGCTCTATATCTTACGATGCGCTCTAGTTGCTCCCGAACTCTCTCTGTCTCTCTCACCCTCTCCTCTCTCTCAGGAGAGAGCGATAAGAGCGATGCCGCGCGTACTCTGCCCAAGATGCTATCTCTCTCACTCCGATCGATAGAGCTCTCATCTCTCTGTGTCTCCCTATCTATCGCCTGTATAAAGAGAGAGGTATGAGTCATGCTATATCTCTCAGAGTAGATAGCGATGAGATCGCGACTAGAGAGAGCGACAGGAGCTGTGGCTGGGGCGCTCGACGAGAGAGAGAAAAAAGAAGTCTAGAGCAATAGAAGATCCCTCTCTCTCTCTCTCTCTCAAAGTTTGAGTCTCTACTCTCCCTCTCTCGATCCGTTTGTCTCTCCTCTCTCTATCTCTGGCTTTTCTTGCTTCGCGCGCTCTCGCCGCCTGATCTCTTCTGCTCCTCATCCGCTCGCTCTCTCGCGCGCTCTACCCTTCTAGCTCCTGGCTCTGTCTGCTACGCGCACCGCTATCTCTCACCCATAGCCCTCCGCCTAGAGCTCTCTATCGCCCCCGAGATCTCTCTCTCGGGCGTTTGCGAGAGAGTCCGGCATCTCTATCTCTCTCTCGCGCTCTCGAGCTCTCTCTATCTTTTTCTCGAACTAGCGCTGTATGGTGCTAGCGAAATGAGAGACGCGCTATCACGTATCCAGCATCATACTATCCCTCGCGCTGGTCTCTCTTCTCTTATCTAGCGATCTGATAGACATCTCATCGAGTATACGAGCTGTGCCTCCTCTCTCTATCAGTCTTTTCTACATATCTGCTCCTCTTTCTCTCTCCAACTGCTCTTCTCTCTCTCTCTCTCTCTCTCTCTAACTCTCTCTCTCTCTAACTCTCTCTCTCTCTCTCTCACACAGTAAAGCCATCTTGGTATTCGTGTGATCTGTCTCTCTGTATCTATGGAGCAGCAATTGCCCATAATCAGACCGCAAGGTTACCAGTCATCTCCCTTTGAGGCCAGCAAATCACATTATTAATATCTTCAGAGTTCTGTCGCCCCTCAATTAATTATGTTATGAACGTTCGTGAGCAGAAGAGCAAGCCAGACTGTGATTACATCTATTCAAGAGAGAGAAAAAATAATGATGAATGTGCCAATCTGTCAGTTTGAATTCCCCCCGCCAAACTAACCCTAACCCTATGGCCGGGTTCACATTAGACGCGTAATATAAGTTCCGTACGGAAAACCGTAAATAAGTGGAAGAAAAAGAAGGATAAAAGTTGTACGCATATAGGGGAAATTCGGACACGTGCGCAAATCTTTTCCCTTCTTTGTTTCACTTATTTATGGATTGCGTAAGGGTTTCCGCACGGGAATATCCGCTTATGTGTGTACACGGCCTTACCCTAACCCCCCATGGCCGTGTACACATATATAAGCGGAGCTTCCGTGCGGAAATCCCATGCGCAATCCCTAAGTAAGTGGAAGAAAGAAAGGTAAACATTTACGGATATGGGGGAAATTCGTACACGAGTGCAAAATATTTTTCCTTCTTTTTTAACTTATTTGCGGGTTTCCGCACGGAAAAACTCCGCATATATGTGTGTGTGTACGGCCCCTTTTCCTAACTTAACCCTATTCCTTACCTAAGTTTAACCCCATTTGTTTTAGCACCTAACTCTAACCCTTAGTTTTCCGTATTGATTTAGCCCAGTAGTGTTATCGATAACGTAGTGATAGCCGTGCTGATTTATCTTGGTAGTGGTTATCGATACGTAGCGACAGCGGGATGTCCCCCCGTGAAAGCTGTCTGTCTGTAAAATGTTCATGTTCAAAAGGTATGTAGAAAAACAGATCTCTCTCATCTCAGAGGTCTCTATCTCTTTTCACTCCTCCACTCAATCTCTCCCTCCTCTCTCTACCTTCTCTCGCATCTCTCTCTCCTCCTCCCTCGAAGAGAGTATAGGAGAGATCTCTCTCTCTCTCTCGTCACCCCCCCCAACCCCCCTCTCATCCCTAGAGTCTCTCCACTCTCTCTCTGTCTCCCACCTCTCTCTCTCTCTCTCATCTCCTTCTCTCTCTCATCTCTCTCTCTCTCTTCTCTTTCTCAGCGTCTCCTTTCTAACCGCTCCGGTTTCTAACTCTCTCACTCTCTCTCTCCAATCAATCAAATCTCTCTCTCTCTCTCTCTCTCTCTCTCTCCAACTCTCTCTCTCTCTCTCTCTCTCATCCTTCCTCTTCTCTCTCTCTCCACTCTCTCTCTCCCTCTCTCTCTCTCTCTCTCTCTGTCTCTCTCTCTCTCTTATCTCTCTGTGTTTATTGGAGTATGTTCGTGTGTGTGCGTGTGTGTGTATGCGCGTGTGTGTACATGCGTGTTGTGTGTGTGTGCGCGCGCGCGTTTGTGTGCGTGTGTGTCTACGCGCGCGTGTGTTTGTGTGTGTGTGTGTTTGTGTGTGTGTGTGTGTGTGTGTGTGTGTGTGTACGCGCGCGGATTTGTGTGTGGGGGAGGCGGGAGGGGGGGGGGTACGCGCGCGTGTTTGTGTGTGTGTGTCTGTGTGTGTGTGTGTGTGTGTGTGTGTGTGTGTGTGTGTTGTGTGTGTGGTGTGGTGTGTGTGTGTGTTGTGTGTGTGTGTGTGTGTGATTGGTGTACCCGCGTGTGTTTTGTGTGTGTGTTGTCACAGTGTAGGCTGCGCGCGTGTTTCAGTGTGTGTATATATGTGTGTGTGTGTAGGCGCGTGTGGGGGGGGGGGCGTGTAGGCGCGCGTGTAGGTCGCGCGTGTTGGCGCGCGTGTGTAGGCGCGCGTGTAGGCGCGCGTGTAGGCGCGCGTGTAGGCGCGCGTGTAGGCGCGCGTGTTTGTGTGTGTGTGTTTGTGTGTATGTGTGTGTGTGTGCGTTGTGTGTGTGCGTGCGTGCGTGTTGTGTGCGTGTGTGTGCGTGTACGCGCGCGCGGCGCGCGCGCGCGACTGTGTGTGTGTTTTTCATCCCTCCTTCATTTCCGTCCTATCTCTTCCTATATTGCTAACAAATAAAACAACACAAAGCTGTGTAGGAATGTAGGCTTTTAAAATATTCACCACCAAAAATGAAGAAATGTTCAAAACCCACCAAACCCAGATAAGCACTAAGTGTGATCCCTCCCCTGTTTTCTTCCGTTTTCTTGTCATTCTGTTTGTTCTTCTTTCTTTCTTTCTTTCTTTTTTCTTTCTTTCTTTCTTCTTTCTTTCTTTCTTTCTTGTTTTGTGTTTGTACTTGGTTTTGCTTGTCTTGTTTTATATTTGCTTGCTTCTTTGTCTTTCCCCAGAGGAAAGTGTAGGAGATGTGGGAAAGTGACACCTACGGTTTGAGTATTGATACTGACACACAGTCACTCTGGATATCTGTCCCGTTTATTTCAAATTGCTGGTAAAGAGAGAGAGGGGGGGAGTGGAAAGAGAGAGGGGGAGAGAAAGAGAGAGGGGGAGGGAGGGAGGGAGAGGAGAGGAGGGGGAGAGGGGGAGAGAGAGAGGGAAGAGGGAGAGAGAGGGAGGGAGGAGATCGGAGAGGGGGGAGGGAGAGAGAGGGGAGAGGATAGAAGATGCTAGTTCTTAGATAGCTATTTCTGTTTAGGATGCTGATGAGAGAGAATGAGAGTCTAACTGTTCTTTCTGAGTAAAATTTAGATGTTGGACGAGAGGAGGGGGAGGAGAGAAGAGTAAGAGAGAAGGGGGAGAAGAGAGCAGGGCGGGAGGGAGAGAGGGGGGGTGGGGATGGGAGCGTAGAAACTGTGCTCGTGATAATAGTCTGTACGTATCTATTCTCTATTTTAAATCGACTCCAATTCCACACACAATCCACTAACACACACACACACACACACACACCACACACACACACACACACACTACACAAACACCACACACACGACACACACACACACAACACACACACCCACATTACAACAGAACACACACGCACACACAACCACACGACACACACACACACACACACACACACCACACACACGCACGCACGCGCACGCACGCACGCACACGCACACACGTCGCACACGCTACACACACACACACTCAACGACACACACACACCACACGCAGCGGCGCTGATGCACACGCACACGCACACGCACACGCACGCACACACACACACACAAGCACACACACACACATCGCGCACACACTCATTATACACACTATCGTGCACACGCGCCCATGCTGAGAGAAATATGATAAAAGAGCAGGCAGAAAAGAGAACCACACCCCACGCACACCAACATTGAAGGGGTGGTGTAGTCAAAGAAAACACTAGAGACAGACCAGAGAGGAGAGAGATTAGTAGAGAGGGAGAGAGTAGATAGAGAGATGAGGAACAAGAGAGATGAGAGGGAGAGCGGAGAGAGAGAGAGATAGTACGGGAGAGAGAGAGGAGAGAGAAGAGAGACAGACAGAGGGAGAGAGGAGACAGAGATGACAGAGAGAGATTGGAGTACGAGATAAGACAGACCAGACATGTCAGCTCACAGACAGACAGACAGAAGACCGACTTCGACAGGACAGTTCGCTGGGGCGTGGAAGAAAACAGACACTTACACGTGTCAAGCTAGCAATAAGGACATTTATAACAGCATAAAGGCACCGTTCTTCGGGTTGTAAAGTCTTCGGGGGGGCGTGGTGGGGGGGGGAGGGGGGGGGGGGGGAGAAAAAAAAAAACAAAAATAGTTAACTTTTGAGAAGAAAAAAACCCCACCAATTTCTATGGTATCACTTTCGCATCAAACTGACAAAAAGTAAATTAACACTACCAGCCCCCGGGGGGGGGGGGGGGGACTAGGGAAACCTAGCTATCAATTTGGTACATACCAGGCAGCGGGATTCCTCCCTGCTTTTTGTACCAGCTTTTTAACTCCAGTGCGTGTTTTTTACGTGCTTAAAGCCCAAGAGTCAGACTTGCTTCAAGTTCCCTATCTGAAGGACTCAGCGTTCAGTCTGCTTTCCCCCGTCAAAAGTGGAAAGAAAGGACTAAGTCCAGGGGATAAGGATTCGAACCCGAGTCATTCGTGCACTGTGTTGTCGCCTCCCTTCTTTCCTGTTATTGTTCTTGTTTCTAATTCTTGTTTTTTCTTAAATGAGATCACCTCGAGATAATCAGGAGAAAAGGAGAAAACCCTTACAAAACCCTGCACATCAAAGATCCACCAGATCACGTGTCAAAGAAACGTTTTCCCTCTTATAACTGGAAAGAAATCTTGTTTTGACCAAGTCTGACTCCCATATAAATGGCCCCAAATTCGAACAGACCCATCCGTTTAAAGAGCAGCCTCGATTTGAATATGGGGAAATTCGTAATGTGGGTCACAGCAACCCAAATCAAAAACAAGGGACTTAATCGTGGTGCGTCACAGGGTCTTTAACATTAATTGGTTGCCCCCCTGTAGCCCCGGCCCCACCCCCCACCCCCACCCCACCGTCCTTAGTTATTCTTATCTTTTCACATTTTTTTGACGCGACGGCTTACCATACAGAAACAAAGAAAAACGCACTAAGGCTTATCGGCGTTGTCAGAAGAAGAAAAGTGGGCAACATGACACTATGAACAGTGCAAACAGTGGTACTGCCTGAGTC
>CM065682.1:77192236-77194736 GCA_017654935.2 Phymorhynchus buccinoides
TCCCTCACTGTCACCATCTGTATGATAATAGCCATACTCAGACCCCCTGTATAATGTATTTCCCTCACTGTTACCATCTGTATGATAATAGCCATACTCAGACCCCCCTGTATAATGTATTTCCCTCACTGTCACCATCTGTATGATAATAGCCATACTCAGACCCCCCCTGTATAATGTATTTCCCTCACTGTTACCATCTGTATGACGGCTGCCAAAGTCAACACCCCATTTACCCTATTACCTATTGCTCTAGAAAAGCGTTTCAGACCCCCCCTTATAATGTATTTCCCTCACTGTTACCTGTATGATAATAGCCATACTCCCCCCCCCCTGTATAATGTCTCTCTCTCACTGTTACCATCTGTATGATAATAGCCATACTCAGACCCTCCCTGTATAATGTCTTTCTCTCTCTGTTACCATCTGTATGATAATAGCCATACTCAGACCCCCCTGTATAATGTATTTCCCTCACTGTTACCATCTGTATGATAATAGCCATACTCAGACCCCCCTGTATAATGTCTTTCTCTCACTGTTACCATCTGTATGATAAAAGCCATCTCAGACCCCCCTGTATAATGTATTTCTCTTCCATTACTTTGTTTTCGGCTGCAAAGTCAACACCCCATTTACCCTATTACCTATTGCTCTAGAAAAGCGTTTGAGATTGTGTGCGCCTGCACTTTCTGGAGTCAAGAACACCCTCTCTCTCTCTCTCTCTCTCTCTCTCTCTCTCTCTCTCTCTCTCTCTCTCTCTCTCTCTCTCTCTCTCTATCTCTCTATCTCTGTTTCTCTCTCTCTGTCTCTGTCTCTCTCTCTCTCTCTCTCTCTCTCTCTCTCTCTCTCTCTCTCTCTCTCTCTCTCTCTCTCTCTCTCTCTCTCTCTATAATCTATCTCTATCTCTATATCTCTATCTATATATCTATCTCTGTATATATATATCTATCTGTCTCTATATATATATATGTCTCTATATATCTGTCTCTCTATCTATATCTCTCTATATATGTCATCTCTGTCTCTCTCTCTGAATCTCAGCTCTCTCTCTCCCCTACTCTCTGTCTCTGAAAAGTTAGTGCTGTTGAAATGTCTCTCTGTCTCTCTCTGTCTCTCTGTTTCTCTGTGTCTCAATGTCTTTCTTTGTGAACCTCTGTTTTCTCAAAACCAGTTCTCGTCTCTCTCTCTCTAATCTCTCCGTGTTCTCTCTCTCTCAAAAAAAAAAAAAAAAACTTCTATAAATTGTGCTGATCTCTCTCTCTCCCAATCTCTCTCTCTCTGCTCTATGCATATATAGCTGTATCGATATAATAGAATATATATCATATATATATAACTTTTATAGTCCTATATAGTATATATATAGCTATATATATATATATATAAACTTTCATGCTATTTATATATAAACGTACAAGAATTGAAGAAGAAAAAGCCCACACCATTAAACTTTCCTCTATTATAATTTATAAATTAAAATTTAATCAAACATTATTATTTTGTGTCCAACATAAGAGTTTGTGAAGATAAGAAAGAAACTGGTTAACTTTAATTGCTGGTTTACTTTTATTCTGGTTTTCTGAATTTGATGCAAAGAAAATAATGTGCTGATTTACTTTTTTTTGCTCGGGTTGGCATCCACTGGACAGTCAATTGCTAGGCAAAGACAGCTGTTTCGTGATGAGACCTTCTCTTCAGTCGAAACATCTGCCTTTGCATAATGGCACAGTGAACTCCCCCAAACTGAGAAAAAGAAGACTTTCTACAAGAGAAAGGTGTTGTCCTCTTTGCATGAAAGAAAAATCTCAGTGAATAGCACGGCTCATTACTCCTAGTCTGAACGACTGAAAAGTTAGTGCATTTGAAATGCAGAATAGTTTGCTCTGATAAAGCTTTTCTGTGTCCAATGTCAAATATATATATATATATGCTGTCCTCGGCTGGGTTCTGCCATTGCCTCCCTAACAAGGAGGAGAAACTAAGCTAGCACTCTTTATGCTTTTTAGAACATAGATCAAGATACCAAGTTAACATATAACTGGTTTTTGATTTTAATGTTCGGTTCAAAGACATAGGACAAAAAAGTTTTAAACAATTTTCCTATCTATATTATAATGCGCTAACGATCCGAGGAGGGGACCCTAAAAACTCGAGTACTGCGTAAATGTCGGACTTTTGCTTGACATGCAGGTGAAGATACACACTTCATCTATTTATTCCGCTATGTCAGATTTAAAATTTTGCTTTTGAAAGTTGATTTTGAAGGCAAAATGTTGCTCGCGTTTCAGTTGGCATTATTTTGAAGCTGCGTCATGAAGCTACCTTCGGAAAACACGAAGTTTGCCGAAGTTATTCAGGTCACCCGAAAATTGCCGAAGCTACCTTCGGAAAACACGAAGATTGCCGAAGTTACGCAGGTCACATTTCAAGTTGGCTATACAGAGACCGTCAACTTTACTGCAATCTGTAAAGTTAATATTCTTTTTTCTTCTCCGTG
>CM065682.1:77202236-77204736 GCA_017654935.2 Phymorhynchus buccinoides
ATGAGTGACCTCCACCCACCCCATCCAAAATAACTACTCTCTCCGGCATCTCCACCAAGGAGGAATCGCCGATTTGACGGTTTGATTTCTAGGAAACCAGAGCCAAGTGAGTGTTGCGATCTCTGTAAAGGGCGTTTTCCTGGTGATCTCGACGTATTTCTTGCAAAAACTCATCCGTCAGGGTGCACCTTTAAGACAATCCATTAAATGATTCGATCAAAGAGGTGATCATTTTATTTCCATTGCAGCGAGTGTGTAGCTACTCAACTAATATCCGCATTCCATTTCTCGTGATAGAGGTCATCAGAATATGATTCGTCATAAACGTTATCTCGAACATTCCAACTTGATTTGCTCTTTTTTGTGTAATCTCCAAAGCAAAAGAACTCATTCCCTTGTTCTCTTGGTAGGTAGTTATCAAACATCATTCCGAGTGATCATTATTCCTATGTTTCACTCCTAGTGCTTGGTATGTATTGCTATCATGATGCCAAACAATAATGATGACGCTCCAGCAAAGCTTTGAGCATAGTTCGTTTGGCATAGGCTTGTTGCTGGGTTTATTTTTTAAAGTAGGCCTATATTTGTTTCTTCCTCAAAACTTTGAGCATAGTTCGTTTGATATAGGCCTGTGGTGGGGTTGTTTAACCCTTTCACCGCCAGCCATATTTCAGCCCAAAATTTCGATTCAATTTACCTGGGTAGAGAACAAAATCCATTTGCAGTATTGGGGATTCTTCCATGACAAATATGAAATAAGAAGGTCTATCCTTACTTCCCAAAACTAAGACAATAGGGTCTTTGGATAATAGACCCCAATTGGATGCCTTTTAGTGACATAGGTGTTAAATCACTGTGGTGCCAAAATGCGACTTTGGCGGTGAAAGGGTTAAGTCAGCCTATATTTGTTTCTTCTGCAAAACTTTGAGCACAGTTCGTTTGATATAGGCATATTGCTGGGGTTTTGTGTGTGTGTGTATTTAAGTAGTCCTACATTTGTTTCTTCTGCCCGTGTTCTCAGTAAACTGGACTCATGACACAAGCTTACACTGCGAGTCCAAATTTACACAAATCCATCAAAGCAACGTATTAACAAGCGCGAAATCGCAATGGTTTGTGGCACGCGGTCTATTTTTACCACTCCAATCATGAGTTACCTCCCCTGGATTTTCAATAATTTTAATCTGTAAACCAGAATGTTATCTCTGCACCATTTCGTAACTTTTTATATCTTTTGGAAAACATTTAAAACTATGTATCCTACTTATATTCATCAAAAGAAGCACCGCATACTCGTCGTGTCTGTTGTAGTGTCTGTATTACGTATGTTTATTATTTTGTACGCTTTTAAAATGCATCATTTTAAAGAGCGGCCTCAATAAATTTTGAAGTGTAGCCTCGATTTGAAGTGCGACAATTTTGTCAAAATGTGCGACAATTTTGGACCGACAGACCGACCGACCGACAAAGTGAGTTATAGGTTTGTGGCTTGAGCCACAAACAAAAACAAATCCTTTCAAAGACTCGAACGCAATGTTTCAGAAATGGATTTTGTTTCGAGTGTTCCAGGAAACGCGAGTTTTATGTTCAGGGTGTGTAAACATGAGTGGGAGTTAGACAGTCAACACAGGGAGTAGTATGTAAATTATATAATCATTGTATGGGGAGTAGTACGTAAAGAAACTAAACTCCCCAAACAATTTGACTGTTGAGCCTAATTTACATACTAGGGGAAGACGGGGTAAAACGCGCATGGGCGGGTAAGAAGCCCACCCCAATTATCTCATGAAATGAAGCAAATTTCAGTCTCATTTTGCCCATGAGACGAGCGTTAATGTCTAGCATTCGTCTCAGGGGCAAATGTGACTGAAATTTTCTTTATTTCATGAGATAATTGGGGTGGGCTTCTTACCCGCCCATGCGCTTTTTACCCCGTCTTCCCCTACCCGTTTTTGGCTAAGACGCACTCATGGCTTTAAGTTGGGATTAAAACAATTTTAAAAGGCATTAAAGGGGCACCCGGATGGATGCGTTTTTGAAAGAAACACGTCGAAATCACTAGGAAAAAAAACCTGTACAGAGATCGCATCACTCACTTTGCTCTGGTTTCCTAGAAACCAAACCGTCAAATCGGCGATTCCTCCTTGGCGGAGGTGCTGGAAGTCAAATTATTTCAGACCAGGTTGTAATGGCCGACAGGCCATATTTTGCTTTAATGGCCGCCTGAGTCGCTTTAACCCTTTCACCGCCAGCCATATTTCAGCCGCTTTAACCCTTTCACAGCCAGCCATATTTCAGCCGCTTTAACCCTTTCACCGCCAGCCATATTTCAGCCGCTTTAACCCTTTCACAGCCAGCCATATTTCAGCCGCTTTAACCCTTTCACCGCCAGCCATATTTCAGCCCAAGAAATTCCATTAAATGTACCTGGGTAGAGAACAAAGTCCATCTGCAGTATTGGGGATTCTTCTGTGACATATATAACATAAGGTCTATCCTT
>CM065682.1:77222236-77224736 GCA_017654935.2 Phymorhynchus buccinoides
CTTCTTACCCGCCCATGGGCTTTTTACCCCGTTTTACCCTAGTTTACAGTCGTGGAATGATCAAAATTGCTACAGTCTTATCCAGCTCTGGAATTGCAAGATTACTTTAGTTCATGAGTTAATTAATTAACTTTAATTTTGTTTTCTTTGTCACTTTTGTCTTGGTGCGCTATTAATTTGTTAGGGTGTTTTTGTGTGTGTAGTTTTTTCCCTCCACATTCACAGACATACAATCATATGCATCGTTACACTTACTCATGCACACGCACTCATATTCACATATACACACACACACGCACACACACACACATACAAACACGCGCGCACACGTTCACACACACACACTAAAAAAACCTTTTTTTTATTAGTCTAATATCACCATTGTGTGAACAGACTGAATTAAATCAATCAAATCCAATCACGCTGTTGTAACTTGTGATGGTCCTTTCTTTCTCCTCTTATGGCTCTGGGTGTATAATCATGAGTGCGTCTTAGACAGCCAACACGGGTAGTAACATGTAAATTAGACTAAGCTCGACAAATTTGCCCCCCCAAAAAAAAAAAAAAAAAAAAATTTGGACTTGTTGGTTTCAACCGTAATAATGTCAAGAAGATACTGTCATCCTTCTTCAGGTGAAAGTCAGAAGATTCTGCATGCCTTCTTGGCTTATTTTGTGGTGCTACATTTTGGCTTCCACCCAAGAAGAACGGTCATCCCTTTTAGCATAATATATGTGACCCAGCACCACGAAAGGGACATTAAGTCGCTGGGCTAGGGGTTTTTTCCACAACAGGCTTGGAAAGTCGAAAATCTCATTTGTTGTCAATTTTGAGTTATGGGTATTTTTGTGTTCTCTAACATTTCATCTTTCATATCTATAAAGGATAATCTTTAATGTGGTCTCTAAATGGTCTTCTAAGTGCTTTAAAACGAGTAGGTCAATGCATTTTCTTCAGCTAGGCTAGACTTTAGGCAGTGTTTTCACAAAATTGCCGACGCTCACCCTACTAACTTTAAAAGCTCATAACTCTGGAACAGAAAAATATACAAGAATGGTTCTTGTATCATTAGAACGAGAATTGTCTGACGTTTTTAAATGTATAATTATCTCAGAATGGTCAGTTTGACACTTAATGTCCCTTTCGTGGTGGTGTTGGGTTACATATAGCAAGGGAACTCTCAACCAATGTTGTTCTAATGGTCGACTTAGTTCGCTCCTTTCGGCGGCGGCACTACGGTCGAGTGGCTCCAAACCTAGTGGTAGCCTTTGTTGGGGAGAGAGAGAGAGAGAGAGAGAGAGAGAGAGAGAGAGAGAGAGAGAGAGAGAGAGAGAGAGAGAGAGAGAGAGAGAGAGAGAGAGAGAGAGAGAGAGAAAGAGGGAGGGAGGGAGGAGAGAGAGACTCAGTTCCCCTCCATACTTTTGGACCCATTCAACCGCAGCGCCGCCACGCGGTAAAAGAAGTCAAGTCAAGTCAAGTCAAGTCAAAATGATTTTTTATTGAAGCTGACAAAGTGTTTTTTCATCCCGTCCTCATAATAAAAATACAAACATCAATTTTTTAAAAAAATCCTTTTTTTTTTAAAAGAAAAAAAAGAACATATTATTTACAGGAACACAGAACATACAAAACATTATGACGAGCTATAAGTCGCTCATTGTCCTCTAAATGTAATCAAATTCCGTTCGTAGCTCGGGTTTTTCCCCCAGCAATTCTGACGAACTCATAAACATTTTTTTCTCCCATCCAGAATGGGTTGATGTGTTTCTTGAAGAAAAAGATTTTGAAATAAGTTTGATTGTGCTCAAGCTTGTACTACTCTACACATTGAATACTACACTTTGTTACTGTTAACATCAATTTTGTTCTCACCACAATGGTTTAGACACCCATGTGTGTGATGAGTCAGGGCCTGTTGTCCAAAGTGTGTGTTTTCTTGTGTTGTGTGGTGTGTAGGCCTAATGTTGTGTATGTGTGTGAGTGTGTGTCCCAACTGTGCAGTAATGTTTGTGTGTGTGTGTGTGTGTGTGTGTGTGTGTTTGTTTGCTGTGTGTGTGGTGGCGGCGAAAGGGTTAACATATTTTCTTGTGTTTTTTTGTATAACTGTGTGTGTCCTCTGTGTGTGTGTGTGTGTGTGTGTGTGTGTGTGTGTGTGTGTGTGTGTGTGTGTGTGTGTGTGTGTGTGTGTGTGTGTGTGTGTGTGGTGTGTGCGTGTGGGTGTGTGTCTGTGTGTGTCTATGTGGGTTTAATCTTACGATACCATTTCATATATGGTTATTACTGCAATGTTCATGTTCATGTTGAGAATGAAAAATGGCGTTTTACGTCCTCTCGGTCATAGACACATATGGGACATTTGTAAATACAAAGATGGTGGGAACAATACTGGAGGAAATGCCCGGAGGCAGTGCAACACCAGTAATGTCCCGAAACTTTAACAATATAGATAGGTGTAGCGGTAACCACGCCTCGGTTAAACCTCATCGGCTATGGTACCGCC
>CM065682.1:77229736-77232236 GCA_017654935.2 Phymorhynchus buccinoides
CAGATATGTATACAGAGACGAAGGAAGGGCACCGATACCTGAAAACGTACCCTGAACACGGTGTTATTAAAAGCCGCCTCACACTATCCAACCAAGTCGGATGGAAATGGGTGTGACATTTCCACAGTTTTTTCTTTCTTTCGACAGAGTGAGCAGAAATCACCCACCCAAATTTGGTCGATCGAAATTCTTCCAACCGTTCGGAAGGAACTGGCGACTGGCACCATTTCCTTCTAACTCACTCAGGCAGTTGTAGGGAGAACAGCTAATGTTTGCTGAAAGTGTTAAGCCGGCACACGGCTGCAACTAGCTTGAACGGAGTTGAACTTGTTTCCAACTAAAAGGTTGGATGGTGTGTGCGTTGGCTTTGAAGCTGTGAATAAGAAGAATCGTGAAATTATTGGCCATCGCAATCCAAATGTTGTTGTTGTTGCTGTTGTTGTTTTCGTTCCCCAGCTTAACACTCTGGGGGCACACCCAGTGCCATGTGAACATTTCGCACGGCCTTGGGTGGGAAGATTACGTGCATGGCTGCTTTTAAAGTGCCCCGCCACATGGGCGGCCATACTCCGACTTCAGAGGACAACACAATCCAAATGATTGTATAGAATATAGCGATGGCTTGGAGTCAAAACGGACTATCTCTAGATAGTCCATTGACTTATTATTGACCTTATTGTAAAAACTAAGAGCGTGTATTAAAAAAAAGTCTGCAAATAATATAAAATGGGGATTATGCTTTTTATATATCTGCAGTCTTTTTTGCTTTTTTTTATGCAAGTTATTAGTTTTCGCAATAGCTTCAATAGCACGTCAGCGGACTATCTAGAGACAGTCCGTTTTGACTCTAAGCCATCGAATTATATTAGACAGACAGGGAGTCAAAACGGACAAACAAGAAAACGAAGAAAACCCCTACCCTGAAGCCGTAGATAAGCGGATTCACATAGCTGTAAGTTGGTCATGAACCCTTTCACCGCCAGCCATATTTTCAGCTAAACATTTCCATTACATTTACCTGGGTAGGGAACAAAATCCATCTGCAGTATTGGGGATTCTTCTGTGACAGATATCAAATAAGATGTAACCTTACTTCGCAAAACTAAGACAATAGGGTCTTTGGATAATAGACCCCAATGTGATGCCTTTTAGTGACATAGGTGTTAAATCACTGCGGTGCTAAAATGAGACTTTGGCGGTGAAAGGGATTATTTTAATAACCTTGTAAACAAAGACAGAAAGGCGAATAAACAAACAAAGAAAGACGGAGAAACAAACCGAGAAAACAAAGAAAACCATTCACACTGAAGCTGTAGATGAGGTGGTTCACATAGCTGTAAGTTGGTCATGTTAATCTTGGGTTTTTTTAAAAGACAGAAAGGCGAATAAACAAACAAAGAAGATGGACAGACAAACAAGAAAACAAAGAAAACCATTCACCCTGAACGTCTCGTTGCTGAAGCTGTAGATGAGGGGGTTGACGAAGCTGTTGGCCATGGCTGTCCAGTGCACCGTGTAGAAGAGAGCCACGAAGAAACGCTCCTCCTCTAGAGTGTGGTAAGCCATCAGGTCAGGCTGGAAATCCAGCACCAAGAAGAACGCGTGAAGAGGCAGCCAGCACAGGGCGAACATCAGAACCACCAGGACCAGCATCTTCACCACCTGAAAATAGATGAAATAGTCATGGGTGTAATACACTGGGACACAATAGAAACAGATCAGCCTTCAGATCAGGCTAGAAATATTGCACCGCTAAGAACCTGTGTTGAGGCAGCCAGCACAGTGCGTACATCAGAACCACCAGGACCAGCATATTTACCACTTGAACATAGATGAAACAGTTATTTGTGTAACACAATGGGACACAATCGAAACAGAACAGCCATCAGATCAGGCTCGACAATTAATATAGCACCGCTAAGAACCTGTGTTGAGGTAGCCAGCACATTGCGAACATCAGAACCACCAGGACTAGCATCTTTACCACCTGGAAATAGATAAAACAGTTATGGATGTAATACACTGAGCCACAATAAAACAAATAATAATAAAAGAACAGCCATCAGGTCAGGCTGGAAGTTCGGCACCAAGACGAACGCGTGAAGAGGCAGTCAGCACAGTGCGAACTTCAGAACCACCAGGACCAGCATCTTCACCACCTGAAAATAGATAAAATAGTTATGGATGTAACACACTGGGACACAATAGAAACAGAACAGATCAGCCTTCAGATCAGGCTAGAAATAGAGCACCGCTAAGAACCTGTGTGGAGGTAGCCAGCAGAATTCGAACTTCAGGACTACTAGGACTAGCATCTTTACCACCTGAAAATAGATGAAACAGTTGTGGATGTAACACACTGGGACACAATAGAAACAGAAAAGCCATCCGGCCAAGGTGGAAATTTGGCACCAGGAAAAAAATGTGTGTAGAGGGAACCAGCACAGTGCGAACATCAGGACCACTAGTACCAGCATCTTTACCACCTGAAAATAGATAA
>CM065682.1:77237236-77239736 GCA_017654935.2 Phymorhynchus buccinoides
AGGAAAAGAAAGGAACGTTAACAACAACAAAAGGAAGTGGAAAGAATAAAGAAATAAAAAAGGGAAGAATAGAATGGAAAAATTGTCTGCACTTCCGAGAGATCCAGATTGCCCGCATTAGAATCTAAGCCTCGTTTTCAGTTGGGGAAGAAAACCGGAAATAAGATGGCCGACAGGAAACAAGCGGGAAAATGAACGCGTAGGCGTTGTGTGGCTATGAGATTGAAAGTTAGGGCCTACTAGACCTTGTGAAACGTTGCAAAAATATCGTTCTAAAAGTGACGTCAGCGTGCCTTCGTAAACAGCAACCACTACATCAACACAGCCGCCAGCAGCAACAATTATAACAAAATCAAGATGTCGTGCCATACGAAAGTACTAACCCGATTTGCATAGATGCAAAGAATGTGATGGTTGCGAGTTAATCGTGAATTCCAGTTATGTGAAGATCATTTTTTTTAATTTGTCGAACAAGATCTTTGTGTGTCTACTGCATTTTCCAAACACTTTAACATAAGCATTTGTATAAATTGTGGAAAAAGCAAACTAAAATACCTTCATACATCAATTTTTTTCTTCAGCTGCAGGGGGACATTACCCCTAGACCCCGGCCTTTCAGTTTTTTTCATTTTGTGTAGTTGCACCCATGTAATTCGAGAGTTTGTGAACAAACAACATTTTTTACTCTATACCAAAATATTGTTTTAAAGACCCACCAGATCACGTGTCAAAATCACGGGTTTCACGTGTTTTCCCTTTTATTGCTGGAAATAAATCTTGTTTTGACCAGGTCTCACTACCATACAAATGCCTCCAAATTCAAAGCGAAACATCATTTTAAATTAAAGAGCAGCCTCAATTTGAACTTGGGGACATTTATATGTGGGTCACAGCTACCCAGAAAAAAACAAGGGACTTAATCGTGGTGCGTCAGTGTATCTTTAAGTTTGTGAGTGTCCCTGAAACAGCAAACAACACAGACACGTCTTCTGGAGAGTTGACAATATTTGTTTTAATAAATCATCTCGTACCGTGCCGAATTCATGAGTGCGTCTTAAACAATTAACACGGGAAGTAATATGTAAATTAGCGGAAACAGCCAATCGTTTCACCAGTTTCTTCTAATTATTTGCATATGTTGCTACCCGTGTTAGCTATTTAAGACGCGCTCGTGATTACGGTACATGTGTGGTGTTCTCGGATTACCGTGTTCTCAATATTACGTGCGCATGCGCGAAATTGAGACAGTCAACTTTTAGTTTTTGTGTGTATTTCACGGATTCAGGTTAAAGTTACGAATAGGGTTAGGGATAGGTTTAGGGTCAGTTTAGTGTCGAATACACCAACAACAAAAAGTTGATGATATACTCTGATCAATTTCGCGCATGCGCACGTAAATTGAGAACAAAGTCAAGCCGAGAACATTACACCTGGTAAGCTAAGTTAACAGGCGCAACCCTTAACCCTCTTGGATTCGCATTTGTTACAGACAAAGCTTCTTCCAGTGTTCGGATTCTTTCTTACATTTTCAGGAAAATCTGTCTTCTGAAGCACACAGAGCGCCATACAGTTACTATCGCATCATTGCAAGTGAGAAGCTTCTTCATAGTGTGTGTAGAACAAACCAGAACTTAGTGCGTGATGAAAATGCCATCAGAGGGGGTCTCAGAGTGGGGGCAAGCTACGGGCGGTTTGGGGCGAATTGAATACACAGAGGCAACTTCCGGACGGGTGGTTTGGGGCGGAAGAAATGCAAGGGGGTTAAACCATCAGCAGGGGCCTTCCGCGGGTCTTCTTTTTAGGATTAGTCCCATAGTTTAGACTGTTGCGCTTAAAGACCCCCTACGGTAGCTTTTCTCAGCTCCTTTCAGTTCATGCCTTTTGTTAACACTCGTCACCAGCATAAACCAATTTAAAGTGTTTTATCCATTGGGCTTACATTGTTTTATGGTAGCATACCACTTGTAAGGTCTTTTCCTATCCCTAACCACAATCAATGATAAGAATATTTGCCTCTGTTAAAAGAAATAACTTGAAACAAATAGCTCTCTGTGGAAAACTGAAAGGAGCCAGAATGAGGGGAATTAGTGTACTGCCCCCACCTGTGGTACCCCCACCCCCCACCAAGGTCACCCCACCCCCAGCCCCCCCCAACCCCCCCCCCCCCCCCCCCCCCCCCCCCCCCCCCCCCCCCCACACGTCACGTGTCACATTCCCTCTTATGCTAGGAAGATTTCTTAAGATTTCTTACCAGCTATAAGAGGGAAAACACGTGAAAACTGTTAATTTGACACGCGACGTGGTGGGTCTTTAAGACACACGCCATAGAGGTAGACAAGCAAACAGACAGACTATTAGAGTGACAGACAGACAAGCAGACAAACAGGCGGACAGACAGACAAACTAAAATAAAAGCTGAGAAACGCAGTGCTCCTTCTTCCGATTAGATGATAAAAAATTCATGGTGAAAATTGGAAGTCATAAGAATAAGTTACCGAAC
>CM065682.1:77249736-77254736 GCA_017654935.2 Phymorhynchus buccinoides
TATAAAGAAAAGAAAAGAAAGAAAGATAGAAAGAAAGAATGAAAGAAAGAAAGAAAAGAAAAGAAAGAAAGAAAGGAAGGAAGGAGGAAATGAAAAAAGAAAGAAAGATAAGAAAGAAAGAAGAAACAAACATAGAAAGAAAGATAGAAAGAAAGAAAAGAAGGAGGAAATCAAAAAAAAAGAAACAAAGAAAGATAAGAAAAGAAAAAAAAATTATAGAAAGAAAGAAAGAAAGAAAAGAAAGAAGGAAAGAAAGAAAGAAAAAAAAAAAAAAAAGATAGAAAGAAAGAAAGAAACAAAATGGCAGAACACGTTGGTGTAAACCGTTATTATTTATGCCGCGGGGTGTCGCAACTGTGCAGCATAACGAGGTGACGGACATGCTCGCCGCTCGGCGACACGCTTGTTTATTCCCCTGGGCCTGTATTCACGTTGAGATAGCATGAGACTTAGCATGATGCTAACTTAGAAGCTCTTCCAATGTCCTATAGTATTTAATAGGACTTTTGGAAGAGCTTCTAAGTTAGCATCATGCTAAGTCTCATGCTATCTCAACGTGAATACAGGCCCAGGGACGGTATTCATGTCGAGATAGCATGAGACTTAGCATGATGCTAACTTAGAAGCTCTTCCAATGTCCTATAAGATTTAATAGGACTTTTGGAAGAGCTTCTAAGTTAGCATCATGCTAAGTCTCATGCTATCTCAACGTGAATACAGGCCCTGGTCTTCCCTGTTTCAGGAATGATGGCGTATTATTTCTTTTCTTGTTTTACTTCATTAAAGATCAGATTACCTGATGTACCCCCTTTTTCATCTGACACCGTTATTGTCTTTAGGGCTGGGCTGGAACCCAGAATTTGTGGAAGGAGCTCAAAGACACACTGACGCACCATGATTAAGTCCCTTGTTTTTTTCTGGGTAACTGTGACCCACATGCAAATGCCCTCAATTTCAAATTGAGGCTGCTCTTGAAAATGATGTTTCGCTTTGAATTTGGGGGCATTTTTATGGGATCGAAACCTGGTCAAGACAAGATTTCTTACCAGCTATAAGAGGGAAAACACGTGAAACCCGTGATTTTGACACGTGATCTGGTGGATCTTTAAGCTGAACTTTGCAGATTTATACTCGGCATAAATATCAAGTTTCTTAGCAATGGTGGTTCGTTTCTTCCTTGTTGTTATTATTATTTTGTTATTATGAACTTCTTCGTAAGGTCCAAAGCTGATGCGCGCACAAACTTTCTGGGGTTAGCTTGCAGAGCGAGGATTTTGACTTAGAGACCAGCGGCCCGTTTCACAAGGGTTAGCATTACGTAGCGTTAGCTGAAATCGGCAAAAACGGTCTAAGAAACGCCCTTCGTTTGCCGACGGTTCGCGGAGCGCTATGAGTCTGTCCCCAAAGTATCTCTTGACGAACTATCACGTGACTTGCATGGGGTGAATACATTTCTTGTTGTTGATTGGTCCATTCTTCTTCTTCGATGCCTGAAACAGTTTCCTGTCAATTATGAGCACAGATGCGTCATGCTGCTGTAGAAATACTTAGACCCAGTATGTCCGACTTCGGCTGGAAGAAATCTTTTCGACAGTGTTTCTTGAGAAAAGGCAGGAGAATGGACTGGAAAGGCAGAAAGATAGTAGATGACAGCGAGCAAGGGGAAAAGGCAGAGTCAAAGAGAGTGACAGATTAGAGGAAGTTTGGACACAAAATGGCTCTGATGTGTCACGTGACCGTATTTTTTAGATCGCCATGTCGCTACTCTTATTATTAATTTATAAGATATTCTAATCCCAACAGCCGAAACACTTGAACACTATGGTACAAATGCACCAGCTAGGGATGAATGAGAACAATACGTGTGTGTGACCGTTTTTTGAGTACCTCACCACGCGAGCAGCCACACTCCAACTTCGGAGGATTTTGCACTGATGACGTTGTTATGCTGGGAGCTTGCCATGGCTAAAGGCAATCCCCGCATAACTATGCAGAACATAGCAACATTTTGATGAAGCCTTGGTGTTCTAGCTTATGGGGAATGTTGGCAAACATAAGGCAAGGTTATAGCTTAGCACAAAACTAGCAGAATACGAAGAGCAGGGTCAGAGAGAATGGAGAGACAGACAGACAGGCAGTGGTAGGCTAACCCAGACATAGATTGAAATTTCTCTCAAATTAGCCAAAGAACTCAACATGAAAAGAAATGGGCAAGAAGAAAACCCAGACAAGTGTTCAGCAATGGTTTTTGGCATGTTTTGTTTTTTCCTTTTCAAAGAAACAAAGATGACAGAACAGATAGACTGATAAATCAATCACAGATGTGTGCATGCGTGTGCGTGCAACCTAACACACGTGCAAACCCCACCATCAACGCTTGCGCGCTCGCGCACACACACACGCACACACACACACACGCACACACACACACACACACACACACACACACACACACACACACACACACACACACACACACACGAGCACGCATAGACACACAGTCACAGAGACATGGACACAGACACATAGACACATACAGAGAGAGAGACAAAGAAACACACATACACATACGCGCGTGTGAGAGACAGAGACACACAGGGTCGACTTTCTCTAGATAACGGTCGCCGCGCAAATAACACTTACGCCAAACGGGGCCTAAGAAACACTTTAGAAAACGTTTGCGGAAGAATATTACAAGCTCTTGTCTGATTGGTCTCAAAACAAAATTTCTTTGAAACAAACTTTAATGGACCAATCAACAACAAGAAATGTATTCACGTCCTACCAGTTCCGGATAGTTCGCCGCTTGCTCGGTGTTTGGCAAGAACAAAACGCCACGCGAACTATCGGCAAACGAATGGGGTTTCCTAGACCGTGTTTGCCTATTTGAGCGAGCGCAACGTAACGTTAGCCCTTGTGAAACTGCCCCCAGGTCTACGGGACGAAAAAGTACAGAAACGTTTCAGTCAGAGAAAGACAAAGGACTTAACTGTAGGATTACAGGCCAACTGAGCAATTCCGCTCGCCCGAATAAGAAAGTAAAATAAAAGGGTATTCAGTAAGAAAAATGCTGGTGAATCAATCCCTGTCGGTCACTGATACTTTTCTCTATTATAGTTCCAGATTCATTTCCATCCACTTCCTCCCAATTCCCATCCACCCGACTTCCAATTCACGTTTCCGACCGTGGGATCTCTCTGTCAATACTACAACTTTTCCCATAGCTCTCTTCGTCGTCGTCGTCGTCGCCGTTGTCTTCTTCTTCTTCTTCTTCTTCTTCTTCTTCTTCTTCTTCTTCTTCTTCTTCTTCTTCTTCTTCTTCTTCTTCTTCTTCTTCTTCTTCTTCTTCTTCTTCTTCTTCTTCTTCTTCTTCTTCTTCTTCTTCTTCTTCTTCTTCTTCTTCTTCTTCTTCTTCTTTTTCTTCTTCTTCTTCTCCTTCTTCTTCTCCTTCTTCTTCGTCGTCGTCGTCGTCGTCGTTGTCGACGTTGTTATTCTTATTCTTATTCTTATTCTTATTCTTATTCTTATTCGTCGTCGTTGTCGCCTTCTTCTTCGTTTTCTTCTTCTTCTTCTTTATCATCGTCTTTTTCTTCTTCTTCTTCTTCTTCTTTTTCTTTTCCTTCTTCTTTTTTTCTTTTTCTTCTTCTTCTTTTTCTTCTTCCTCCTCCTCTCCTTCTTCAAGTTCTTTCTTTCTTTTCTTTTCTACTTCCCAATACCCACACACTTTTCCAATAAGCACGGATCTCTCCTTTCCCATCTCATTATATATAGACAGGCTAACCTATATATGCCTACTGTCTTCCACCCAATTTCCAGAGGCGTGATCGCTTTCACTTTTTCACGTACACCCTGCAGAGTATTAATTGTCGTGACTTTCTCCCTCCCAGCTTCTCCCCTCCTCCCCCTCTCCCTCCTCCACCTCCTCCCCCACCCCCTCCCACCTTCCGCACGCTTTTTCCCTCCTTCCAGTTTTAACACCTGTTACCCATAATAAGAGTGTTGTCGTTGTTGTTGTCGTACCCTGACTAAAAGACTCCAGGGATCACCCCAACAGCGGAAGCACTTGAACACTATGGTACAAATGCACCAGCCATGGATGAGAATAGTACATATGTGACCGGGTGGGTTTTTAAAAATTATTATTACCCTGCCAACGTGGGCAGCCGCACTCCGACGTCAGGGGGGGGGGGAGTGAAGACTGATGATGTTACGCTAGGAGCTTGTCACGGCTACAGACAAATTCCCGCATAACTACGCAGAACCTAACATTTTGATGTAGCCTTGGTGCTCTAGCTTATGTCAATTGGTCTGACACGTCCTTAAGCCAAGGCAGATAATAAAGAGTGAAGACAAGCTACCCGATGGTTCTACTTTACAGTAATTAATTCCTCCATCACCTAAAAACTCTGTCCCCCTCCCCCACCCCCCGACCTCCTCCCCCACACAAGTGTGAAGAGTGGCACAGTGGTAGCGCGTTCGCCTCGTGTCAAGTAAACCCGAGTTCGAACCTGGGTACAGGGGATTATTTCCTCTCACTTTGCACTAGGCCTTACGTGGTCTGAACGTGGAGTCTTTCGGATGAGACGATAAACCGAGGCTCCGTGTGCCCATGCACTTAGCACACGTTAATCCCAGTGGCAACGAAAAAGTTGTCACTTGGTCAAAATTTACCCTCCCCCTTCCTCATCAGTCACACAAAAATCGCATGCAAAAATGTTTTCGTCGGCGCGCTTCTGGCTGCGACGCACTCTCCAGGTGGGAGCAACCCGAATTTCACAGAGACGCCTCTGTGACTATAAAGTACCTAATAATGATAATAATAATACCTAATAATAATTGATCAAAGAAACCACAAACACCACTAACTGGGTTAGTGGTGTTTGTGGTTTCTTTGATCAAATATTCTCCATTATGGGTAGAACCACTGGCATCCTTTATGGATCCACCACTATTAACAGTGGCATTTAAGCTATAAAGCGTTTTCAAGCCACATTTGTACA
>CM065682.1:77264736-77267236 GCA_017654935.2 Phymorhynchus buccinoides
CGCATGCCCAGATCGAGGCGAGCACGTACTTGGTGGCGCGCGCGGTCATGACGCGGGAGTGCAGCGGGAAGACCACGACCAGGAAGCGGTCGGCGCTGATGGCCATGTTGGTGAAGACGCTGGCTGAGACGGAGAGGTGCTGCATGACCAGGACGAGGGGGCACATGGGCTTGGAGAACACCCACGTGCTGAGGAGGAGGAGGAGGAGGAGGAGGAGGAGGAGGAGGAAGAAAAAAGAAAAGATCTTGGTGTTATTTTTTGTTTTTGTATATATATTCAGAGTTAACCTTTTGACATATAGGTGAAAATAGTAGTTCTGGAGTGCTCATGAAATCCGGATTGAAACAAGAGTCTTCCGCGAGATTGGCCATCGTGTCATCCGGAATCACGGTTAACATTTGACATTCGGCGATCATATTACATATAGGTGAAAGTAGTAGATCATAAATTGTTCTGAAATCTGGATTGAAAAAGCTGATTGAAAGAGTCTTCAGGATTGGCCATCTTGTCATCGGTAATCACGGTTAATATTTGACGATCATATTACATAGGGGGAAGTAGTAGTTCAGGAGTGCTCCTGAAATCAGGATTGAAAAATGCTGATAGCAAGAGTCTTCTTCAGGATTGGCCATCTTGTCATTCGGAATGACAGTTAATATTTGACATTTGACGATCATATTACATAGGTGAATATAGTTCAGGCATGCTCCTGAAAACAGGATTAAAAAATCTGATAGTAAGTCTTCAGGATTGGCCATCTTGTCATCCGGAACCACACGGTCTTATAAAATTAAACATGTCTGCCAAAAATTGATGGTAGAATATAACAAGACGATAGATGTGCAATTCTAACACTATTCCCACCCATCCTGTGTACACGGACACACACACACACACGCATTGGAGATTGTTTTTAATGTGGTCACCACTTCAGGATTGGGAAGTTTCAGAGAACATTGAAACCTGTCATTTCATGATTGAGAGAATGTTTTAATGCATTTTTCTACAGCGAGGCTAGAATTTAGACAGTTTTCTCACAATAGCCGATGTTCACCCTACTAACTTTAAATGCTCATAACTCTGGAATGGAAAAAGATACAAGAATGGTTCTTGCATCGTTAGAACGAGAATTTTCTCAGAATGTTCAGTTTGACACTTAATGTCCCTTTCGTGGTGCTATGTCACATTTGTCATCTAGGCTACAGAGACAGCTGACTTTTAAAAAATGAAAATTATACCATCCTTAAAATATAGCATTCGTAGCCTGCAAAGTCAAAACTTCAATAATAATTTGGTTAGTACGCAGTTTGGCTTTATTAAAACCATCTCAGCCATGTAGCCCAATGTAATCCAACTAAAATCGAAAAGGACAATGAAGAGGCCTAGATCTTCTTCTTCTTCTTCTTCTCCTTCTGTGATCCTGTGCTTCCTGTGTCTGGTTTTCAGTTTTTACCGGTCTCCCCGCTGCATTCAGTCGACACATTCCGATTTCGGAGGAGCTCAAATAGATTTTTTGGTAATACTTTTTCTTTCTTTCTTTAAAACAAAAAAGGCGGGAGAATGGGCAAGTAAGGCAGAAAAAGTGGTCAATAATGACAGTAAGAAAAGGAAAAGGCAGAGTCAAAGAAAGTGACAAATTAGAGGAACTTGCTAGCACAGAACTTCCAGAAGGTAGGGGGAACCTTTATACTTCCTCCATGGAAGGGAGGGGGGGGGGGGGCTAGATGTTTGTAAAACACTGAACTCAGCATGAACCCTGGGAAAAACCCTCTAGATCCGGCCCAGTGAATTTGGTTAGTAAGCAGTTTTGCTCTTTTTTTTAAAAACATTTCAGTTCATGTAGGCCTAGAATAATCCAACTAAAATCGAAAGGGACAATAATAAAGAGGCCGCGAGGCCTAGTAGAAATTCTATGAAGAATATAAAAAGCTGACCTGAGCATGACGAAGGTGAAGGTGAAGGGCATGCAGAAGAGGGCCATGATGAGATCCGCGACGGCCAGGTTGATGAGAAAGGGGCGGATGTCCGTGCGGCACTGACGGCCCCGCGTGAAGACCACGATCACCAGAACGTTGCCCACGATGGACAGGAGGATGGTGAGGCTGTACAGCACGATGAGGCCCGCCATGGCACCCTCCGTCATCACCCCGTTGTTCCCTGACCACGCGCTGTCGTTTCTGTTGAGCGCGGAATGGTTAGCTGTGACGTCATTGTTGTTGTTGTCGATGTTGGGGGAGCCCCAGCCGCTTTCGTTGAGGATAAAGTGGGTCATTCTGGGTTCTCCGATGTTGTAAACTTCCTCCAAATGTGAACTCTCCTTATCCGCCATATTCTCCAGTCTAGTTAGCTGCTGTCGTTGAGAAGAAAGTGGGTCATTCTGGGTTCTCCAATGTTGTAAACTTCTTCCAAATGTGAACTCTCCATATATCCGCCATTTTCTCCAGTCTAGCTTAGCTGCTGTCGCTGAGGAGAAAATGAATCATTCTAGGTTCTTGAATGT
>CM065682.1:77279736-77299736 GCA_017654935.2 Phymorhynchus buccinoides
TAACACTTTAAAAACTTGGCTACATATTTACATGTTTTAAATGATACATTAAAAAGAAAATCAAGACCATTACTATTAAACTAGTAAAAGCCTTCCAATCTGAAATGAAAGTGATAGGCATAAGGAGAGAAATCTAATTATGAAAGCATAAATACCACCCCTTCACTGTCCCTTCCACCCCATCCAACTTCACCCCTTTTCGATCCCAATCTTCGCTGTGTGCATTCATCATAGTTAACCCCTTCAAGACACTTAGAACACCATGCGTCATTCTAAAATTGATGTCGTTTATATTTTCACGTCACATTTTGCAAGTTCCATCAGTTTGTGGCTGCTGGCCGCCCCTCATTTTTCTTTAAAAAAATGTTTGCAAGTCGCTGACTCGCACCCTGCGGCTTCAAGCTTCAACGCCATGCTGCCGCCATTGTTGCTATGGTTTTGACCGAGTAAGTCGAGGTAATCAACTCTAATTTTCACGAAGTGATCTCCCCTAGTTTTTTTTCCCAAAATCAGATATTAGCAAAAACATGAAATTCAGTATGAAACATATTTGTTTACTGGCATTAGAAATAATCGACCATACGTCACAATCAATATTTCACATTCCTACTTCATTTCGTTTTCTAATCGCTACATTATAAAGGCTACTGGAAAACTACTGTATTGTACGGACTACAAGGCGCACCTGATTGTAAGGCGCACCCCCCAAATGTTACACAAAATGCAGACTTTGTTATTATAGTTTCTTACTATATTATCACTCACATTATAAGGCGCACCCCCCAAATGTTACACAAAATGCAGACTTTGTTATTATAGTTTCTTACTATATTATCACTCACATTATAAGGCGCACCCCCCAAATGTTACACAAAATGCAGACTTTGTTATTATAGTTTCTTACTATATTATCACTCACATTATAAGGCGCACCCCCCAAATGTTACACAAAATGCAGACTTTGTTATTATAGTTTCTTACTATATTATCACTCACATATAAGGCGCACCCCCCCAAAATGTTACACAAAATGCAGACTTTGTTATTATAGTTTCTTACTATATTATCACTCACATTATAAGGCGCACCCCCCGTTACACAAAATGCAGACTTTGTTATTATAGTTTCTTACTATAGTCATTATAGGCGAAAGAGTCTCAGTCTAGGAAAACAGTATCGCCTTATAGTCCGGAAAATACAGTACTTTTCAAATATGGCGCATGCACTTAGTCATAAAGTAAGGCTTTATATGTTTTTAAGTTAAATTTGATCGTGAGTCACACCACCCGGTAATTCATGATTCAAATATTAAAGGGATAACAAATATTTTTAAAAGCACAAACATCTAGTTTTGGCAGGCAAACGTCTGAACCACTCTGCCACCTTTCTCCCTGTACACTAATATCACAAATATGCATGGACCTGTAAAACTTACTGAATAACACAGATAGGCTCACTGTGCCGTGGGCATCAATTGTTCTATACATTTAAATACAATCATTTCAATTATAATGTAAACTCCATCTGTATACGGTAAGCATAATATGCAAAGCATAATAATCAACATTATCGTTATTTGTTTGATTTGCATGTACTTGCACTTGCGCGTGTGCGCACACACACACACACACACCGCACACGCTCACACACCGCACACATACACACACACACACACCGCGCACACACACACACATGCCACAATCATTTATTTACACTGTACATAAAAACTGCTCACATTTGTGTTTGGTTACAAATCACTGATTATAACACATAAGTACAATCATCATCTTGTGAGCGGAATATACCATATATATTTAGCAAGTTAAAAAAATAAAAACAAACAATAAACATGAACAAATAAAAGAGGTAAAAATAACAGTACAAAATATACAGTATATATTATTTTTCGGTAAAGGTCAAGATGTGCCCCCCCCTACATTTCTCGGTTAATTGTATTTTTCCGTTTTTGCCTTTCTTACCATACATAAAGCTGTATTTTAGGAACCTTTTTAGCTAATAACCTTTTTGGAATACTAACCCTATCCCTAACCCTAGCCCTAACCCTAACCCTACCCCCCACCCTATAAGACAGAAAAACGCAACAAACCACAACTGTGACAAATCGCGGTGTACTGCAGTACATAGTGGGGGGTAGGGTTAGGTTTAGGGCTAGGGTTAGGGATAGGGTTAGTATTCCAAAAAGGTTATTAGATAAAAATGTTCCTAAAATACAACTTTATGTATGGTAAGAAAGGCAAAAACGGAAAAATACAATTAACCGAGAAATGCAGGGGGGGGTGGCACATATTTACCTTTACCTAATTTTCGGACTATAAGGCGCACCTTATTATAAGGCAAACCCACCCCACCCCACACCCCAAAGTTTACACAAAAGTCAGATTCTGTTATAATATTTGTTACTATATACTATAATTACCCTTGTGATGGCCCAGCACCACGAAAGGGACATTAAGTCGCTGGGCTAGTTTCTAACAACAGGCTTGAAAAGTCAAAAATCTCTTTCTTTTTTTTGGGGGGTCAAATTTGAGTTATGGGTATTTTTGTGTTCTCTTTCATCTTATCTTTCATATTTATAAAGGACAGTCTTTAACATGGTCTCTAAATGGTCTCTACATGGTCTCTAAATGGTCTTATAAGTGCTTTAAAACGAGTAGGTCAATGCATTTTCTTCACTTAGGCTAGAATTTAGACTGTGTTTTCTCAAAATGGCTGACGCTCACCCTACTAACTTTAAATGCTCATAACTCTGGAACAGAAAAATATACAAGAATGGTTCTTGTATCATTAGAAAGAGAATTGTCTGAAGCTTTCAAATGTATAATGTTCTCAGAATGGTCAGGGGGGGCTACGGTACAAGATAACCAAATAAATGCATGTAACAGGTCAGAACAAGAGGCAAAGCCTTCAAGGCTCACTCGGGGGGGGGGGGGGGGCGCTTAAGTACAAGATTGCCAATAAATAATGACTTTGAGACTGAGGGTCATAAACATGAGGGGGGGATGCTTAAGTACAAGATTGCCAACAAATAATGACTTTGAGATTGAGGGTCGTAAACATGAAGGGTGCTTAAAGTACAAGATCTCCAACAAATAATGACTTTGAAAATTGAGGGTCGTCAACATGATGGGTGCTTAAAGTACAAGATCTCCAACAAATAATGACTTTGAAAATTGAGGGTCGTCAACATGATGGGTGCTTAAAGTACAAGATCTCCAACAAATAATGACTTTGAAAATTGAGGGTCGTAAACATGATGGGTGCTTAAAGTACAAGATCTCCAACAAATAATGACTTTGAAAATTGAGGGTCGTAAACATGATGGGTGCTTAAAGTACAAGATCTCCAACAAATAATGACTTTGAAAATTGAGGGTCGTCAACATGATGGGTGCTTAAAGTACAAGATCTCCAACAAATAATGACTTTGAAAATTGAGGGTCGTCAACATGATGGGTGCTTAAAGTACAAGATCTCCAACAAATAATGACTTTGAAAATTGAGGGTCGTAAACATGATGGGTGCTTAAAGTACAAGATCTCCAACAAATAATGACTTTGAAAATTGAGGGTCGTCAACATGATGGGTGCTTAAAGTACAAGATCTCCAACAAATAATGACTTTGAAAATTGAGGGTCGTCAACATGATGGGTGCTTAAAGTACAAGATCTCCAACAAATAATGACTTTGAAAATTGAGGGTCGTAAACATGATGGGTGCTTAAAGTACAAGATCTCCAACAAATAATGACTTTGAAAATTGAGGGTCGTAAACATGATGGGTGCTTAAAGTACAAGATCTCCAACAAATAATGACTTTGAAAATTGAGGGTCGTAAACATGATGGGTGCTTAAAGTACAAGATCTCCAACAAATAATGACTTTGAAAATTGAGGGTCGTAAACATGATGGGTGCTTAAAGTACAAGATCTCCAACAAATAATGACTTTGAAAATTGAGGGTCGTAAACATGATGGGTGCTTAAAGTACAAGTTCTCCAACAAATAATGACTTTGAAAATTGAGGGTCGTAAACATGATGGGTGCTTAAAGTACAAGATCTCCAACAAATAATGACTTTGAAAATTGAGGGTCGTAAACATGATGGGTGCTTAAAGTACAAGATCTCCAACAAATAATGACTTTGAAAATTGAGGGTCGTAAACATGATGGGTGCTTAAAGTACAAGATCTCCAACAAATAATGACTTTGAAAATTGAGGGTCGTAAACATGATGGGTGCTTAAAGTACAAGATCTCCAACAAATAATGACTTTGAAAATTGAGGGTCGTCAACATGATGGGTGCTTAAAGTACAAGATCTCCAACAAATAATGACTTTGAAAATTGAGGGTCGTAAACATGATGGGTGCTTAAAGTACAAGATCTCCAACAAATAATGACTTTGAAAATTGAGGGTCGTAAACATGATGGGTGCTTAAAGTACAAGTTCTCCAACAAATAATGACTTTGAAAATTGAGGGTCGTAAACATGATGGGTGCTTAAAGTACAAGCAGACCTGTTTACCCTGAAATTGGGCTTCAGGTATTCAAAATCCAAACTAAGTGTATTTTTCACAAAATAGGAGTACTCCAACAGGAAAGTTACCACAACGAAGCGTAAACATACATATATGAACTTGTTGAAAAATGAACTTGTGTCAAAAGTATAATCCATTTAAATTTACAAGAACAACACACTCACACATACAGAGCGCACCCGTTTCCTGAATCAGGCAATATACAGTTCTAAATTAAAGACAGTTTTTACACACAAAATTTTGTGTTACCATTTCACCATATTTTTGTCCCATGTACCATATTTATCATATTTGTGACAAATATGTGTACAAAATATGGTGAAATCTTATGGGTAAACAGGTCAGTACAAGATCTCCAACAAATAATGACTTTGAAAATTGAGGGTCGTCAACATGTACACTAACAATCACAAAATGCTGAGACAACAACAACAACAAAAGAAACTCAAGTCATCAATCTTCGTGTTTTCCCGAGTGGAGAGGTCCCAGTCGATGGATGACGGAGGTGACGTACTCTCCCATGTCCACCGGGGCAGACGTGGCCTGCTGGAGGAAGGGGTGCTCCACCAGCTGGGGGTAGGTGGGTCGAGCCTTGGGGTCCTTCAGCAGACTGCAACAGCACAGTTTGCGCGTCGCTTAGCTTGGCTTTTCCTGCTATGCATGACCGCATTTATACACTACTATACTATAGCGGAACCTCGCTTTTACAGGCATGGGAATTGGAAAAGTTAAAAAAGCTGAAAAGTGAAGGTCTAGGGGTCGCAGAAGGGCCCTAGTAGGGGTCCAGTGGGTAATGCTGAAGCTTTTTTTTTTGGTATTTGAAGCCCTAAAACAGCATTAGAATGGCTAAATAGTAAATTGTGGGGGGTTTTGTGTGGTATTTTTTCGGCAGACAGAATGTTTTTAGGCAGAAAAGCAATGTCATTTCGGCGGAAATTTGCTGTTTGGCGGACAATTCCCATCCCTGCTTCTACCCCTTTCATCACTACTGTCGCCTCTTGGCACCACAATGATTTAACACCCATGTCACTGAAAGGCATCAAATGAGGGTCTGGTGTTCTTAATTTGGGGAGGTAAGGACAGGCCCTATTTTAGGCATGTCGCCGAGGAACCCCCAATATTGCAGATATAATCTTTTCTCTACCTAGGTAAGTTTAACTCTTTCATTCCTGGTTTTACACTAACTGTTACTTCCCCTTATTCCTATGTTTCTAGTATCTATCTATTCCCTTCATTCCTGGATTTATAGAGGGTTAAAAATGTGATAATGGGGTACTTATCTTAGAGACTTACGGTAGTAACCCACATTACACGAACCTAAGAATGTCATATACCGTTGTGTAGGGAATTGATGTGAGAAGCTGTTTGTGACCATGTTGACACATTATGGTGACATGACAGATGACACACAGGTGTAAAACAGGTAAGTTTACAATTTAACATAAAACATACCATCATGCCATACATGCAGGTCAGTGTTTTTAAAGCAAATTGTATATTTCATGCACGCACTCACCAAGTGACGCCTCCTGTACATCCCCATGCATTGTGCTTGTCATTACTCCACGGATATAAGTGTCACCATTGTCACCATAATTGTCCCCAATACATCAACAGTTTATTGTCTGTTTTGACGACTATATGGATTCAACACAAATATATAGAGGACAAGCACCACACTATTTTGCACACCTTTTTGTACACAGATAATATGTTCACGTTCCCTATCTACGCATGTATGTACCCCTGTCACAGTCATCACATCACATGTCACACATCTGTGACACGTGTGTGACACACCTTGAAGCAGTCACTGTGACGCTGTTTGCAGCACAGATACCACACTTTTCACACATCATTGTAGTTTGACACGTTTTGAAGGGGTGTCGGTATAGCTGACACCAGTGTGTGCATGCTTGTACTTGGGGTGTCGTGCCGTGCACAACACACAGGTGTGCTTGTCACCTACACCTTTGTTTTTCTCTGGCTCCTCGGTGCGGTTTTTTTAGGTGTTATTGTTGGTATATTCTAGCAGAGAACTGAGCATTTCATCAGAGTAATATAACTGAAAATAATCTTGCGCTTTCATTGATGTGTCTAACACACACACAGGCCCTGATCGATGTTTGAATTCCGTCCTAGTTTCGGTTTTGGTGTGACATAATTCCCCCTAATCCACTCAAAACTCGGTCGAGTGTAGAACAAAGGTAAGTTTTGATAATCTAACTCCTCACCACTAGCATCATCACCACCTATATGCACTTCAATAGATGCCACGAACTAAACTCACTCTTCTTCTGTCACATTGGTCAGAATCAGAATTTTCTCCACCTTCTATTTTCACTACCAACAAAAACTGCCACGTGCACAGTACACACCTACTACACGCATTCACTCAAAACGACCCCTTTCCCACAGAGCTGGAAGGAGGAGGGGGTGGGGGAAAGGGAAGGGTAAACGGCTGGGGGGTCTGGCATCACATTCCATTCATAAACAGTCCCGTTAGGGCTGGGTCAAGGGTAAATGACGTACTTTGATGGCGCAAATTGCGGTAAGTCCAAAGTACGATCCCGGAATACCGGTCTCTCGGATTGAAAGGAGTTATTTCTTCCAGAACGGTTTTCCGTTCTCCAGGATTGAAAGGTATTAAGCCTTGAAACCGGAAAACCGGTCTGCAGGATTGAAAGAGTTAATGAAAAGTTTTAGCTGAAAAATGGCTGGCGTTGAAAGGGTTTCAACTCATTCACATCGCATTCACATCGCAACGATTTTGAATTATTCCCAAAACTCACAAATCACTCCAGCCATGCACACAAACGAAACATACATAAACAAAAGGAGAAATGAAAGAAGATCACAGGTTTTTAATTTTACTTCAGGTTTAGACACAGGGAAGTGGTAGATCAGACTTTTTTTTATATAGAGACTTTAGAATGTGAGATCTTCTCATTTTAATTGAAGATAAGTTTACCTGGCTTCACTCGATCATTGGAGTCCCCTGAGGAAAGTTTGAATAAAACTGAAATATTGGGAATATGTGTTTGTTGTTTGATTTGCTTCAGCGTCCTCCTAACCGACTAAGGGTCATGTGGGACATTTATTATATCTTTTGGATTTTGTTAAAAACGGGTAGATTTAAAATAAGAATCGAGATGATGGGCTACTCTTAGTTTAAAGCTCCCCCACCGCGACAAGGTGGAAGCCCGCGAGGAAGGGAATATTTGTGTGTTTGTTTTTTTCTTCTTCAATTCTTGTACGTCCATACAGACTTTACATAGAAAGATTCTCCACACTGATTGGTTTCCCCACAATGCACCACTACAAAAAAGCGAAGTCAGGGGCAAAATTGTGGTCTAAGGGAGTGAAGCGGGTCTAGAAGTGACCAAGGTTCAGATTTTGTTCTTATATTTTGTTACTATATTATTAGTCAGATTGTAAGGCTCAGAAGTCTCAGTCTGGGAAAAAAAAGTATACACATCGGAAATTCAGACGGCGGTTTGTCTGCCGTCATGACCTGAACAGAGACTGACAAAAACGGCACACATCTGCCGTCATGACTCCAATGAGGTAATCTACAAAACATAAGATTGTAGCTAAATTAACTCATTCAAGTCGTTCCGGACATGTATGTCCGGAATTAACAGATAGCTGTCAATTTGATGCATTTGCTTCAAGGGAAGTAAATCTGTGTGCACCTTGTTCACTTCTAAACGCGCTTCGCTCCCTTAGACCACAATATTGCCTCTGACTTTGCTTTTGTAGTGGTTTGTTGTGGGGAAACCAATCAGTATAGAGAGTTTTTCTATATAAAGTCTATTATATACAAAAAAAGTCTGATCTACCACTTCCCTGAAGTAAAAACCTGTAATCTTCTTTCATTTCTCCTTTTGTTTATGTACGTTTTGTTTGTGTGCATGGCTGGAGTGATTTGTGATTTCTTTTAATCATTCAAAATTGTTGCGATGCGAATGAGTTAAGGCAAAATTCCAGGCAAAGGAAACTGTTGGAAGCTATTATTAAAGAAATATGTTTCTCACCACTGTGTAACGAAGTCTTCAAAATCTGGAGAGAACTTGAACGGAGGCAGGGAGGGGGAGGGGTCGTCCACCACTTGCTTGATCTGTTCAAATGGCGTCAGCCACTTGCCGTAGGGAAATTCATTGGTCGCCAGTTCAATCTGTAAAACCAAACTGTCAGTTATTCGTAGGACAAGACAATATATGATCATCATACATGTACATTTTTTTAAAACACAAAAAAACACTCATATATGAAGTGTGCAGGGCTCCCAATCGTCCCGCAAAACAAGGGGTCCCAGGGACTCCATCACTTACAGTATAGAGGGTCCTAGAGGCGGGATAGAGGGTCCCAGTGGCATTGCGAATGCTAAAAATTGTTCTGGAGCATCGCTGGGACCCCCTGTACATTCTTTTAGAGGGTCCTTTAGAATTTTAGTACTTCATAGACCCCCAAATGGGGGTCCCTGGGAGCCCTGGTGTGTATCCAAGGTATGGTACTTGTATGCAGCGTATGCAATGTTATTGACTCAAGATTGAGGATGGTGCATTTATATGGAATAGATGATTTTTCGGAGAGAGAAAAAAAACAAGAAGGGGAGAGGACTATGTGAAAATTAGAGTAGTCTACCTTTATGGTCAAACCATAACAACAAACACAGCAAGAGGCGAGTTCATTGGGCGAGAGTAACTTCCTGTTTGTGTTTGACCGATTCTGTCCAGCGGGATCACTCGCATTCATCATGAGATTACTCCCCTTAATTATTTACAAACATTTCCTATTATCCATATAGAGTACTAACAGGTCTGCGCGTTGTTTGGGTATGCGCATACCCCCCACCCCCACCCCCTTGAAACCGTAGAGATTGTAGATAAATCGTATCATGCTTGCGTCATTGTTTGCATCATTTTGAGGGGTTCGCAACTCTCCTTGATGCTCTATATGTATAATTTGATGATGCATAAAAAAAATACTGCATATAATTTTCATGTCTTGAGTTGATGAATACTGATAGGGATGGAAGGTTAAGCATCTACCTTTTTAAAAATAAGTGTCTGGCTTTATAAAACAAAACCGTATTTAGACCATGGGCTATAAAAGGTACAAAAATGTGGTAGATGTAACAAGGCAACATGATAACTCTTAAAATGATGTATCACTTTGAATTTGGGGGTATTTGTATGGTAGTGAGACCTGGTCAAAATAAGATATCTTTCCAGCTATAAGAGGGAAAACACGTGAAACCCGTGATTTTGACACGTGATCTGGTGGGTCTTTCAAACTTACCATCATAATTCCCAGGCTCCACACATCGGACTTGATACTGTAGCCCTTGTTCCCCGGCTCCATGTCAATCTTCTCCGGCTGAGGACAGAAACAACAGTACATGCAGTTTAACACTAGTCTGACCAAGTAATGTGTACAGATTGCCTCCATGTCAATCTTCTCTGGCTGAGGACAGAAACAACAGTACATGCAGTTTAACACTAGTCTGACCAAGCAATGTGTACAGATTGCCTCCATGTCAATCTTCTCTGGCTGAGGACAGAAACAACAGTACATGCAGTTTAACACTAGTCTGACCAAGCAATGTGTACAGATTGCCTCCATGTCAATCTTCTCCGGCTGAGGACAGAAACAACAGTACATGCAGTTTAACACTAGTCTGACCAAGTAATGTGTACAGATTGCCTCCATGTCAATCTTCTCTGGCTGAGGACAGAAACAACAGTACATGCAGTTTAACACTAGTCTGACCAAGTAATGTGTACAGATTGCCTCCCCTGGACCAAGTAATCTTAGGCTTGTGCAGGAAAAATCAGGGTATGTCACAGAAAGACAGTAAGCTATCTGCAGTATCAACTCCAGCTACTTGCCATTTCATTGGATTTAACGGCAACGGCAAGCGGCCATTTTGTCTTGACTTTTTTTCATTTCTAACCTTAACCCCAACACTAATCCTAACCCTATCCCTTTCCCGGGCGTTCTATCCTAACCCTATCCCGACCTGGAGAAAGGAATAGGAGTAGCAGTGAGTTAATAACTTGAAAGAAAAAAAATCATTGGCGTCAATACTGCAGATAGCTTTCAGTACAGAAAGTGCTCTCTCATCCTTGTTTCTGCATGGATTTGATTGAAACTTGGCGAAATAGTGAAACAATTATTGCTGGACGTGTTTAGCATAATTTGAGAAGAGACAGGAGAAATCTGGGGTGATAATTATACGTTAGTAATAAGATTAAAAAAAATTAAAAACAAAAATGGGCATCTTCATTGCGTTCGACATTGTCATCTGCTGCAGCAATGCTTTCGGCAACATTTGCGTCTAAATCAGCGTCAAAATCGCTCCTAGAGTCATCACTCGAATCTTCGTCGTCTGCCTCGCTAAGTTCATCCATGAAATCTTCATGGATGACTTCTTCCGTCTTGAAAAAACTTCCTTTTGCCACGATATTGAAGAAATTGCGATGTTTCGAAGCATGTGCCAGTTAGACAGAAGTTTAGAGAGTAAATTTCCCTTTGATACTCTCACTTGTTAACCCTTTCGCCGCCAGTCATTTTTCAGCCTCAAAATACCATTAAAATTACCTGGGTCGAGAGAAACAAATATCTGCAATATTGCGAATTCCTCTGTCACATCTATAACATTAGGCCTATCATTACCTCCCAAAATTATGAAAATAGGGTCTTCAGATAACAGGCCCTGATTTGATGCTTCTTAGTGACATGGGTGTTCAACCATTGTGGTGCAAAAATGCGACATTGGCGGTGAAAGGGTTAAAGGACTATCTACTTCTATTGACTGTAGCAACAGTCCAAACCGAAAGTGGGAGAAAAGATCGACAGGCTGTCGGCTGCAGTCAGAAATGTGTTCCTTAATTTAACGCACAATTTAACTCTTCCGTTACATCTGCCCAACACATCACACTTAACTCCCACCAAATGCGAAGACGTTCATTGCCAAACACCCTGCCATGTGTTTGTCTACTTTTAGAGCCCATGACTGTGATTTTTCCGTTAAAGCAATGCATGCGCACTCGAAAAAAGAAAAAAAAGTTACTCTACTTTTTGTTGGTTGAGATGCCATGGATAACCAAGAAGGTTAAAAAAAAATATATATATAGTGTTAGAAGAGTTAACTCCTAAACGGTTGTGCAGGCCATGAGCTGGATCCGGCACATTCGTACCGAGTGAGTTAACAATTATGTGTCTTACAGCCATATAGGGTCCACAGCCGACATTCCCGGAGTAGGCTATGGAGTAATAAATACCGTCAGTAAATAAAATAACAGTATATTCATATCAGCAATAGACTGAAAGTTGCCATCTTACAGCCATATAGAGTCGACAGCCGACATTCCCGGAGTAGGCTATGGAGTAATAAATACCGTCAGTAAATAAAATAACAGTATATTCATATCAGCAATAGACTGAAAGTTGCCGCCTTACGGCCATGTAGGGTCGACAGCCGACATTCCTGGAGTAGGCTATGGAGTAATAAATACCGTCAGTAAATAAAATAACAGTATATTCATATCAGCAATAGACTGAAAGTTGCCGCCTTACAGCCATGTAGGGTCGACAGCCGACATTCCTGGAGTAGGCGATGGAGTCGACCAGGTATCCACTGATGCCAAAGTCGCAGATCTTCACCTGACCCTGCCTGTTGATCAGGATGTTGGAGGGCTTCACGTCACGGTGGATCACGCGCAGCTCGGAGTGTAGATAATGCAGGGCCTGAACAACCTGAAAGTACAGATAAAATGTCAGTACGGTAAGAATTTGGTAAAATACTTGTTCCTTCTTCTTTGTCGTCGATCGCTAAGACAGTCTTTTTCCTTCTTTCTTTGAACAACCACCATCATCTTTTTTATGGTTCTGTTGTTGTACTAAAGGGGGACTTCTGTCAGGCAGAAAGACTGCAGGCAAAAATGTAGCCGCCCGGATGGTTGGCCTCGATGTAAGGGGGGGGGGGGGGGAGGAGGGGGAGTAGAGTGGGGGGGGAAGAATGGATGCAAGGAGGTGGGTCAGGGGTTGGAAAGGGTAGGCAGGGTTGTGGAGGGAGGGATTGGTGGAATGGGTGTGAATTGGGGAGGGGGAGGCTTATTTAAATCTTGGGACTTGAAGCCTTCCACTGAGGCTGATGTTACTGCCCCAGGTGGAAGGGAATTCCAATCTCTGATGGTCCGAGGAAAGAAAAAGAACTTTCTGTAGCTTGTTTTGCAGGAGGGAAGAAGGTAGGTCGACTGGTGTGACCAAATAGTTAAGCCCAGCATGTCCGTCTTCGGCTGGAGAAAATCTCTGTTAAGGATTTCTGGAAAAAAGGCAAGGAGAATGGACCATTCAGGCAAAAAGATAGTAGATGACAGTAAGTAAAGGGAAAAGGCAGAACCGAAGAGAGAGATAGATTAGAGAAAGTTACAAGCATAGAACTTCCAGAAGGCTGGGAAACGATTTGTATGAAAGGTCCCCCGGGATCCCCACAGAGGAGGGGGGCCGGGGGGGCAAATGCTTGTTTGAATTATCATTATCATCAGGATGTTGGAGGGCTTCACATCACGGTGGATCATGTGCAGCTCTGAGAAAAGGTAGTGCAATGCCTGAATCAACTGAAGAAAAAAAATCAAAATTTTTAAAAATCAATAGTACAAATTGAAAGTTAAAAATTTCTTACTGTCTTTGCCTTGGCATGAGGCTGTGTCAGACCAGTTGACATAAGCTAGAACACCAAGGCTACATCAAAATGTTATGTTCTGCGTGGTTGTGCGGGGATTGTCTTAAGCCATGACAAGCTCCTAGCACAACATCATCAGTCTAAAATCCCCCGAAGTCGGAGTGTGTACCATAATTTTCAAGTGCTTCGGCTGTTGGGATGATCCCTGGAGTCTTTAAGTCAGGGAACGACAACAACAACAACAACAACAACAACAACTCTTACTGTCTAACAGCTGTTAAAGATGCAACGTTTATTGCAAATGAAAAGAACCCAGTTGTCTTTTACGATACTGCCAGAAAAGAATGGAAAGCTGAAACGTTAGCGCCAAGAAAGAGTAAGAAACTAAGTGTAGCCTACCTCTGTTCAAACATTGTACACAGATTGGCAGGATTATACATATGTGACCCAGCACCACGAAAGGGACATTAAGTCGCTGGGCTAGTTTCTCACAACAGGTTTGCAAAGTCAAAAATCTTATTTTGTATCAATTTTGAGTTATGGGTATTTCCGTGCTCTCTAACATCTCATCTTTCATATTTATAAAGGACAATCCTTGTTATGGTCTCTAAATACAAAATAAAAATGCTTTAAAATGAGTAGGTTGGTGCATTTTCTTCAACTAGGCTAAACTTTAGACTGTAATTTCGCAAAATGGCCGACAGTCACCCTACCATTTTTAAATGCTTATAACTCTAAAACGGAAAACATTACAAGAATGGTTCTTATATCATTTGAAAGAGAATTGTCTGAGGTTTCTAGCTGTACCATTACCTCAGAATGTTAATTTTGACACTAGGTCACATGCTGTCTGGCCCATACTTACAGAAAGAGCAATGTTGGCCAGGACATTTTCTGGCATGACTTCGTCATTGGCTTTCAATTTCTTCTTGAGGTGATCCAGTGATGCATCCATTACTTCCATCAAGATCATCATGTCACCCTGAACACATCAACATCATCATTGTCATCATCATTGTCATCGTCATCATTATTATCATCATCATCATCATCATCATCATCATCATAGTCATCATCATCATCATCATCATCATCATCATCATCATCATCGTCACCGTTGTTGATAGTAGATGACAGTAAGCAAAGGGAAAAGGCAGAGTCAAAGAGAGTGACAGATTAGAGGAAGTTACAAGCACATAACTTCCAGAAGGTGGGGGAACTATTGATACAAAAGACCACCACCCCCGGTATCCCCACAATGGGAAGTGCATTATTATCATCACACAGTCATATAAAAGATATATCACTGACCTCTCTGAAAAAAGACTCTGAACTTTATCGATAGGGTGGCAGCAAGACCCAATGTGCATGTTGATGCATACAATGTGCGCGAGAGTAGACAGGAAATCAGGCTCAATCAATTCCGTGAGAGTAGACAGGAAATCAGGCTCAATCAATTCCGCGAGAGTAGACAGGAAATCAGGCTCAATCAATTCCGCGAGAGTAGAAAGTAAATCAGGCTCAATCAATTCAAAGAAAAAACTATAAGGCGCACCTCCAAAATTCAGATTTTTTAAACTTTATTTTCTGAAGTATAATTATTATCAGTCACATTATAAGGCACAGGGGCCTCAGTCTGGGGAAAAAAAGTACCATCTTTTTCGGACTACAAGGCGCACCTGATTATAAGGCGCACACCCCAAATTTTACATAAAATTCAGATTTTGCTATTATAGTTTCTTACTATTTTTTACTAGTCACATTATAAGGCGCAGGGCTTTCATTCTGGGGAACAAAAAAGTAGCGCCTTATAGTCTGTAAAATATGGTATTGCGTTATAGTCTGTAAAAAAACGAAAAATAAAAATGCACAAAAACTGATGACTGACTTCTCTGAACAGGGAGCCGTAGAACTTGACGGTGTGGGGGCAGGACCCGCTCCTCATGTTGATGTCCAGGTCCATCCACAGACGTTTCTGCTCCGTGCTATCCACCGTTACCAGGATCCTCTGAACACACACATCTCAACCATTTATTCAGGAATTGAATGATGAACAGTATATAACACAGTTCATCTCCTGATGTTAATATAGACAAACATGCATGTGGATCAGGAGCAACAAAGCGGCATAATGGACAATTTTTAGTTTTACCTTAGATTGTCAGTGGCTTGTTGACTTTGCCAAAGTTTCAAGTCTCAAGTTCTTTCAACACAGCACAAGATGGAACGGCTGGTCTCCGTGCTGTTGTTTCCGAAGTTTACCGTGGCGTGAGCACATTGCCCCCTTGTCTCGCTGGTGTGTTGTTGTAAATGTAGGTCAGCGTGCACTGCATGGATGTGTGTGTTTAGATAAAGAAAGTTCCTTGTACACAATCTTTCGTACAGTAGACGACAGATTGAAACCAAAACCAAAACACAATTATCACACACACACACACACACACACACACACACACACACACACATACACACACACCTATTGTGATTAACTATGGTGGCCTGGCGTAGACAATATTTAACCCTTTCACCGCCAATATCGCATTTTAGCACCACAATGATTTTACACCCATGTATCTAAAAGGCCTCAAACAGGGTCTGTTATCCAAAGACCCTATTTTCTTAATTCTGGGAGGTAAGGATAGGCTTTACTGTATCCATGTTATAGAGGAATTCCCAATATTGCAGATGACTTTCTTTCTACCCAGGTTAAGTTTAATGGAATTTTGTTGCTGAAAAATGGCTGGCGGCGAAAGGGTTACAGCACTGTTTTGAATATTGTAAACAATGTCAAGATTTCTCCGTTTCTCCCTTTTTTCATCAAATGCTTTGCTTTTTCTTTCTTCGTATTTTCTCTTTTGACTATGTGTATCTAAATTGATTGCACATAATGTTCTTTGTGTGTGTTCGATTTTAATTTTTTTTTTTTTTTTTTTTCATTTTTGCCTTTTCTTTTGCTCAATTATCATGTATAAATGATGTATTATTGTACTTACAGTCTGTCATTCACCAAATATTTTTCATGAAATATTTCAGGAGCACGCTATAAGCGCTAGCTTGTTGATGCTCTCTTTTGCTTTCTGTTATAAGTGTTGTTTGGAAATATTAAAGATTTGTTTAAATCACACTTAATAGGCTTACTGCATGGGCACTAGTAGTTAGGGGTGATCGTGACGTCATATTCAGGGGGCACCTACTCTTATCAGTGGCAACATGGCGACGCCCAAACAGCTTTAAATTCTGCGCTTTAAAGTCGATTTATTTCAATTTGAAAGGGGTCTGAAAAGAAATGAGGGGTGGTCAGTGGCCACAAAAGTGATTGTTTATTACACATAAACATTATTTTAAGCCCAATTCATCTTTTCACTTAATGTCCCCATTAATTGCAAACATAGATATTAAATACAAGGGGACAAAGCAATAACCCTTGCTCTGCATTGTAACCATGGAGGGTTAGTTGGCTTACTGGAGACAATCCAGTACATCCTAATAGACGATTTTCGGGGGGAAAAAAAGGTATTAGGTATCAGGCATTAGGTACTTTATAGTCACATAGGCGTCTCTGTGAAATTCGGGTTGTTCCTACCTGGAGAGCGCGTCGCAGCCACCCAATTTTATTTTTTTAAATTTTGCATGCGATTTTTGTGTGACTGATGAGGAAGAAAAGGGGGGGGGGGGTAAATTTTGACCAAATGACAACGTTTTCGTTGCCAATGGGTTTAACATATGCTAAGTACATGGGCACACGGGACCTCGGTTTATGGTCTCATCCAAAAGACTCCACGTTCAGACCATAAGGCCTAGTACAAAGTGAGAGAAAAAATACCCTGTACCTAGGTTCAAACTCGGGTTTACTTGACACGAAGCGAACGCGCTACCACTGTGCCATTCTACACAAGGGGAGAGCACTATGTGAAAATCAGAGTAGTCTACCTTGAACAACTCGGTCAAGCCATAACAACAGTTGCAGCACGAGGCAAGTTCATTGGGCGAGTGTAACTTCCTGTTTGTGTTCGGACGATTCTGTCAAGTGGGATCACTCACATTCACCATGAGATTACTCCCCTTAAAGACACACTGACGCACCCCGGTTAAGTCCCTTGTTTTTTTCTGGGTAGCTGTGACCCACATATAGATGCCCCCATATTCAAAGTGAGGCTGCTCTTTAAAATGATGCTTCCAGTTGAATTTGGGGGCATTTATATGGGAGTCAGACTGGGTCAAAACAAGATTTTTTCCCAGTTATAAGAGGGAAAACATGCGAAACCCGTGATTTTGACACGTGATCTGGTGGGTCTTTAAAAGTCCTCTTGCCAAGAGAGTGGGGGTACATTCTGGGCAAGGTATCTGCACTATGAACCGAACAAATTTCAGAACAGTTTTCCCAAATAGCAGTACTTAAGCCTCCTCTGTTGTTTTAACCCCTTCCCTGAACAGTCTGGTGTCTACTTACTAGGGTATGTGTGACATCATTGATGATGTCATCACTTTTGATGTCATAGCCCTGGAATGGTGGTGGTGTTTGGTTTAGGCAAGTCAGGTAAGATATATATCTCTAGACCATTTCCTAGGTCTCTTTTAAATTTTATAATAAAGAAAATTATAAATTTATCAACTCTGGCAACTCGGGACATTCCTGGTATTGCAGTACCTCCAGGATCGTCCCACTATCTTTATTAATGTCCCACATGTGCCTGTTCCAGGCCAAAAGACGTTAATCATATTTTCACTCTGGCAGTGAAAGGGTTAATGATCTGGAATGCTTAGTTGGACATGCACAGAATAGATTACAAAGGTTATTATTATTTAAGAACATTTATATAGCGCTTCACCTTTAAGCTCTAAGCGCCTTAAAGGTTAAAAAAGGCAACCAGCATAAATCAAAATCTGTTCTACATACACTATTTAACAGAACCTAAACATTGTCCAGGGCCTGTATTCACGTTGAGATAGCATGAGACTTAGCATGATGCTAACTTAGAAGCTCTTCCAATGTCCTATAGGATTTAATAGGACTTTTGGAAGAGCTTCTAAGTTAGCATCATGCTAAGTCTCATGCTATCTCAACATGAATACAGGCCCAGGGGTATTTTTTCACTCACTTTAACAGCCAGGTTTGTTCCGCTGGGAACGTGTACCATCTCCTCCACAACACCGTACGCCCCTCGCCCCAAGTAACGCACGTGCTGAAGGTCACTGGCATCACAGTCAAACGCTACGTCGTCTATCGTGATCTGCACCCTGTCGCTCAACTCTTGTAGAGGGCACCTTGATGAAGAAAACGTAAAATCGTCGGATAAACTCTCTATTTTTAAGGTGGAAATTAGAAGTGAACGAAACAAGGTGAAGAGTTTTCACAAAAGTTTTGTCGTCTATCGTGATCTACACCTTGTCACTAAACCCTTGTAGAGGGCACCTTGAAAAAAAATGTAAAATCATAAGGCAAACTCTTTATTAAGGGCCTGCTACTCTACTACTACATATGATTCGCTGTCAATGCGATGTGATTGTGACGATGCAACTCATGATTTACATGGAATACTTCTGTCTACAAACAAGTCTACTATTTCCGCTCTATATAGCAGACCTGTTTACCCCCTACACAAGTCTTGAGTAGTCTGGAGAGCTGAAATGAGTAGTTTTGGTGCAAAATGAGTAGTCCTCTTCATTAAACCACCAAACAATGTTCACTGAGAATGAGTAACCAGAGCATTATTTTCAATTTTGAAGAGTAGTAGAGGTCCAAATTGAGTAGAAAATTACTCGAAAAGAGTAGAGTAAACAGGTCTGGTATAGTAATACTCAAGTAGACCCAATACATGAATTTCACGTGAATCATGACTCACAGTCACAACATACTCACATCGTCGCAATCGCATCGCATTGACAGCGAATCGTATGTAGTGTAGCTGGCCCTTAACAGTAGAACCTCTCTATTAAAAACTGTGAAAAATCATCCAAAATGAGGTCTTAAGTGGGAGGGAGTCTTAATAGGGAAGGTCTTTATAGGGAGGTTCCACTGTACATCAGTTTTTACCATTTTTTAAAGATGAAAATAGACGATTTTCGGAGAGAAAAAACTAGGGGAGGGCACTTCGTGAAAATTAGAGTTGGTCTGCCTCTGTGTGTGTGTGTGTGTGTGCGTGTGCGTGTGCGTGTGTGTGTGTGTGTTGTGTGTGTGTGTGTGTGTGTGTGTGTGTGTGTGTGTGTGTGTGTGTGTGTGTGTGTGTGTGTGTGTGTGTGTGTGTGTGTGTGTGTGTGTGTGTGTGTGTGTGTGTGTGTGTATGCAACAATGGCGTCGAAGCTTGAAACATTTTGTTTTTTTAAATGAGGGGTGGCCAGTGGCCACAAACATTGATAAAACTTGCAAAATGTGACGTAAACATATAAATTACATCAATTTTTGAATGACGCACAGTGTTCTAAGTGATGCAAGTCTACTCAAACACACAAGGCGAGAGCTGGGGATCTACCTGATGGTAGAGCAACTTCCCCTGTTTGACCGATTGAATTAGGCAAGATCACTCCCACACACCATGAAATTATTCCCCTTAATTATTTCCTAACAATTCCTACCAGAAATGAACGAAACAAGGTGAAGATTTTTCACACACAAAGGTTTTGTTGTCTATCATGATCAGCACTTTATCACTCAACTGTTGCAGTTGTAGATGAGACCTAAAATATATTTATTTTTTTTTAAAGAAAAAAAAAACTTCTGTTTGTTTTGCATCAGTTTTTTTACACTTTTCTGTG
>CM065682.1:77302236-77337236 GCA_017654935.2 Phymorhynchus buccinoides
CAAATGGAATGTAACGGGACTTTGCACAACGCAAGATTAGCTAAGATTTTCCAAGAAGACTTCGTGCCATTACTCATAAACTTCCGTTCGTGCGTCAGCGCCCAGAACAAATCGCGACCGCTGATTGGACGGAAGGAAAGGTCAAAAGGGCAGTTCATTCATGACTGGGATTGTTCACGCGCTTGGCTCGTTTTTCATTGGTCCACAAATGACAAAGTACTTTGACGGGGTTTCCCCATGCAAGTCCAAAACAACATCTTCGTAGTTTTTCCAATGCTTGCTAGTCGCAAGTTTTGGAAAATCGGGAAAATAAAGTTTTGCTCGTTGTTTTTCACGTATACACTTTTTAGCACAGCACACATAAATGATAATTATAGTAATTCGATACGTCGCTATAAAGAAGCAGAGAGACAGTTTGTTCATTTTCCTTAGCATACCAGAAGCGGATTGGAGGGAGGGGGTGGGGGGTTTACACTACAGTAGAGTACCTTTATTTACTATATTAAGGTACTTTAGTTTACAGTCCCCCCCCCCCTTTAGGACCCATCTGTATTGTTAACAATTCGGGACTTTTCTGGTGTTGCACTGCCTCCGCGCATTGCCTCCAGGATCATTCCCACCATCTTTATATCTACTAATGTCCCATATGTGTCTGTTCCAGACCGGAGGACGTTAAGCAGAATTTTTCATCATCAGCCCCCCCCCCCCCCCCCCCTCCCCTCTAGTTACAGCCCCCCCCCCCCCCCCCCCTCTAGTTTACAGCCCCCTTCTTCCACAAGAAGAAAAGAAAAGAAAGAACAAAAGAACAAGGGCATCGCCGAGCGGCAGCAAGGCATTGTGACAATGCAAACCCGGCCAGAGTTATGTCCTCTCCCCCCACCCCCCATCCCCCAATAAACACACCACTTTCCACCCTTACAGAACGCATAAAATACATAGCCCAAAATTTGAAGCGATTCTGTTCAGTAGTTCACGAGATACAGCTGAACTTTTATACAAACTTCCTTGCACCCCCCCCCCCCCCCCCCCCCCCCCCCCCCCCCCCCCCCCCCAATAAACACACCACTTTCCACCCTTACAGAACGCATAAAATACATAGCCCAAAATTTGAAGCGATTCTGTTCAGTAGTTCACGAGACACAGCTGAACTTTTATACAAACTTCCTTGCACCATGGTACACCACCACACAAAATTTGAAGCGATTCTGTTCACTAGTTCACGAAATAAAGCTGGGGGGAAATTACATAGCCCAAAGAAGGAACTTTCGGTTTTCAAGGTCAAACTTCAAGGTCAAGGTCAGCACGGTGTTGATTAACGAAAGGAAGCTTCCTTTTCAAACTGTCTACCCCTAAAGTCCAAACAGTAGTTTTTTAAGATAATCGATACACAGACACACAGACACACAGACACACACACACACACACACACACACACACACACACACACACACACACACACACACACACACACACACACACACCAATCACAAAACCCCGGCCTCTGGCCTGGTAAAAAGATGGAATATAATGTATTTCAATGCATTGGTTTTAACCTGTTCTCCCAGGTGAGGACTTCATTGCTTCTTTTTCATTCTAATTATTGTCAAGGACGGGGGAGAGGGGTTGGAGGGGGCGGGGCCCCCAGACCTTCACCCACCCCTACCGTACAATGAAGGCCATAGAGGGAGGAGGGGTTGGATATAATGTTTGTATAAGTCTTGCAATCCGGCATGCGTACACACAAAACGTATGAAGAAGTAAGAATTATTGGCATAATTCAAAATTTAATATTTGATTAAAAAATATTTCTTTTTTGTCACTTTGGTAAAGTTATAGCTGTATTTTAAAAATAGAAATGAAACTCTCTCTCTCTCTCTCTCTCTCTCTCTCTCTCTCTCTCTCTCTCTCTCTCTCTCTCTCTCTCTCTCTCTCTCTCTCTCTCTCTCTCTCTCTCTCTCTCTCTCTCTCTCTCTCTCTCTCTCTCTCTCTCTCTCTCTCCCGACTCTCGGCGCGCATGTTTGTGTGTGTGTGTGTGTGTGTGTGTGTGTGTGTGTGTGTGTGTGTGTGTGTGTGTGTGTGTGTGTGTGCGTGCGTGTGCGTGCGCGCGCGTATGTGTTTAATATGGCTTTCCATCTGGGTGAAATGAATGGCATTACGGTAATCCCAGCATCATTGTCCAAAATGAAAGAGAAATATGCCATTTCTCATTATGATGGGTTTAGTAGTTCAGGCTATTACAGTTAATATAATAATAATGATAATAAAGAATATTTATATAGCGCGCATTCTAGGTGTACAAAAACTAAGAATCGCCCCACATACAAAATTACAGACATATCAGTCCAACATACTCTGACGCGCTCGCATACCCACCCTTACCCTGACGCTGTGACATTATTCATAGACATAAAAACATGCATCTACGCATAACACACAAACGCGTCCACACGGCCCGCACACACACACACACACACACACACACGTACGCGCGCGCGCACGCACGCACACACGCACACACGCACACACAGTTATGGGTATAACTTATCAGTTATTAAATTAAGAAAATTTATAGAGCGGGTTGTTTTTGAAGCTCAAATGCAACACACTTATATGGGACAAAGAATGGACAGACAGACAGACAGACAGACAGACACACACACACACACACACACACACACACACACACACACACACACACACACACACACACACACACACATATACATACACACACACACACATGCACACACACTGACACACACACACACACACACACACACACACACACACACACACACACACACACACACACACACACACACACACACACACATTGTATATATGTATATGTCACGGGAAATATTGGAATCCGGGAAAATTCCGAATTTTCCCGGGAAAATTCCGAATTCTGATATTTCCCGGGAAAATTCGGAATCTTCCCAAGGCTGGTAAGATTCCGAATTTTCCCAGGCTAGTAGCTGCATGCCATACCAAACCAGAGAGAGACAGAGACAGGGACAGAGACACATAGAGACAGACAGACACAGAGAGAGAAATAGAGAAAAAGAGACGGAGACAGGCAGAGACACAGAGGAAGGGAGAGAGGGAGAGAGAGGCATGCTGATACGGGCGGAGAAGCGGACATTTTTTGTGATTTCACACATCCAGCCAGTGTTGGCTTATAACAATGCACGTCTCGAGAACAGGTCTTGAGTTTTTAATGAAAAAAACTACATGATTGCAAGTAATAAAATCACATAAATGTAAAAAGATCAGGTTAAAAAACACATAACAACATTTCTAGGTTATATCATGTGTAGCAGCAATAAAAGTCTGTATTCAAAGATACTCTCTCTCTCTCTCTCTCTCTCTCTCTCTCTCTCTCTCTCTCTCTCTCTCTCTCTCTCTCTCTCTCTCTCTCTCTCTTTCTCTCAAACCCCACTCTCTCTTTGTGTATCCCTCTTTCCCTCTCTCTAAGCTCGGGAAAAGAGGGAGATCATTGCTGTATTAAGCAAATAACATGAACGTGATTCAATGGAAAAAACCTACATGATTGCAAGCGTTAAAATCACATAAATGTTTTTTCTCCATTATTCTTCCTTCTTCTACGAGCAACCAGCATACAACTGAATCTTCTTACAATTCAAAAACACGGAGAGTTCAAATTATTTTGAAGTGATCACAATGCACTTAACACAAATGCATTAGGAACTCGTGCACAAACACACCTAACTATCAAGTATGGATTTGTGCCTTATATGTCGAATATTCCACATTAAATACAGCTAAGCTCGATTACGCTATACTTGTAGCGGTGCCATAGCCGATGAGGTTTGCCCGAGGCGTGGTTACCGCTACACCTATCTGTATTAATAAAAAAATCGGGATTTTACTGGTTTCGTACTGCCTCCGGGCATTGCCTCCAGTATTGTTCCCACCATATTTGTATTTACAAATGTCCCATATGTGTCTGATTCAGACCAAGAGGACGTAAAACACCATTTTCGTCGTAAATACAGCTAAGCATGAGAGGTTTTATTGGTAAATTACTCCACGAAATATGAATAGTGTATCAATTATATCAGATTTTAGCGATGCCTTTCCATTACAAGTTCATTACAGGTGTTCCATAATATTTTGTGAAGGCGTATGGGTGTTTAATTTCATAACAAAAGAACAGGACATGAAAACCGTGCAAGTTTGTTTCTCTCACACACAATTAATGTCACTTCGTTGTCAGCTTGGGAAAATTCGGAATCAGTTTTCCCGGGGGAAATCAGAATTCTGAATTTTACCGAGACCAATCCGGGAAAAATCAGAATTCCGATTTTCCCCGGGAAAATTCCGATTTTTCCCAAACTAGGGAAAATTCGGAATTTTCCCGGATTCCAATATTTCCCGTCACATATACATATATCTCTCTCTCACACATTATTTTTCTGTTGAATATATTGATTTTCTTGCATGTTTGTTTGAGGGCAAGATGTAAAAAAGCCCATTGCATGTGTGCTTACTCTTTTTCCCTCAATAAAAAAAATTTCGTTCGTTCGTTCTCTCTCTCTCTCTCTCTTGGCTATCCAATAATTATAAACAATAACTTAATTACTGGTGTCCTTTTTATAGACTTTGCTAAAGCTTTTGACGTGATTGATCATGTGTTGCTCTTAAAAAAGCTAACATTATACGGCCGCTCTAGTAATACCAGAGAATTAATGTCGTCATTCTTAGATGAAAGATACCAACTTGTTTTCACTAATGGTAAAAAAAATCCTCTCTCCTCCCTTTAAAATATGGAATTCCTCAAGGGTCAATCCTTGGCCCGATCCTCTTTTCAATTTATATTAATGATTTGCCTCTCAATTTTCAAGCTCTCTGTGACATGTTCGCTGATGATACTACTCTCCATACAAGCAACTCCAAGGTAGAAAACATAGTTCATGCATTGCAAGAAAGAATCAATCAGTTAACAGAATGGTCTGAACTAAACCACATGAGTCTAAATCCTAACAAAACTAAATTCATGCTTGTCACCACTAGGCAAAAACGACAACTTTTTTCCTGTTCTCTCCCCTTGCATATAAATGGTAACGATATTGAAGAAGTTAACTCACATAAAGTACTAGGGGTCTTAATTGATAATAATTTATCTTGGTCTAACCATGTACAAACTCTTTGTAAAACAATTTCCAAGAAAATATATCTTCTATGCAAAATAAAACACTTTCTAAACACAGATTCACGCAAAATTTTCTTCCATGCATACATTGATTCTCACATAAACTATTCGTCTACACTCTGGGATTCAGCAAGTGAGCAAACCCTAAAGCCACTGCATAGTCTCTATAGACGAGCACTGAAATTAGTCTTACTAAAATCATCGAGTCTTACTCAATCCGATTATGTATCATTAGACATTCTCCCTCTTCATTTTAAATTAAGATATAATAAGGCAATATTTATGTTCAAAATTATGTCAGGCTATGCTCCTCCTTCTTTACAAGAAAAATTTCAATTCAACATGAAACATCTTCCTCATAGACTGATGTTACCTCTTCCCAAATTAGATTTATTCAAATCTAGCTTACAATATGCAGGAGGTCTCCTTTGGAACGGCATTTCTTCCCAATTTAACGTTCATGTTTGTTTAAACATATTCAAAAAAAGATATCATCAAATACTCATGAACGAATACTCTAGCTCATAATATCCAAGAATGTCTACTTAATATCCTTTTTTAAATATCTCATTTGTTATAATACATGCTTATGTGTTAAGTCTTCTTTTATGTACATTGTATTTACTATGCATTATTTTTCCTGCATATATTGCATATATTGCTTCATTTCTTCCATTTTATTCTGTTCTTTTATTTTGACCTCCCTCTCTCTGTATCTGTCTGTCTGTCTGTCTGTCTGTCCTTGTCTCAGTCTCGTTAATTGATGTAAGTTTATTTTATTTATATGCCTTGCACGGTGCGTCCGTTTGCGACCTTGATTGAAGGTTGAGTTTTTTTTCTTATATTTTGCGATGTATTTTTTTTTCTATTGGTATTTTTAAAATTTATTTTCTTTTGGTTCTGAGGGCCGGATGAAAAAAAGCCGGTTATTGTGCTTATTCCGCTTTTCCTCAATAAACACACACACACACACACACACACACACATAGACACCAGGGCCGGATCTAGAGGGGGTTTCCTGGTATCCGGATATACCCCACCGCCCACCCCACCTCCTCTGCCCCAAGCATGTACCTTATACAAGGGTGTAAAGTAGGAAAATGGCTCAATTTCTGCCGTAATGATCATTAAATTGTCAAAACTTCCGAGGGCTTTAGCCCCTGGACTCCCAAAAGGGCATTGCCTCTTAACTCGGAATCGCCTATGCAGCTAGTCGGACCCCCGGCGGACCACCCCCCCCCCCCCCCCCCCCTTACGAATCACTTGGTCCGGCCCTGCACACACACACACACACACACACACACACACAAACAAAATTAGGCTCGATTCTGTGAATATTGAAAGTAGACTAGAATTTGCGGAAGTTAACTGATACATGTATTGACCTTCACATTGACTGGAAGATAAAAGCCAAAAGGGGAATGTCAGCCAGTCCGTTACTTCTTTTATTTGCTGTCATTTGCAATCCAATTTTGCAGCACACTGTATACAATAAAAGATAAAAATTAAAAAAAACAATGTAATCAAGTAATGTTTTGAAAATTAAACTAAGAATACGAAAGTCACGTTTGGAGTGAGGCCATTTCAGAGGTCACATGTTCCAACCTACGTCATTTCCTTTTCTCCTAGAGATCATGGTGGGTGGTAGACGTGGTTCGTGATGGTCTCTCCAAAATCGAAACAATCGTGCATGTTCGCATTATAAAATGCCGTTGTTGTTGTTTTTATTTCAAAGGACATTGCTCTATATTTACTATTTATTATATATTATTTGTTTCAGTCTCACCGAAAATTTTCTGCGCCCCGTCACGGATCGAAAGGCTTCTTGCCCAAGAAGCGTAGCAGGCGCCATCGTGGCAAATGCAAGGCCTTCCCCAAGGATGATCGCGCCAAGCCGGTGCACCCTACTGCCTTTATTGGCTACAAGGCTGGCATGACCCACATCGTGCGTGAAGTGGATCGCCCTGGTTCCAGTAAGTTTGCATTTTTTAAAATTTTACATTTGATCTGGTGACGGGTTCAGGTTGATTAATACACGTGCCGCGTGGGGGGCTCGATCAGCGAGACCCGACTGGCTGGGTCATCTTCGTAGAGTATGTTTTTGTTTTATTTTTTCTCTTTTTGATGCCCGACTTCGGACCTCTACCGCTTATAGTATAAAATCAGACTGATGATTGTGGATACTCTACAGAAGAAGAAGACGTAAGTTAACATGTGGTTACGGATTGTGAGAATCGTGACACTGCTACTGTGCTAGTCACTGAACATAATAGGTCAAAACTGCAGTTTAGGGTTAAATCCTAGATTCGTAACCATTACTGCAGCACTGATTTGGCTGTGAATGGGATTCTGGGAGTGGGAGCCCTGCTTGATTATTCAAGTCGAAATTATCTTTATTGAAGGAGTAAGCTACAAGCTTTTTTTCATCCTGTCATGAAAAAGAAAAATACTGAATCAAAATGGTCGGTGCGTGTGTGTTGTTCAGAGACGAACAAGAAGGAGGTAGTGGAGGCGGTGACCATCGTGGAGACACCGCCCATGGTGTGTGTGGGTGTGGTGGGCTACATCACCACCCCGCGCGGCCTGCGCACCTTCAAGACCGTCTGGGCCGAGCACCTCAACGAGGAGTGCCGCCGACGATTCTACAAGAACTGGTACTGTCCCTGTCCCCCCTCCCTACCCCTGTCTCCTTTTACACATGAGATGCCACAAAGTTTGTGTGATGGTAAAAGAAAGTTGCCAATGTTTACTTCAGTAGAACATTTGCCACGACATTGAAATTCAATTAACCCCTTGACTGCCAGAGAAAATTAAAGAAAAAAATCATTGTACAAATCGTGACATGAAAGAAAACTGATAGATCATAGAGCCAATCTGTCAAAATGGTTGGCAAAGGCCAACATATCTGATGACATAATCAGTGATGTCATCAAGTCAGTACGTGATGCATTATATGGCAGTCAAGGGGTTAAGGAGTTTAAAAAAGAGTTCACGAACCTGCGGGCATAAGTGTAGTCAGACACTAATCTAGTTTAGAACAACAGCTCGTGGCAAATGCCCAATTGCTGATGACTTGGGTGATCGATCATCTTTTATAATTTATGGGCAGCAATTTGTTCTAGAAAAATTTAGTCCATGGATCGCAATAAAAGTGAATGTACCAAAAAATATCTCCTGATACAATTGGTGTTTGTTTTAAATGTCAGTACAAAATACTTGTTAGTAATGCATATCAAATTCATTCAATCTAAAACTGAAAGGTCACATAAGAACGAAAAGCTGAAAAAATACCAAGATTATTGTTTTGCTGCAGCTCATGTCGTATGTCAGTACTTGTGATTAATCTATAACTGAACTATCTCCAGATTTAAAGTTGTCCATTTTCATAAGCAGAATCTTACAATTAGCATTGCATAATCTCAATTTAAAAGATGTTGGTGAAAATCTTGGTTTGACCTGTGATGAAAAGGTGGATAGCACCCCTGCCAGGGTGCACCGAAAAACCATGAGGATTGTATCCATCATGCTGCCTTCCTTCTGATGGTCAACCTGAGTGCAGACTGTTCTTGGCTTTTCGGAAAAAAAAATGTAAAACATTTGTTTTTTGACTGACATCAGGAAAGAGTAATTTGCAATATGCTGCTTTAAATCTGGAGAGCCTCTGTCTTGACGTTCATTATTTCTTTATGCTAAAAGTGTGATTTGCTTATTTTCTTCAGAGTTTCATGCCGCAAGCCTGCTCTGAACTCAAGGACAAGAAATTGAGCTCCTCTCAGTCAGCATTGATCCAAGGAAGCTAAAAGTATATTGACAAAAAATAGATGCAACTGATTTCAAAACTACTATTGTTTGCGAGCAGCATGCATTCGGATTGAACACGCATTGGAAGCAAAATTTCAATTCACGCTTTTAGCTTCATTGATCAAAATGTGTACTGATGAGCAATCTCCGTTTGAAATGTACTAACTTTTGCTAAGTATGAGCATTTGTCTCCTCTGGGCTTACTAAGCTTATGAGACTTTGCTTGTTCCTGTTGAAGCTGTGCTTCCAAGGTAATTATCACTTGTGATTATTTTATTTTTAACCCTTTCACCGCCAGCCATATTTCATCCAAAAATGTCCATTGAAATTACCTGCAGTATTGTGGATTCTTCTGTGACATAAAATAAGGTCTATCCCTACTTCCCAAAACTAAGACAATAGGGTCTTTGGATAATAGGCCCCAATTTGATGCCTTTTAGTGACATAGGCAGACCTGCCTACTGCTACGATTTGGCCGTAGCAGCTACGAAAAATTAAGCTTTGCTACGGAGCTACGGCAACCTTAACGTTGCTACGGGAAAAAAACAAATTGCCGCCGCATTTTATTTTTGCTTTAATAATGCCGTTCCCGGTTTTGTCTGTTTCTAAGAGCAGACGCCGTGTCACGTGCGATAACCTAGTCACTTCCGTTTTTATCAAAGTGACCGCATGCGTTCTTATTACTTTTCTCTGGAAAAAATGGCGGACTCCAGCAGCAGTAGCGATTCGGGAGATGTTTCAAACGAACCCAAACCAGAAAACGAAACTCATCTGGCACACCATCTTGTTCTAAGAAAAAACATCGGCCTGCCGCACAAGTTATCAAAATATTTTACACGGAGGAGTGGCCTTGCATCGTCAGAAGTTGACTCGGTGCGAACCATGCTCGCTGCAGTGCAACCTCTGCCATGCGGACTTCTCTGTGAACCATGGCGGTAGAGACGATTGCCGTCAACACGTTCAATCGGCGAAACATAGAAGCAGTGCATTTCGGCTCAGGAAGAGAACAAGCCGATTGCAGTCGTTTGTGGATGCTACGAAAAAATTTGCCATACTACTGAAAATTGATGGCTGGGCTACTGATTGGGAAAATTCCAAGTAGGCAGGTCTGCATAGGTGTTAAATCACTGTGGTGCTAAAATGCGACTTTGGCGGTGAAAGGGTTAAATGATGAAGAATGGGACATTTCTTTGTAAATCAATATTTTTAATTTTGATTGCCTGTAACTGCAAAGTGCTTTATCATGAAGAAAGTAGCTATAATATTTATACGGAAGTTGAAGCTGACAGTTTCCTACTCCAACTTTTCTATTGGTAGATTTCTAGTAAAATTGGCATTTCATACATGTAGGAAGATAATGCTACAGATGTTTTGTAGTCCCAGTTCTATAAGAACTTTCAAATGGGCAAGGTTTTTATGTGGCCAATGTCACACACACAAACACAATGTAGATTTTATATTTTTATCGTTAAATCGGAACTGTTTTAGGTCTCGGTCGAAGAAGAAGGCTTTCACGAAGTACGCGAAGAAGTGCCAGGATGATTCTGGCAAGCAGGAGATAGAGGGTGACCTGAACAAGATCAAGAAGTACTGCCAGGTGGTGCGTGTCCTGGCCCACACCCAGGTAAGCAGGAGATAGAGGGTGACCTGAACAAGATCAAGAAGTACTGCCAGGTGGTGCGTGTCCTGGCCCACACCCAGGTAAGGAGATGGAGGGCGACCTGAACAAGATCAAGAAGTACTGCCAGGTGGTGCGTGTCCTGGCCCACACCCAGGTAAGGAGATAGAGGGCGACCTGAACAAGATCAAGAACAAGATCAAGGTACTGCCAGGTGCTGCGTGTCCTGGCCCACACCCAGGTAAGCAGGAGATAGAGGGCGACCTGAACAAGATCAAGAAGTACTGCCAGGTGGTGCGTGTCCTGGCCCACACCCAGGTAAGGAGGAGATAGAGGGCGACCTGAACAAGATCAAGAAGTACTGCCAGGTGGTGCGTGTCCTGGCCCACACCCAGGTAAGGAGGAGATAGAGGGCGACCTGAACAAGATCAAGAAGTACTGCCAGGTGCTGCGTGTCCTGGCCCACACCCAGGTAAGCAGGAGATAGAGGGCGACCTGAACAAGATCAAGAAGTACTGCCAGGTGCTGCGTGTCCTGGCCCACACCCAGGTAAGGAGGAGATAGAGGGCGACCTGAACAAGATCAAGAAGTACTGCCAGGTGGTGCATGTCCTGGCCCACAGTTCGTTTTGTAAAAGAAATAAAAGTGGTTCAGGCATCGCAATTGTCAGAATTTGCACATTTCATGGGATGAAGAATTTCTGGCAGAGGATTGGCTTCTACTGTCAGAGGTTTTGACTTTTAACTCATTCAAGTCGTTAAGGCCTAGTGAGACTCGCCCCAGGTCTGTTAACCCTTTCATCGCCTCTTGGCACCACAATGATTTAACACCCACGTCACTAAAAGGCATCAAATGAGGGTCTGGTATCCAGTGACCTTATGTTCTTAATTTTGCAGGGGTGGGATTTGGTCCGTTTTTTGCCGGAAATCCGGTATTTAAAAAAAAAATCCGACATTGAGGAAAAAAAATTCTGGCGAAAAAAATATATATTTCTTTAACCCTAGTAGCGCTGTTCCTGGATTGATCCGGGATAGCCCCCCCTAGAGCCAATGGCGACTCCCGGAATTTTCCGGGAAGCCCACATGACATCACAAAGCACTTAATATAGCGGCCAATCATTGAATACTTGTGTACCTACCACACTACGTCATCAAAAAAGGGGTTGCGCTTGACATCACATGCATTAAATGCGGTATTTTTTATTGGTTAAAGGGGTGAAATAATTTTTTTATTTGGGTCGATCTATTTTGGGGTCAGACTGAAGAGAATATAAATGGCGACCAGATTTTTTACTGTCCATTCGAAGAGCTTTCCAGGCAGATTTTTGATGGTAGAGATCGTAATTAGGGCTTGAAATGAGTCAGTTTAGATTATATTATCACTGGCGAGTACGATGATGTGAGAATTTTGAACTTTTCAACGGAAAACGAAGTGAAAATTGATCGCGATGTTGCCGAGTTGCAACTTGGCGGCCGGCCGAGTGAATTTCTCTGTGCGATCGCGGACATTTCCAGGCATTTTGCTTTTTTCTGCTTGTTTTATACTAAAATTGACAAAGAATTAATGACTGAGGGTACTAATAACGCTTTTCTGACGAAATTGAGCAACAAAATCATCGCAATATAGAAAATTGACGCCGATGTTCGCGGAAACCGATCTTGCTACGGTTACGGCTAACAATCAAAGACTTGACTTCGATTAGGCCGCCACAAGGCCTACCTTTATTTTAAGCAAATTACCCGATAATTCCACATATGCCAGTGTCTAAATGTCTTTGGATGATTATTATTTGCACACCGTTCATCCATCGATCCAAGTTAAAGGCACAAAAATAGCCCGGAGAGTGGTTGCATTTTTAAAAATTTCAATGCACCTGTCCGTTCATTATTTTTTTAATTAATAAATGAAATCACATACAGTCTTACAATCACATTCATGCCAACCCATTTTATAGGCTTTTATTGTATTTGTTTATCATTAATCTAATTTTGTTCAGGGGGTGGGCCGCGGGTTGTTGAAAATCTAGTTTTCCTTTCTTTTTTTCTTTGGTCAAATCCCACCCCTGATTTTGGGAGGTAAGGATAGACCCTGTTTTATGGCCCACAGAGGAATCCCCAATATTGCAGACGAAATATTTTCTCTACCCGGGCAAGTTTAATGGTAAATTTTGGCTGAGGAATGGCTAACGTTGAAAGGGTTAAGATTTGTTTGAAACCTGTGCGTTTTTCAGATGAAGCTGCTGCGCAAGCGCCAGAAGAAAGCGCACATCATGGAGATCCAGCTGAACGGCGGCACCATCGCCGACAAGGTGGACTGGGCCCAGTCCCACTTCGAGAAGACCATCCCCATCAACAGCATCTTCGCCCAGGACGAGCTCATCGACGTCATCGGGGTCACCAAGGGACGTGGAGTCAAGGGTGGGTGGCCTTTTGCTGTGCAGAATTTTCTTAGCATCCAACTTTTAGATTTGGGCACTGTTTGTGAAGAGAAGTGCAATATTTTACGGACTATAAGGCGATACTTTTTTCCTAGACTGAGACTCCGGCGCCTTATAATGTGACTGATAATACAGTAAGGAACTATAAAATCTGAATTTGATGGGTGCGCCTTATAATCAGGTGTGCCTTGTCCATAGAATACTGTATTATGTTGTTGTTCTCTGTGTTATGTTGACAAAGGCAATTTTGCCAAAATGTTACATGTTTTGTTTTTCTTCAATAAAATGTCACTTCACACTTGCTGTGTATTTGTTATTGCTATGGTGCTTTGCCCACCCCAAGAATTAAACTGTTACTGCAGGGAGCTTTAGTGTTAAAAATAATGAAATTAGAGTGTATCCCTACATTGCATGGCAGTGGTTTTTGAATTGGGTTGACGTTATGTAATGTTGGAACAGTGGACATTTCTGGCCGAAGTATAGCTGGCTCAACAAATGTTTAGTTTTTGAATGTCTAACACGCTGGTAACTTTGTGTCCCCCCTCCAGGCGTGATGTCCCGTTGGCACACGAAGCTGCCGCGCAAGACACAAGATTCTGAATTGTGTATCCCAGCCGCGTGCAGTACTAATACCATGGGTGCAACTTTTCCTAGTATACAAGGATTTCCTGTTTTTGAATTTTACCACAAAAGGAAGTTCCTTTTTAAAAGAATTGTCAAACAAGATTGTGTCTACTGTGTTTTTCAAACACTTTAAAATAAGCATTTGTATGCATTGTGAAAAAAGCAAACTAAAATACCTTCATAATCGAATTTTGCTTCAGCTGCAGGGGGACATTACCCCTGGACCCCGGCCTTTCAGTTTTTTTCATTTTGTGGAGTTGTACCCATGTAATACACGTTAACTTTGTGTCACCCCTCCAGGCGTGACGTCCCGTTGGCACACGAAGAAGCTTCCGCGCAAGACGCACAAGGGTCTGCGCAAGGTGGCGTGTATCGGGGCCTGGCATCCCAGCCGCGTGCAGTACTCCGTGGCCCGCGCCGGTCAGAAGGGCTACCACCACCGCACAGAGATCAACAAGAAGATCTACCGCATCGGGGTCGGCATCCACACCAAGGACGGAAAGGTGGGAAACATTTCCTTGTGAAGGATAAAAGTTAAAATCACAGAATTGAATGGTTTTCAGATTTTAAATTCTCAGCCCAGAATGGTCTGGTTTGGGCAGATTTTTGTTGTTCCAGGGTACCATATGTTACAGACTATAAGGCGCACCCCCCAAATTTATTGTTTCTTACTCTATATGTCACATTATAAGGTGCAGGGGTCTCATGATGAACCTTGGTCTGTCTCAATGTGGCTGTTGTTTACTCTTTGCTAGGCGACTTGGTGCCATAAATAACTTTGATGAAGGGAGTTAATTACAGAGAGTTACCTCTACTTTACTCTATTATCCTCTCTCCTTGCCTCACTATTTCTATCTTTGTCTGGGAAGAAAAAGTTTCGCCTTATTGTCGATAGAGAAAACGGTACATGAAGAGTTTGAAAATCAGTGTTGTGGAATAGTTGTCCTTTGACGTTTACCATTTGGTTTGTTTGTTTTTACTTCAGATTGTTTTTGATATTTTACTATTATTTTGGAAAGTAAACAAGGTTTTGCCATGCAACCAGGTTTGACCTGTGATGAAAAGGTGGATAGCACCCCTGCCAGGGTGCACCGAAAAACCATGAGGATTGTATCCATCATGCTGCCTTCCTTCTGATGGTCAACCTGAGTGCATGGATGCTCCTGCTTTAAGGATGTCCTGAAGTTCAGGATTTTTTATTGCCTGGGGCCGGCGTCACCGGATTATGAGAATTTGAGAAGATGCATTTTGCTGGTTATAGAGGTCATGAAGTTTAACCAGAAGTGAAAGTGCAACGTCCGAGAGCCTGTCAGTTACATTGGAAAGTGTTGTTTCCCTTCAGCTTCCGGGAGGCATTGCCCCCAGGACTTCGCCGGGGCTTGCAGGATTTTTTTAATTTCCCAGGAGCACCCATGTGAGTGCATATTCCAGCTGGTCTTGGAATCATCATGAGTTCCATGTGCCCAATTAGGTGGCATTTAACTCATTCTGAGTGGCTGTGGTGAGTTCCCTAGGGCCAACCAAATAATTAACTCATTCTGACCATCTAGTGGCTGTGGTGAGTTCCCTAGGGCCAACCAAATAATTAACTCATTCTGACCATCTAGTGGCTGTGGTGAGTTCCCTAGGGCCAACCAAATAAGTGGCCTTTAACTCATTCTGACCATCTAGTGGCTGTGGTGAGTTCCCTAGGGCCAACCAAATAAGTGGCCTTTAACTCATTCTGACCATCTAGTGGCTGTAGTGAGTTCCCTAGGGCCAACCAAATAAGTGGCCTTTAACTCATTCTGACCATCTAGTGGCTGTGGTGAGTTCCCTAGGGCCAACCAAATAAGTGGCCTTTAACTCATTCTGACCATCTAGTGGCTCTGGTGAGTTCCCTAGGACCAACCAAATAATTAACTCATTCTGACCATCTAGTGGCTCTGGTGAGTTCCATAGTTATAAGGATAAGGCGCACCCCCCAAATTTAGCAACACAAAATTCAGATTTTGTTAGTTTCTTACTATATTATCAGTCATATTATAAGGTGCATTTGTCTGGGGAAAAAGTATCGCCTGATAGTCGGTATAATATGGTAATTAAAAATTTGACTTGAAAGTAAAATTTGGAAAAAGGGAGAAGGCATGTTTTTATTTTGGATGAAATTCTTTTCCATTGAAAAATGGATATTAAGATTTCACAATTCTCACAATTAAAGATTCTAAGAATTGTTTGTTTTGATTCCACTTTACAAATAATACTTCTATCCTTAATCCAGAGGGAATGAGTAGTGGGTTTTTTCTCTTTCTTAAACCCTTATGCAGTGGTCAATACTCTAGGTTTGACCTGTGATGAAAAGGTGGATAGCACCCCAGCCAGGGTGCACCGAAAAACCATGAGGATTGTATCCATCATGCTGCCTTCCTTCTGATGGTCACATCTTGTAGACTGACTAAAATGTTACAGATTACCTACAAGGTGAACTTCCCCCCGAAATTTCACACAACATTCAGATTTTATTACTATAATAATGTTATACGGTGCAGGGGTCTGGGGAAAAGTATCGCCTTATAGTCCATAAACTATGGTAATAATTAAAATTTGACTGAAAAGTAAAATAAATTGGAAAAAGGGAGAAGGTCCAAGGAAAATGTTTTTAGTTTGGATGAAATTCTTTTCCATTGAAAAATTGATATTAATTAATTTCACAATTCTTAGTCTTTAATTGTAAGAATTGTTTTTGATTCCTTTTTTCCAAATAATACTTCTATCCTTAATCCAGAAGAAAATAAATCATGAGAATGAGTGCTCTTTTAAACCCATATGCAGTGGTCAATAGTTGAGGTTTGACCTGTGATGAAAAGGTGGATAGCACCCCTGCCAGGGTGCACCGAAAAACCATGAGGATTGTATCCATCATGCTGCCTTCCTTCTGATGGTCGTGTCTTATTATTTATGAAATGTGCATGCCAGGCAGCGAATGTTTTTGTTGTTTGTGTAGACCATAAAATTATTGAATTGAATCTTGTAGACAGACAAAAATGTTACTCAATGTGGACCTCTACTATTCAAAGGTGAAGCTCAAATTACTCACTTTTAGTGCACATTTGATAGTTTTATGAAGAGGACTACTCATTTCACACCAGAACTACTCTTTTCAGCTATCCAGACTACTCAAGACTTGTGTAGGGGGTAAACAGGTCTGCGATTGGGAGCCCTGCCGAAAGAATATGGCAATAATTGATAATCCAGACTTCTGTTCCCCCTTTGTTTCAAGATGGCCAAACGTTGTTTGTCTCTGTCTTGCAGCTGGTGCAGAACAACGCTGCCACTGAGTTTGACCCCACGGAGAAGAGCATCACCCCCTTGGGCGGCTTCCCCCACTACGGCAACGTGAAGCAGGACTACGTCATGATCCGCGGCTGCGTCGCAGGACCTCGCAAGAGAGTGCTCACGCTGAGGAAGGTGGGTGTATGCAAATTGACGAGTAAAGCACTAAGGCCAAAAAAAAAAATGTTTGTTTCCGGTTTCCCGACCGAACCTAGTTTTTGGTCGCCGACCCTAAACTTTTTTTTGACCAGTGACGAAAGATTTTATTTAAAAATCAATAAAACCAAAGCAGTGTTCCCGACTACGCAAATATGTGCGTCGGTGACGTACAGGTGACCGATTTTTATGCAAAAATTCACCACCCAGTGCATCATTTTGATGTACATTAAAATAAAAAAAAATTAAGAAGCCGACCTACCTACCCTAAAGAAGCCGACCTACCTACCCTATTTTTCAAACTGATGAAACAGGAAACAGACCTTTTTTTTGTTTTTGGCCTAAGCAGTTTTATGCTATCAAAAACATGCAACGCTTGGTTTGCCTAATACATGTGACCAAAACATTCTGTTGAATAACGTGCATCCCAGTGAGAAATGCTTTTAACCCTTTTGCCACCAGCCTTTTTTTTTTTTAAAACCTTGACTGCCATAAATGTATCACCTACTGACTTGATGACATCACTGATGTCATATGAAGAGGAATAACTGATATTCTGGTTTTTGCTCTAACTGATATTCTGGTTTTTGCTCTTGCACAGTCAAGAGTTTATCCCCAGACCATTTTGCCAGATTGGCTCTTATCAGTTGTCATGATTTATACAATGATTTTTTTTTCTGGCAGTCAAGGGGTTAAGGCTTAGACTACAAGAAAAGCTTCAGCTTTCAGACACCCCGTTTTCAGCTTTTTTCACGTTTCTTCAATCTCACTTCAATTTGGAGCAAAATCTTGTGTTTTGCTTTTTCAGTCTCTGCTGACGACATTCCGGCGACGCCACATGGAGAAGATCACGCTGAAGTTCATCGACACGTCCAGCAAGTGGGGCCACGGCCGCTTCCAGACCCACGAGGAGAAGCACAGCTTCATGGGGCCCCTCAAGAAGGAGCTGCTCAACAAGGAAGCCGCCGCCTAACCACAGGCCGCGTTTTTACCCTGACAGCCGGCCGCACCCGCACATGCTTCCATGCTGTGTGTGTGTGTTGCTTGCTTGAATCTTAAATAAAACGTTGATGAACAACAAACACTGTTTTGTTAGATTTTTTTTTAAATGTTGATGCCTTGGAATCAAAACGAACTACCGTATTTTTCGGACTATACGGCCGTGTACACAGATATGCAGATGTTCCATGCGGAAACCTGTGCGCAATCCATAATTAAGTAAAACAAAGAACAGAAAAGATTTGCACACTAGTGTCCAACTTTCCCCCCTATATGCGTAAACTTTTATTCTTCTTTCTTCCACTTATTTGGGGTTTTCCGTATGGAACTTGCACGTCTAATGTGAACCCGGCCGTAGGCGACCCTTCTTTCCCAGACTAAGACCCCTGCACCTTATAATATGACTGGAAATATAGTAAGAAAATAGAATAACAAAATCTAAAGATAGTCCGTTTTGACTCTTAAGGCATCGTAAATTTACTTTATGTGAATGTGTATTTTCTGCGTGAAATATTCGTGCGATCTACATGAAGACATGCACAAAGAAACAACACAACGCAGATTTCAGTGACTAAACATTTTCATCTTTGCTATTTATGAGAACAAAATAATGTGACCCGTCACTGCAACATGGACACTAAAGCCGGTGCCACACACGCATAAACTCATATAGCAATGCGATTGGGGCACGTGAGTCACGATTCACGTGAAATACTTCCGTCTAAAAATAATTGCCATGTTCACTCGCTATACTAGAGTAGACACAATACATGAATTTCACATGAATCGTAACTCGCATCATCATAATCGCATCACACACACATCCGAATCGTATGTGTGGCAGGCCCTTAAGATGCTGGGCTAGTTTCTCACAGGCTTGGAAAGTCAAACATCGGGGTGTTTTTTTACAGTCTTGAATTATGGGTATATTCTTGCTCTCTAAAAAAACTAAATGTGGCTAAATATTAAACATCTAATCTTTAATTTTTATAAAGGATAATTTTTTTAATGATCTCTAAATACTCCAAAAAGTTATTTAAAATGAGTAGGTTGATGTAATTTCTTCAGCTACGCTAGACTTGTGATTTCTTAAAATGGCCGACAGTCCTCCTACCAGCTTATGTAATGTTCAGAACTACGGAACGGAAAAAAAGATACATAAATGGTTCTTATGCCATTAGAAAGAATTGTCTGGTTTCCAAATGTACCATTTTCTAAGAATGGTCATTGTTTTTGACACTTGATGTCCCTTATGTGGTGATGGATCACTGATCTTTAAATGTCTTGTGCGGTACACACTCTCTAGTGGTTGTGCGTGCCTCTTGCTTTTTCAGCATGCATTTGTTGTATCAGAGATATCTCGCTCAGAACAAGAACCTATACACTGGCCAGTTGTATCCCCTTGTTCAGGACAGGACATTTGACTTGGTTTGAAAATACATCGCCACAAGAAAAGTTATGGACTGATATTGTTTTCAGAGAAGATTACTAACGCCATGCACTAAGCGATCGTAAAATATCGGATTCCATACGTTTGTCTCCTCGGGGCTCCCAGGGACCCCAATTTGGGGGTTTATGAAGTACTAAGATTCTAAAGGACCCTCTAAAAGAATGTGCAGGGGATCCCAGGGATGCATTCCAATCTTGACACATCCCCTGCAATGATTGGTTGATTTCAAGGTCAAAGCAAAGTAGGTTATGAAGTGGCGCTTGAAAGCTGGTTACATGCCAGAAATCAGCCTCATTCGTCCTAAGCAGTTGTGCAAGCCATTAGCCGGATCTGGCTCATTCGTCCCGAATGAGTTAAACTGTTTCCACAGCAAAGTTTAATGGAGAGGTTATCTTATTGCACTTTACAAAGGAACAGATTTAATCTCTCTAAATAGGGTGTTGACCCGCTGCATACGATTTGATCCAACTGACATTTGTGAGGGACGATTCTCGTGAAATTCTACTGTCTAAATGAATGATGAAATAAGTTTTGTTCACTATATTTGTAGTCCCAGATACACAAACAAATCTGATGAAATGTATCTTCTTTTTATCCGACATTCGTCTATGTATTGGGGTTGACGAGTATAGCGAACGAAAATATAATTATTTTTAGAATAGACTTATTTCGCAGGAATCATGCCTCACGGACATCGTCACAATCGGATTGCAGTTGGGTCGAGTCGTATGCAGTGGGTTGGCACCTTCATTTTCCTAATTTTATTTCTACACATTTTCAGGAAATGTAGCTGAAATGATTAAAACTTTCGCATGCAAAAAAAATAGTCCGTGAAAAACATACAGGACTGAAGGGCTGCAAGGATTTATAGGATTACCAATCATATAATCAGCAATTATTTTTTTTTTAAATAATGGCATATTAGAAAACACTATACCCAGGATTAATTTTTTTAGCAAGAACGCCATTAACCAAAATACACAATCACATATTCAATCATTTTTAAGTTTGAAAAAGAAAAGCGCATCAATGAGGCGTTATACTAGCCGAGACAAAAGGGCGATAATTTTAGGGCCGAACTGCCGATGCCCCCTGGTGACAAGTCAGGAGCAGATAATCTTCTGTGGCTACATACCACTAGTTCCTGACAGGCAAGGGCGATAAGGTGGCGTTCGCATTTGAGGTCGCGAGATGGGGGCAGATAATTTTCGGTATAAAGCCTCGTTGAAAAAAGAATTGAAGTATGCTGTATGTCGTATCTGCAAATGGTATACCTTGGGAGTCTTCAGGAGTTGGCATACGGGAATCACAGTCTTATAAAATCAAACATTTCTGCCAAAATTGGTGACAGATTGAAACTGATAAATGCACAATTCTAACACTGCAGACGCACACACACATTGGAAAATATTTTCAATGTGGTCATTTCAGGATTGGATAGATTTGGAGACTTAGAAACGTGTCGTTTCAGGATTTTCACCCATTGGTTTAAAAAGAAAATTTGTATCAGAAAATGTATGTGGAGACTGACTGAGCGGTTCTGGCTGCCCATCCCTACACTGCTTACGATTCGATCATTTTTTGAGGCACGATTCACATGAAATCTGATACGATTCGATAATTTTTTGAGGCACGATTCACATGAAATCTGATCAAATCCTTGTAGTCCCCCATACACGAATGTGATGAAATATCTATTTTTGTATCAGACATTTTATGTGATTCTGTGTACAGTGAATAATACCTTAGAAAAAATCATCCAAAATGAGGTCTTGTAAGGGAGCTAATTTTAATACTTGCAAAGAAGGGCAATGTTTCAGATAATAATAATAATAGTGAATCATTTATATAGCGCATTCCTCCACCAATGTGGAGCTCTATGCGCTTAACAACAACAAAATCTTCTGTGGCTAAGCAACAAATTCAACAGGCAACACGAAATAATCGCTCACGCACATGCAAATAGGCATACACATACACACCCCACCCACACATACACGCACGTACCGGCACATACACGCACACACACACACACACCGTTACCATCACCACCACCACTCGCCCCACCCAAAAAACAATACAAAATACAATCAGTTGAACAAAGCATCAACACACACACTCTCTTTCTCTCTCTCTCTCTCGCGCGCGCGCGCGCAACAAAGCTGTCGTATACATTGCAGTCAACACAGTGAAACTAATATGAGGGGAGTGTGTGTGTGAGAATAGAGTCCAGAAGTAATGTGGCCTAAAGGTTGTGATGTAGCTTGAACAGGTGGGTCTTGAGAGCTGATTTGAAACATTGCAAGGACTGGATATGGCGGATTTCGCGTGGTAAGGAGTTCCAAACTGATGGGGCCGAAAAGAAAAAGGAGCGCTTACCAAACATTTTTCTAAGTTTTATTTCCATTGGTTCTGAAATCAAGGCTGTGGCTGAACGCTTTTCAGTTTAAAAAACCGAATCAAACCAACGCTAGGGGTATCTTTGTATATCTTTATTTAGAAAATATAATGTCTTACTTATATGGGATGGAGTCTTATAAGGGAGGTTCCACTGTATTGGGATCTACATAAGCATAGTGAACGAAACTAGGATATTTATTTTTAGACGGAAATGTTTCACGTGAATCATGACTCTCAGACATCGCAGTCGGATCAATGCAGGGGTAAGTTCGTAACCAGCAGGCCTAATGGCAAGCCACGGGGGCGTTCTTCCAGCGAGTTCAAAGATTTATTTATGACAAGTAGGCCTACTGTTGAAATTGATTGATGGTTGTTGAAAGATACTGCACTAATCACAATGATTGAAAGAAAATATATAGGCACAATTGTTTCTAACATCTGGCAGACAGAAAATTATCAGAATTGAGAGAAAAATGAATGCAGAAAAACGTCAAAAAGGGTTTTTAGCCTTGAGGAGATGCCCTTTCCACAAGTTTGAACAGTTTTACATATTATTCAAGAGTCTCCCCGTGGGGATACCGGGGGGTCTTTCGTAAAAATAGTTCCCCCACCTTCTTGAAGTTCTGTGCTTGTAACTTCCTCTAATCTGTCACTCTTTGACTCTGCCTTTTCCCTTTGTTTTCTATCATCTACTATCTTTCTGACTTATTGGCCCATTCTCCTGCCTTTTTTCAAAAAAATCTCAGTAATTTTTCTCCTTTGAGCTCCTCCGAAATCGGAATGTGTGGGCTGTACGCAGCGGGGAGACCAGTGAAAACTGAAAACCGGACACATACGTGCCTTACCCATTATGGCCTGGGAATGAAAAAGAAGATTCAAGAGCAAAGTATGCCCCCTGGTCACCATAAAGGGCTTTTAATCCCTTGATTACACCACGAGAGAACATCTGAAATCATATTTTCATAGAAAAACGTTTTTCCTCCATTGTCTGGAGAAAGGCTCGTGTAAAGATGCAGATCAACACTCCCTGTCACAGTCTTGGTTCATTGCGTTCTTTCCGTCTTTCCTTTGTCTTCTACTACTATTGAATGCATATTTTTATTGTGTAAATTAATAAAGACCCTCGGGTTTTCTCTCTTATGGCTGGTAAAAAATTGTTTTGACCAGGTTTGACTCCCATACAAATGTCCCCAAATTGAGAACGAAACATCATTTTAAAGAGCAGCCTCAATTTGAAGTTTGGGATGTGGGTCACAGGTACCCAGAAAAAAAACCAAGGGACTTAATCGTGGTTGGTCAGTGTCTTTAAAAAATGATAGAGGTTTAAGCAGAAAGATACTGTCTTTGGTTTAAGTGCTCAATGATCTGCAGTAAGAAAGGCAAGACTGAAAAAGAACCGAGAAATGGAGGAGGGGTGTTGAGCTGAATCTTTGCCGAGGCTCGTTATGTCAATTTACCACGATCAAGCTATACAAAGATGCCCCTAGCGTTGGTTTGATTCGGTTTTTTAAACTGAAAAGCGTTCAGCCACAGCCTTGATTTCAGAACCAATGGAAATAAAACGTAGAATTGTCTTTGATATGTCAATGATGTCAGTTATTTCAGTTCACCCAAAGGACGTGACCGCAATTAACTTTTTTTCTGCTGGTGGATCAATTTTTCATTAGGCGAAAATAATGCGTTATTAATTGAAAATAAAAAATCGAATTTGAAACACCCAAAAGAAAAATTTAATACTAACGAAAAAGAATAAAATTGCACACGTCACGTTTTGGGCCCACCCGGTTTTCAAATAGGCGGGTAACTAAAAATAGACATGACGTACATGAAGTAAAAGACACGGTAAACATGTGATGCAATAAGGGGCAAAGACATCGCTTACGTAAAGATGTACAGACAAATAACAATTATTGTTTTAAATAGTACTGAAACGAGTGTCATGAAAATTTGCTGATCTAAGCCGGAATGACCCCTTGTCTTCAAAGCCTGTGGAAAAAGAAAAAAACTGAGTGGACCTACATTTGTATGGCTGGTCATCCTACAGTGGTCTAAATGTCAAGAGAAGCCTTTGAAACTTGATTCGGAGTCACCTTTACGTCACTCGATGACGTCAAAGCAGGGAAATTACGTCGCAACATTGAGTCATCTGACTGTCCATGGAACACTCCGAACAGTGTGTGCTGACAGAGGCAGCAGCTTTTTGATGCTTGTGAGTAAAGTGCAATTTATTTCAACAAAATGCACTTTGAATCTCTATTCCCCGTGGGGATGCCGGGGGGCTTTTTGTACAAATAGTTCCCCCTCCTTCTGGAAGTTCTGTGCTTGAAATTTCCCCTAATCTGCCACTCTCTTTGACAGCCTTCCCTTTGCTTTGTATCATCTACTGATATTACCCTGCCTTTTTTCAAAAAAATCGTCCAAATATTTTGTCTCCTTTGAGCTTCTCCGAAATCGGAATGTGTCGGCTCTACGCAGCGGGGAGACCAGTGAAAACTGAAAGCCTTATGGCCTGGGAACGCAGAAGAATTTCTATAAGTGTATGCGGTGGGGTACAGCCTTGCCAGAGCTTTTCTGCTGACCATTATTTTTGGCATAAAAGCTGTTAGATCCCAACCTAGACTAGGCCTACCTTGTGAGAGCTGAATTAGTGAACACCAGAGCTAAGTAAGAAGTTGAGTTGGAAGTCCGGTCAAAGTTTTTGGTTCCAGGTGTAGTGATATTACGAATTCGCGCACACACACACACACACACACACACACAAGCATGCCGCTGATGCTGCAATGTCCATCTGGAAATAAAATTTAACACACACGCGCACGTACACACACACAGAGATGTTGCTCACATCAACTTACCGACTCGCGTTGGCAACTTAATAGAAACAAATATTCAAGCCACCAAAGTTTTAGGAGGATTAGGCTAATCTTGAAAGAAAAAAAACAATACAGTAAAGACCTTCGTTATAAGACCTAAGATGTGACCAAAAAATAATTCTCCAATTTTCCCCCTTTTACTTCATATCTGGACTACTGAGTGTTCGTCCACCTCCCTATAAGACCCTTTTGTTTTAGATGATTGATTCAAGGTCTTAATTAATTGAGGTTCCACTGTATCATTTTTAGGGAACAGTCAACATATTTGTCTTTTACGATTTTTTTCCCTGTCCTATCTTTTGGGCCGTACAGTGGCGTTGCTTCCACGCCTCTCATTCTGAGTCCCAACTCGCAGCCACACCCCGGTTTGTTCAAGTCGCAGAATCCAAAACCAGCAGTCCAATGGGAGCGAATCTAGGTTTGGCCGTCACTGAGGAGGCAACCAACCGAGGAGACTGCACTGCTGCTGAGTCACTTCGGTGGAGTTCAGTGGAGCCTGTACGCAGGACAACACCTACTAAGCCCCCAACTGCTGACAATAATGTCTTAGTCGTGGAGCCAGCGTGAGTGAGGTCCTCCTCCGAGGGCGCCACCACGTCCGTCCATCGACAGCTCCCCAGAACACACTGATCCCCATGACTTTGACCCGAACGCACCAAGGGCATAAACTGGATTGGTAATCAAAACTGAGGTCACCATGAGAACAAGGCATGCAAGGCCACAGAATTTGAGACATTTTTTTTCTTTTTGATTATTGATGGAAATGAGGCGGATGACAATGATGATGATGATGATTCCTATGGAGTTCTGTACTACGTGGTCTGAGATTACGCTTCCTTTCATAATGATATCCTGGCGTTAACCAGGCCCGAGAACTACAGACACCTGCAGTGTTGGTCTTGAAATTAGAGCAACACTCTCAGAATCGCATCCGTTAAGCGGATGCTGACTGTTTCAGTCTTCCCATTGAGCCCACAGCCACTCACTCTGGGTAGGTAGGAGTCGGTCCAGATACCGAAAAAAAAAAATCGCCTCTGATTGGGATTCGAACCCGTGACCTCCCAGCCAGTAGTCAGCCACTACAGTGGAACCGCCCTTATAAGATCTTTTACGATAAGCACTCCCTCCCACATAAGGTCAGCTGTTTGAGACACTGTTGTTCTTTGTACACACATCTACTGTCATCACTGCAGGATCTCTCGGTTCCACTGAGACCTCAATAAACACCTGTTCCTACCTGAGGGCTTATAAGGGAGGTATCAGAACTCACGGACCGCTTTTACGTTCTTTATCATGTCTTCCATGCCAGGTCAGCTGTTTAGGACACTGTTGTGGCAGGCCCACACACATCTACTGTCATCACTGCTCTCTCGGTTCCACTGACAGAGCAATAAACACCTCTCTTTCCTATCTGAGGGCGTTATGGGTGTATCAGAACTCTCGGACCGCTTCGCAGTTCTGTATCAGTCTCTCTCTCTCTCTCTCTCTCTCTCTCTCTCTCTCTCTCTCTCTCTCTCTCTCTCTCTCTCTCTCTCTCTCTCTCTCTCTCTCTCTCTCTCTCTCTCTCTCTCTCTCTCTCTCTCTCATTTTGTTTATCTCTACCTCTGAGTAGTTTTGATGATATTGTTTTTAGCCATGACAAAGACAGATACACAGAGAGAGAGAGAGAGAGAGAGAGAGAAACTTGAAGCTTTATTTTAAAGTATAGTGTCCTTAATTCAAATGCGTCTGTTGTCAAGTTGTTGTTGTACCCTGGCTAAAAGACTCCAGGGATCATCCCAACAGCCGAAGCACTTGAACACTATGATACAAATGCACCAGCTTGGGATGAGAACATTACATGTGTGACCGTTTTTGATTACCCCACCACGTGCGCAGCCACACTCCGACTTCGGAGGATTTGGGAGACTGATGATGTTATGCTAGGAGCTTGTCATGGCTAAAGACAATCCCCGCATAACTATGCAGAGCATAACAACATTTTGATGTAGCCTTGGTGTTCTAGCCTATGTCAATTGGTCTGACACAGCTTAAAGCTGGAGACAGACTATGCGACTGCTTCATATGACTCGATCAGGTCGTGACGTAGATCAAATTTTGTTTCCCGCACAGAAGAGGTCACAAGCCATCTGACTCGATCAGACTCGATCAGTGAAATTTAGAACCCGCCCTATTCGGCCCTGTCACCTGACTGGGCCCGACTGAGTCAGACTGATCGAGTTAGATGGTATGCAAATGAGGTGAAACGTCACAACCTGATCGAGTCACATGAGGCAGTCACATAGTCTGTCGCCGGCTTAAGCCAAGGCGAACATGCGTCTAAAACAGAGGACGTTTCGCCAGATACCATTACAAGGCCACACTCAGTTGCAGACTTTGTGCTCTGGATTCTGGGACAATTTGTCCTGTTGATTTTAGTTGTTTCAGGACAGTTTGTCCTATCACGTTTTTATCCTTGGTTCATCACTAAGTCAGTGAATGATTTTTAATCTTTCCGATTGCACAGTGACATGGTTTCAGCATTCTGACCCACCCCGGCGCCATTTGCTTTTGTCCAATTGCAGAAAAGTGTCCAACCAGCCGTACGCCCTGGGCGCCTTCGTGCTGCTGACTGTCCTCGTGGGCATGTGTTTCTACATGAGAAAGACCAAGACACCCAGCTTCTGCTATAACAGTGAGGCACCAAGTCTGTGTCTGTCTGTCTGTCTGTCTGTCTCTGTCTCAAGCAGGGCCGGATCCAGGGGGGGGGGGGGGGGGGGGGGGGGGGGGGGGGGGGGGGGGGGGGGGGGGGGGGGGGGGGGGTTACCTAGGCTCCGTACCTCCTCCCCCCCCCCCCCCCCCTACGGAACCTAGGTAGCACCCCCCACCCCCACCCCCCACCCTTCCCGCGGCCCGCCAAAAAAAAGAGAGAGAGAGAGAGAGGAAGAGATTGGTTAACGAAGAAGTCATTATCACAGTCACTGTTTTGTCGTTCTTATACATGTGCAATTTAAAGATTTTTTTGCACTTTATTTTCTATAAAAAAAATCTTCAGCTTCAGGGGGCGATGCCCCTGGACCCCATTGGGGGCCTACGCCGGCACCCAGACCCCCGCCCTTCCTTGTAATGAAAAATGGTGTTTTACGTCCTCTCGGTCATAGACACATATGGGACATTTGTAAATACAAAGATGGTGGGAACAATACTGGCTGCAATGCCCGGAGGCAGTGCAACACCAGTAAAGTCCCGAGTTTTTTAAGACCTTCCTTGTAACCCACCTACCCCCTCTAATGTATCCCAGATCCGGCCCTGATCTGTGTCTGTCTCTGTTTCTCTCTCTCATCTCTCGCTCTCTCTCTCGCTCTCTCTCTCTCTCTCTCTCTCTCTCTCTCTCTCTCTCTCTCTCTCTCTCTCTCTCTCTCTCTCTCTCTCTCTCTCTCTCTCTCTGTGTTCAGTCACCATTGTCTACATGTTTGAGAAGGGATGTGTAGACTGATGCACAAGTGTGTGTGTGTGTGTGTGTGTGTGTGTGTGTGTGTGTGTGTGTGTGTGTGTGTGTGTGTGTGTGTGTGTGTGAGCATCAGAGAGGAGAGAGTGTGTGTGCGAGCGCGCGCTGACCTGTAGCAGATAGTCGTCCTGGTGTGTGTGTCCTCTTGTGTGAGAGAGAGAGAGAGAGAGAGAGAGAGAGAGAGAGAGAGAGAGAGAGAGAATTATTAAATTCCATGAGTAGGCGTTCAATACTGAACATGATGTCCTCGAAATTTGGACGTCTTTTTTTCCATATTTGGATGACTCTATGTGCAGTACTGAACGTCTTGTACATTCCATTCTGTCTTTTTGTCCACCACAGCAGTCGGTCAACACAACGTCAACCGGTCACGCTCCAACTCTGGAAGCCGCTCTCGCTCTGGCAGCCGGGGAAAGAGCAAGAAGAAGAAGAAATGTTAAAGGAGGCACACGTCATGCCAGGAGACATCCTCCGGCCCCCCCCCCCCCCCCCCTCCCGCCCCTCTGGTACCATCAACTCCACCGTTTTGCAAACCCCGTTTAGCCAACATTTTGTTAAAATAAACTCTCTCACCATTCCCAAGACATGGTTAGGGCACCAACTTCAGAATTTCAAAACCATTTCAGTCCAAATTTTTGTTTAAGATTAGCCTCGCCCTTACTGTTACAGTGATATGGCTAGCATCATGAACATTTCCAAACCGCTTGGCCAAAATTTTGTTAAAATTAGCCTCGCGCTTACCTTTCCAGGGATGTGGCTAGCATCAAAATTTCGAACATTTCCAAACCGCTTGGCCAACATTTTGTTAGAATTATCCTTCCTCTCCCCAATCCAACGGCTATAGTATCATCTACAGAGTTTGCAAACCGTTTGGCCACATTTTTGTTAAAACTAACCTCACTCGTATCGTTCCATAGACATGGCTACGGCACCTTCTCCACAATTTCCAAACCGTCTGGCCAACATTTTGTTAAAAACAATTTAATAATAATTACCTCACTCTTACCATTCCAGGAACATGGCTAGCATCATCTCCAGAATTAGCAAACTTTTGACCAACATTTTCTTCAAATTAATCTAACTTTTACCATTCCAGGAACATCATCTCCAAAATGCCAGACCGTTTGGCCAAATTTTTGTTAAAATTAACCTCACTCTTATCATTCCATAGACATGGTTACGGCATCATCTCCACAATTTGCAATTAACCTCATTCTGAGCGTTTCGTAAACACGGCAAGTTCGTTATTCTCAATCGCCTGCCGGTGTACAAGTTTATTTAGCAGTACAGCGCAGTGAACAAACTGGATTAATATCGCCCGCGGGACTGACGTTCCGATGGCAGAGCATCGTATTTTAATATTGATGTTGTTCGTCCTTTAAAAAAAAGATTTCTAATAAATATTTTTATGAATAAAGAGTAATTTGTAAATAGTGAATTTTAATATATCTGACCTTAGGAGTAGCCCTTGTTTTTAACAGTGGTCCTGAAGAGTTTTAAAACATTTATATAGCTACAGCAGAATATAAGATTTCTTGCTAAATATCTCCTTTTATGAAACCCCTTATAAACACATTTTAAAACTTTTTAGGCATCTGCTTGGTTAGAGCCATTGTTATGATAAATAAGTACCTGTCATTAAATATCTACCTCTCGCATGCGAACTGTAAAATCTAACCCTATTTACGTCCCTAACCCTAACCCTATCCCTAACATTTGGAAAGAACCAAGAAATAGAGCAGGAGGGTGTAAATCTACATATTTGCCGAGAAATCGATGTACAAATCCATGCACTTAGTTTCGTAAAATTCACAATGGCGGACAAACAAACGATTCTGATTGGCTACGCTAGGACTACTTCCGGCTAGGACTACTTATCTCATAGAGGTAAAAATACACCGCCACACCATGATTACAATAACAGACGTGTAGCCGTCCAATATAAAGCTGAAAATGATGTTTTACGTCCTCTCGGTCATAGACACATATGGAACATTTGTAAATACAAAAGATGGTGGGAACAATACTGGCTGCAATGCCCGGAGGCAGTGCAACACCGGTAAAGTCCCGAGTTTTTAACAATATAGATAGGTGTAGCGGTAACCACGCCTCGGTTAAACCTCATCGGCTATGGTACCGCCACATTAGATATAATATAAGTCCAATACATGCATAAAGAGAGAGAAAATGGAGTTTTTCGTCCTCTTGGTCTGAATCAGACACATATGGGACATTTGTAAATACAAATATGGTGGGAACAATACTGGAGGCAATGCCCAGAGGCAGTACGAAACCAGTAAAGTCCCTTACATGTATAAAGAAAACAATGAGTTCCTTCTATATCCACTCCCCCCAATTCCCCTAAAAACGAAACAAGAACTAATGTCCCACATGTGTCCTTAGGACCGAGAGGACGTTAAACCCAATATTCGTTCGTTCGCGAACAAACTTACTGTGCCAATCACGGGGACAGTCAGTCTTAGGACGCACGTGCAAAACGTATCGTTCTTTAATCTTCGAATAACCAAGAAAACCTGCAACAATGTTTGTTGTTATCCAGCATGTTGTTGCATGTGTAGACGGGACGGTTTGAAATTATTAATAATAATAATAGTCTAAATATTGGACTGGATCCTTTTTATTGTTGCATGTGTAGACGGGACGGTTTGAAGTGTAGACGGGACGGTTTGAAATTTTCAATAATAATAGTCATGGGGAAGACGGGGTAAAAAGCGCATGGGCGGGTAAGAAGCACACCCCAATTATCTCATGAAATAAAGAAAATTTCAGTCAAATTTGCCCATGAGACGAATGCTAGACATTAACGCTCGTTTCATGGGCAAAATGAGACTGAAATTTGCTTCATTTCATGAGATAATTGGGGTGGGCTTCTTACCCGCCCATGCGCTTTTTACCCCGTCTTCCCCTAAGTATTGGACTGGGTCCTTTTTATTTGGGCCGAAAATATTCAGTAAAAGTGACAAATCCTATACCATTGCAGTACCAAGTTCAAGTTAAGTTTATTTTCCAAAAAACCCTAGGGGCACAAGAATACCAATGTTATCTACTGTTTCTTTGGTTTGCTGGTTTAATTTGGCGCCACGTGATGAGGCAATAACCAAAAAACACACGCAATGCTGAGCAAATGACTGGAACATCTGACTGAATTCAATTTAGGCCTATATTGGAATCTGTTCATCAATTGATGGGGCTGCCTCACTTTTTGCTGCATTTCAAATAATGGGGTTTCAGCAGACTTGAAACACAAAGATCTATAATTATCAAAGAAGAAGATCCATAATCTGACTCAGGGACCATTAATTTTGTTCTCGTCCTTATGTTGTGTTGAAGTGGTTTTGAAATGTTCTTGTTTTACGGGTAGGGTTTTTTCCCCCTTTTTTCTATATTGAAAACCAAATGACCGAAATGAGAAGGTCTGCACATTTCTCTCTGGATGATGATTTTGCAATAATAAAGATAGCGTTGTGCTAAATGAAAATTCATGTAGTGGGCTGCTTTACTAATGTCCGAACACACACATGTGTGTGCGTGTGTATGCGTGCGCGCGTGTTTGTGCCCCCAAAAAAGTGTGTGTGTGTGTGTGTGTCATCAAAGAATAAGATAAGGGGGGGTCAGGGAGAAAGTGTTAAATCCAGTGGAACGTGGACTGATGGGATATAATTATGTCTGCCCCTCTGCGACGTTTCTTATTGATTTCTAAAGGCTGTTTGTTTGTTTGTTTTCCAACGAGTTTAGATGCTCTCTCTCTCTCTAGTTTACATGTTGCATCACCTGAGTACAAGTGCGCTGCGTACGCGCATTTGCGTGCGCACGTATATGATCCTGTATGTATGTGTGTGTGTGTTTCTGCGTGTACCTGTAAGTGAATGGGTGGGGATGGGCAAGGGTTGTGGATTTTTGATAATTTACTTTTTTCCCTTATTGCTTTGCTTCTTGATTTTTTTTTCCTTCATATATTTGATTTTGTTCATGAGGGCACTCATTCAAAGAAATTGTTAGCTAAATTTAGACTAGGGGTATCGGATATAAAAAGTCATCAGTTACGATATAGACAGCATGTACTTTGCCCTCTATGTTTAGAGAGTGAAGAAAACGAATTACATTTTGTTTTGTCCTGTATTCAAAGATATTCGCCAGAGAATAATTCATCAGAAATACCACCGACAACCTTGCATGTTTAGATTGAATGTCCTCATGAGTTCAAACAAATATGGTGACATTAAAAACCTGTGTGTGTTTTTACGTAAAGCATTTAGGTTAAGAGAAGTGCTGACTTCGTAAATGAAAGTTTGTGCATATATTTGTGCATAAGTAGCTGTTTAGTTTGATGTTTCATGTACATTCCCATTCAAATGGGCCAATGGCCTCTCTGAATAAACCATCTTGCGTCTCTCTCTCTCTCTCTCTCTCTCTCTCTCTCTCTCTCTCTCTCTCTCTCTCTCTCTCTCTCTCTCTCTCTCTCTCTCTCCTCTCTGTCTGTGGTTTAAACGATTTATTATTCAGTTACATTCGCATAGACATAAAACACAACAGACTGAAGCAACAACAAGCGAAGCTTCTCTCTCTCTCTCTCTCTCTCTCTCTCTCTCTCTCTCTCTCTCTCTCTCTCTCTCTCTCTCTCTCTCTCTCTCTCTCTCTCTCTCTCTCTCTCTCTCTCTCTCTCTCTCTCTCTCTCTCTCTCTCTCTCTCTCTCTCTCTGCGCGCGCGCGCGCGTGTGTATGAATTTGTGTGTGCGCGCGCGCGAATGCGTTGTCTGGGTTCAACCGACACAGATTTTTTTTAATGAATGAAAAGTAGTGTTTTACGTCCTCTCGACCCGGGAAGGCACATATGGGACATGAAATATTTTTTTAATGGGAATTAGGGGTAGCCTTTATAGAAAGTTAGCCCCCAAAGTACCGTTGCGCACCCAACACAAAATAAAAGAGACGATCTCACAGTGACATAATCGATCAGGCTAAATCCTATTTCTAAACCTAAAAATGCCATATATGATATGATATGATGCCCCCCCCCCCCCCCCCCCCCCCCCCCCCCGTGGGGATACCGGGGGGTCTTTTGTATAAATAGTTCCCCCACCTTCTGGAAGTTCTGTGCTTGTAACTTCCTCTAATCTGTCACCCTCTTTGACTCTGCCTTTTCCCTTTGCTTGCTGACGTCTATTTTTTTTTTTTCCTTTCCGGTTCAGTCTCCTGTCTTTTTTCTAGAAACACTTTCAAAAAGATTTCCTTCAGCCGAAGTCGGACATGCTGGGCCTAACTATTTCTTAGTCAGGCGCATAACGGCAGCATGATGTTTTTTTTTCTAGAAACACTTTCAAAAAGATTTCCTCCAGCCGAAGTCGGACATGCTGGGCCTAGCTATTTCTTAGGCGCATAACGGCAGCATGATGGTGGGTTTTTTTTCTAGAAACACTTTCAAAAATATTTCCTCCAGCCGAAGTCGGACATGCTGGGCCTAACTATTTCTTAGTCAGGCGCATAACGGCAGCATGACGCATCTGCGCTCATAATTGACAGGAAACTGTCTGAGCGGTCGAAGAAGAAGATATGATATGATACTGCTTTACTAAGAGACTGTCCCATCATAATGTAAAATTGTAGTGTGGGTTCAGCGGTATGTGGGAAAAATGGTATGGTTATGGTTATTCTTTATACCCCTCGGCGAGTCAGACATCACGACTAGACTAGGGTAAGACGGGGTAAAAAGCCCATGGGCGGGTAAGAAGCCCATGCCAATTATCTCATGAAATGAAGCAAATTTCAGTCACATTTTGCCCATGAGACGAGTGTTAATGTTTAGCATTCGTCTCATGGGCAAATTTGACTGAAATTTGCGGCTTCATTTCATGAGATAATTGGCATGGGCTTCTTACCCGCCCATGGGCTTTTTACCCCGTCTTACCCTATAGTATAAACAAGTTCTAGCGCATAGCCCAGCCATCCAGGCTAGTTGCAGTCGTAGTCGGTAATTACTCCTATAGCAGCTAGTCTAGCACAACTGAACTAGCCTATAACAGCAACAAAGACAAATTAAGTATATTTAATCAACAAACAACAAGAGGAAAAGCCTTCAAGGCTCACTGGAGCAGGCACATGTGGGACATTAATAGATATAAAGATGTTGGGACGATCCTGGAGGTACTGCGTGCGTGTGTGTGTGTGTTGTTTGCGCGTGTGTCCCGCGCGGAAATAGTCAATAAAAAAAAAAAAAAAGGGGGGGGGGGGGAAATAAGGATGTGTCAGCATTTCCCCTATTCCCTATTCCCCTACATTTGTTTTGCTATTATGCATTTTTTTTAATACGTCACAAAGATGACATCATGTTTTTCTGACGTCATAATGGACACAACTGGGGGGGGGGGGGGGGGGGGGGGGGGGGGGGGGGGGGGGGGGGCGCCCTTGCGGAGAATCGAACCGGTGTGGCAGTGTATTTTTACCTCTATGAGATTTTTACCTCTAGCCGCGTAGCCAATCAGAATCGTTTGTTTGTCCGCCATTGTGAATCATTACGAAACTAAGTGCATGGCTTTGTACATCGATTTCTCTGCAAATATGTAGATTTACACTCTCCTGCTCTATTTCTTGGGTTCTTTCCGTTGTTTCAACTTCGTTAGGGATAGGGTTAGGGTTAGGGTTAGTAGTAA
>CM065682.1:77342236-77349736 GCA_017654935.2 Phymorhynchus buccinoides
GATAAACCTCATCGGCTATGGTACCGCCACAAGTATGATCCCATGAAATGACATGCTGGTCTTTAACGATGGAAGTTCAGTTTAACGTCGCGTATCGGCTTTCGCCATGTACGACGGGCTGAACAAACCAACCAGGGTATAAACAAAATTGTATGTTCCCGAATCACTGTCTTAGCCAAAAGGCCGAGAAGCGATCAGAATTGAGGTCTTTAACTTGTGGATAATTTTATTTCAGGTTAACAAGCACAAACCCCTCACATCGATTGATTATTAATGTTCCTTTAATCACTTCGTTTAGTCCTAGGGCAGCAGCAGAGCACTGAAACAGACGATTTTTGAGAAGAAGAAAAAGAACGTGTCTGTTCACCACACTGAAAATCGGATTGTCTCCCCATAAAAATAATAAGTAGAGCAAACACAAGGCGTTTGTCCTTCCAAATTAATGAAAGGTCACTCCCGCAAACCACGAAATTCTGTCCCTTGGCTGTTTGCGAACATTTCCTATTTATTGAGTTGCGGTTGTGTTTTGTAAGGTTTTTTTTTTTAGGTTTCATCGCAGCATACTTGTGGCGGTGCCATAGCCGATGAGGTTTAACCGAGGCGTGGTCACCGCTACAGCTATCTGTATTAATATATTAAAAAATCGGGACTTTACTGGTTTCGTACTGCCTCCGGGCATTGCCTCCAGTATTGTTCCCACCATCTTTGTATTTACAAATGTCCCATATGTGTCTATGACCGAGAGGACGTAAAACACCATTTTCCGTTCGTTTTGTAGGGTTTTTTGAGAAACAAAAATAGCTGCTTTCAAATTCAGTGGAGTAGGGCACAACTCCTCCACTAATAAATGACTCGAAACATGAGATAATTATATCAGAGCATACACCCCCCTCCCTCCCCCCCCCCCCCCCCCCCCACCTCACCCCTCACCCCCCCCCCACCCCCAAAAAAGGAAGTGCCAGGTAGGGGACCTGTTTACTCTACTCTTTTCGAGTAGTAGTCTACTCAATTTGGACCTCTACTACTCTGCAAAACTGAAAATAATGCTCTTTACTACTCATTTTCAGTGAACATTATTGGATGGTTTAATGAATAAAACTACACATTTTGCACCGAAACTACTCATTTCAGCTACCCAGACTACTCAAGACTTGTGTAAGGGGTAAACAGGTCGGCTGGGGTGATGAATATGATCCTAGCATTTAAGTTCGGTTTAGTATATATCTTTTTTATTAGTTTTTATTTTTTTCGGTAATCATGCATTCATTCCACACTGAAAATGGTTTCCACGAACACCCACCGTTTTATCTTTAATAATAATAATAATGATTTTTTATATAGCGCAACACCTCTCATAAACTGGAGCTCTTTGCGCTTTACAAATGATTAAGATACGATACATAAATGAGCACCACTAAAGTAATGCACAAAAGCTGCAATAAATACTAGCATTAATACAGTACATCCGTAGCCATAAACACATATTATATAACTTAACATCAAATACTATAGCAAATTAATTATATTCACACGCAGACAAACAAAAAAGGTCAACACATTAGTACATTAATATGAATTGAAGAAATAATTAAACATCTAAACCTAATATTCATGGATGCTCCTGATTTCAGGATGTCCTGAAATGCAGGATTTTGAGAGGCAACGAATGTCCTATTTATAAACGTTTCGTCGGTTTCTCGCATGTATAGAATATAAAAGAAATGAACACAGATAAATATTTACATGCCTTTGACCAGGAACTTTATATTTTTAGGATTTTTTAAGTCAAATTGTTAACTAAGTGGCCCCTGGGTTACACTTGTGGCGGTGCCATAGCCGATGAGGTTTAACCGAGGCGTGGTCACCGCTACAGCTATCTGTATTAAAAAAAATTAAATCGGGACTTTACTGGTTTCGTACTGCCTCCGGGCATTGCCTCCAGTATTGTTCCCACCATATTTGTATTTACATATGTGTCTGATTCAGACCAAGAGGACGTAAAACTCCATTTTTTAAGTCAAATTGTTAACTAAGTGGCCCCTGGGTTACACTTGTGGCGGTGTCATAGCCGATGAGGTTTAACCGAGGCGTGGTCACCGCTACAGCTATCTGTATTAATTTTTAAAAATCGGGACTTTACTGGTTTCGTACTGCCTCCGGGCATTGCCTCCAGTATTGTTTCCACCAAATTTGTATTTACAAATGTCCCATGTGTGTCTGATTCGGATCAAGAGGACGTGAAACACCATTTTCGCAGTGGCCCCTGGTTCATATACTCATTGTGTCGGTACCATAGCCAATGAGGTTTAACCGAGGCGAGGTTACCGCTACACCTATCTGTATTGTTAAAAAATCGGGACTTTACTGGAGTTGCACTACCTCCGGGCGTTGCCCCCAGTATATAGTTCCCACCATCTTTGTATCTACAAATGTCCCATATGTGTCTGTTCCAGACCGAGAGGACGTAAAACACCATTTTTCATTCATTCCCTGGACCCCTGCCTTGCAGGATTGTTTTCTTGTGCCCCTAGGGTTTTTTGGAAATAAACTTAACTTGAACTTGAACTCTCCCAGGAACACCCACGAATATTTTCTTAACACAGAAATACGCACCCAATTTATTTCTTCTTTCTTTTTCTTAAAAATCTCAATACAGAAGCCCTTTCCTGAAATGCGGCTTCTTGTTCGCAATGCTGCTGTGCGCGGTGGTTGGCATCTTCTATCTCATCACCAAGCGAGTTCCGCCTAGCGATTTCTACTTCCCAGGTAAAACATAAAAATAAAAATAAAAAGGGACAGCCACACTGCATACGATTTGACCCCAATGCGATACGATGGTGACGATGTCTGTGCGAGTCATGCATGATTCACATGAAAATACTTCACGTCTAAAAAAAACACCCAAAAAACTACTATAATTTTTTTCGTTCACTATAATCTAGGTGAAGACGGGGTAAAAAGCGCATGGGCGGGTAAGAAGCCCACGCCAATTATCTCATGAAATGAAGCAAATTTCTTACCCGCCCATGGGCTTTTTACCCCGTCTTCACCTACTCAAGTAGACCCGCAGTACATTCACGAATCAAAATGTCGTTCCCTGGCTTATAGACTCCAGGGATCATCCCGACCGCCGAAGCAGTTGAGCACTATGGTACAAATACACCAACTAGGGATGAGAACATTACGTGTGTGACCGGGTGTTCCGCCACGTGTGCAGCCACACTCCGACTTCGGAGGAGAATCAAATCAAATGCCCGATACAAAACGTTTGTGTCAGGTTCGTGTACGGGGAGACTACAAATAATTGTAGTGAACGTAACTGTGGTAGGATTCCATCAGGGTCTGTATTCACGTTGAGATAGCATGAGACTTAGCATGATGCTAACTTAGAAGCTCTTCCAATGTCCTATAGGATTTAATAGGACTTTTGGAAGAGCTTCTAAGTTAGCATGATGCTAAGTCTCATGCTATCTCAACATGAATACAGGCCCTGGTTTATTTAGACAGTAGAACTTCACGTCAGTCATGCCTCACAAATGTCCAAATCGGATCGCAGTGAATCGAATCGTATGCAGTGTACAGCGGGGCCTTAAGTCACTACGCGTCTCTTTCTGCATGCATTTTGGTATTTAGTATATTCTAGTCACAGACTTATATCTGTGAAATTCGGGCTGCTCTCCCCTGGAGAGCGCGTCGCCGCAAGTGCAGCGCTTACCCAATTTGGTTTTTTTGGGGGAGGAGGGGATGTGGTCACACTTGGAAAAACTAGCTATCAATTTGGCCATACCAGGCAGCGGGATTTCTCCCTGCTCTTACCGACTTTCAACTGCCGTGGGATTTTTACGTGCGTAAAGCGCACGGGTCAGACTAGCTTTAAGTCCCCATCCCGGAAGGACTGGACGTTCAGTTCGATTTTCCTGTCAAACTAGAAAGAAAGGGCGAGGCTGGGATTGGAACCCGGGTCACTGACGCTGCAGTCACGCATTACATTTGGCAGGCGAACGTCTTAACCACTCTGCCACCTTTCTATGCCTGCTTGGCAAGGCGTACGTGGGCTGAGACGAATTGGGAGCGGTGGGTGGCCTCTAATGCTTCTTTTACATTGAAGTTATCGCCAGCCACCCCCACATGCACACACACCAAGTTGCTGGACTCACCACCACCACCCTTGACCATCTGTTCCCCCACCCACCCCCCTCCCCATGGGGATACAGGGGGTCTTTCATACAAATAGTTCCCTCACCTTCGGGAAGTTCTGTGCTTGTAGCTTCCTCTTACCTGTCACTCTCTTTCACTCTACCTTTTCTCTTCGCTTTCTGCCATCTACTATCTTTCTGCCTTACTGGTCCATTCTCCTGCCTTTTTTTTCTCAAGAAATTCTTACAAAGATTTTCTCCAGCCGAAGACGAACATGCTGGGCCGAACTATTTCTTGGTTAGGCGCATAACGGCAGCATGACGCATCTGCGCTCCTATTTGATAGGAAACTGTGTGAGCGATCGATGAAGAAGAAGAAGAAGAAGACCATCTGATCTGCCCCCCGGTGTGTCTGCGCAGGTGTGTGTGTGTGTGTGTGTGTAAATGTGCGTTGCGTGTGCCTTTGTATTCATTGTTCAGTCACTTTTGTCTATGTTTTTTAAGATTAGTAATGTTGTATCTTCATTTACTGATACTCGGACGTCCATATTCAGAAAAATAAAGAGAGAGTGTGTGTGCGTACGTGCGTAGTTGTGTGTGTGTGTGCGCACATCACATACATGCGCATGTGCACAGGCATCAGACAATCAGTGACAGCCCTCTATCACTGACATTCTGTCTCGTTCACAGGATTTGGTATCCAGAACGGTGGTGGTGGCACGCGCTCCACTGGCTCTGGCTCTGGGTCTGGTAGCAGCAGAGGCAAGAGCAAGAAGAAGAAGAGATAAGAAGGCCCAGGCTCGGCTTCAGCATCCCCACCTTCTTGAAGTCATCATCACCTCCACAATTGTCATCACACCCATTTTGGACAACATTGTGTAAAAACAAAAGAGATAAGAAGGCCCAGGCTCTGCTTCGACATCTCCACCTTCTTGAAGTCATCATCACCTCCACAAATTGTCATCAACCCATTTTGGACAGCATTGTGTTAAAACCAGCAACCGCACTCTCATCGTCCCATAAAAAATGGCTAATTCTTTATTCTCAGTTGCCCGAGTCGCGGTTCAACCCGTGTCCAAGTTTAGCAGCACAGTGCAGCGAGCGACTCACTGTACCGGTCACGGGGACAGTCAGTCTAAGGACGCACGTGCAAAACGTTTCGTTCTTCACGCCTTGAATGGAACGACTAAGAAAAGCGGTTCTAGGTCTTGTTCTTCTTCAGGACTGTTGGTCAGAGCCTGCTGCAAGCGTAGATGGGAGGGCGTGATGCTGATGACTTTATGCATGGGCAGAATCACTTTCTCTAGGCCTTAGGTGGTTGAGATCTAGTCGCGACACTTTGATACCATTTGCAGCAGCAATTTCAACTAGTTTCCTTGCTTTATTAGGTTTGGTAAGCCCAGATTAAAAATGAAAAAGTAAGGCAGTGCAGCCAACAACAAGAAGCAAATGTCGGTGATTTTGATTATCATTTAGTCCGTTTGCCTGTTGGTAGGCCTACATTTATTTAGTTCATAATGTGGACGAGCATAGGTAGGCCTAAAAAACTTCTTTCAGATTGTAACTCAATTTTTATAAAGCTTAACACATTTGTTCACGTCTTGTACAATGGTTGTGTGTGTGTGTGTTTAAAAAACTTCCTTTTGATTTATTTACAAGTACAAACCAAAGTTTAACAGAATAATCTGTACATATTGCTCTTTCTTTTGGTGCGATTCGTGATAATAAAATCAGCACTGTGATGAAAACTAATGTATATATCTGGAGTGGAGTGCTTCTTTAATGTTCGGACACGCGTACGCGCGCGCGCACATACATACACACACACGCACGCACGCTCATACACACACACAAAGAAACACACACCAATACATAACACACACATGCGCCAACCCAGACACGTAGGCTACACGCTCACACACACACATATATACTGTGATACACTCTCACTCTCTCTCTCTCACACACGCACACACACGCGCGCGCACACAGAGGCACACACACGTACACTGACACACACACACACACACACACACACACACACACACACACACACACACACACACACAAGCTCATAGCCGCTGACAGCTTCTCTTATAATAATGTCAGAATGACACTGGTTGTTTATTCTTTCTTTTGATGTCGAATAAAAAAAATGTTTTGCAAGAGTTTCAAAATGTTCAAATTTTGTTGGGGTGGTTTTTTTCCAGCATAAGCCTACCTACAATAAGTTTGAAAGCTCGACGTTAACGTTCTAACCAACTGGCGGCCAAACAGGTTCCAGATTTCCGCGTGTCAAAACTTATTAATTGTAAGATTCATAGGGTTTGTTGCTCGCTGTTGTTGGCTTACCCTGGCTAAAAGACTCCAGGGATCATCCCAACAGCGGAAGCACTTGAACACTATGCTATAAATGCATCAGCTAGGGATGAGAACATTACGTGAGTGACCTTTAAAAAAAAAAAAAATCCTGTCACGTGCGCAGCCACGCGCCCTCTTCGGGGGATTTTGGTGACTGGCTGTGTTATGCTAGGAGCTTGTCATGGCTAAATACAATCCCTGCATAAGTATGCAGAACATAGCAACATTTTGATGTAGCCTTGGTGTTCTAGTTTTGTTTTATCCCCAATGTGGCCACTGTGCAAGCAAAAGCATCTCCATGTGTGTGTGCGCGCGCGTGTGTATGTGTGTATATGAAGACGGGGTAAAAAGCCCATGCCAATTATCTCATGAAATAAAGAAAATGTTAGTCAAATTTGCCCATGAGACGAATGCTAAACATTAACACTCGTCTCATGGGCAAAATGTGACTGCAATTTTGCTTCATTTCATGAGATAATTGGCATGGGCTTCTTACCCGCCAATGGGCTTTTTACCCCGTCTTACTCTATAACTGTATTCTTCTTCTTCTTCTCCTTCTTCCATCTAGTCGCCACAGTCATTTTTGACCATTATTGCAACTGAAGAGAGAGAAAGAAGAGAGAGGGTGGGTAGACAGCCAGAGAAGGGCCGTTCTGCGGTACCCAGCATGATGCCGGTGTCACGATAAATAAGTAGTCGTATGAAATATTTACCTCTGCGCATGCGCATTAGAACAGTTACTTATCTCACGTGATTACTACTAACCCTAACCCTAACCACGGAAAGAACCAAGAAATAGAGCAGGAGGGTGCAAATCTACATATTTGCAGAGAAATCGATGTACAAAGCCATGCACTTAGTTTCGTAATGATTCACAATGGCGGACAAACAAACGATTCTGATTGGCTACGCGGCTAGGACTACTTATCTCATAGAGGTAGCATATTCTCTTCACACCGGCCCAACCACTCCCTACCCCTAGGTCTGATGTTGTTTTAGTGCT
>CM065682.1:77354736-77357236 GCA_017654935.2 Phymorhynchus buccinoides
TGTACGACGGGCTGAACCAACCAACCAGGGTATAAACAAAAATGTATGTTCCTGAATCAGTCTTAGCCAAAAAGCCGAGAAGCGATCAGAATTTTTAAAACACAGCAGTTCAAGGGAAGCCAATATATGTCAGGCCGTCAGGAGGCAACCACCAGAGAGGACACTGCACTGCTGCTGAGTCATCCGAATCCATCTGAATCACTAATCCGAGCTATCCATCTGGCCATGTAGTCACGAGTGCGTCTTAGACATTCAAAACGGGGATTATTATGTAAATTAGGCTAAGCAGTCAATCGGTTGTTTTGGGAGAGAAACAAGGGGTCCTAGAGGTGAGATAGAGGGTCCCAGTGGCATTGCGAATGCTAAAAATATTTTTTCTAGTGCATCCCTGGGACTCCCTGCACATTTTTTTGGGAGAGTCCTTGAAAATTTTAGGGCTTCATATACCCCCCAAATGGGGGTCCCTGGCAGCCCTGCTCCCTTATAAGACCTCCCATTATAAGACTCCCTCCTATATAAGACCTACTTCTCTGAGACATTGCCCTTCTTTGCAAGTATTAAAATTGCCTCCCTTATAAGACCCCTCCCATATAAGATCTCATTTTGGATGATTTTTGAAGGTCTTATAAGGGAGGTTCCACTGTAAAAACCCTTGCGGACAGGAATGAACCCGGGTTTGTTGCTTACGAGGCGAACGCGTTACCTCTGAGCCACTGACTCTGCCACAATAAGTAGTCTAATTCTGATATTCTGCCCAATCATTAGTGATCCAGCACCACGAAAGGGACATTAAGTCGCTGGGATAGTTTCAAACAAAAAGCTTGCAAAGTCAAAATTATCTTTTTTGGTCAATTCTGAGTTATGGGTTATTTCTTGTTCTCTAACATCTTATCTTTCATATTTATAAAGGACAATGTTTAATATGGTCTCTAAATGGTCTTAAATGTGCTTATAAGCAGGAAGCCTCAATTAACAACAAGAAAGGTGCTTTAAAACGAGTAGATCAATGCATTTTCTTCAGCAAGGCTAGACTTTAGACTTTTTTTCAAAATGGCCAACGCTCGCCCTACTAACTTTAAATGCTCATAACTCTGGAATGGAAAAAAATACAAGAATGGTTCTTGTATCATTAGAAAGAGAATTGTTTGAAGTTTTCACATGTATATTTTTCTCAGAATGGTCAGTTTGACACTTAATGTCCCTTGCTGGTTCACAATTTGATTTAGTTTTCAGATGACATAAAAGTCTGATTTAAAGACCGTACTAATTTCAACGTAACAAGAATTACTGACATGCCTTTACATTCATCATTTTTTAAACAATGTATAACCTTTTGTCTCGTTCACAGGATTTGGTTCGAAAGGCAGTGTCTCTGGCTCCGGCTCCGGCAGACTCAAAAAGGGCAAGAAGAACAGATAATGAGGCAGACTCCACCTGAAGACTCCAGCTCTCTCCGGACATCGTCTCCCAAATTTGCAAAACCGTTCAGCCCAAAATTTCTCATCTTCAATCTCACCGTTCCACACACAAAAAAAAGCTAATTCTTTATGCGGCGATTTAATGCTCCAAAAAAAGGGATGATTTTGACCAAAAAAACATGCTTGTGGCAAAAGAAAAGACCATCTAACCCTAACCCTATCCCTAACCCTAACCCTTTCCCTAACCACGGAAAGAACCAATTAGTTGGGGATAAAGAAAGAGAGAGAGACAGTGAGTGGTCCTACCATCACTCTCTCTCTCACTACGCCCAAGTAAGAAAATCGCGTGATAAGCCCCTAGTGCATTGACTGCCCTCTGGCGTGGAAAATATCGCCATAGGTTGACCATTCGAACTCTGGCTACAGAACCAGGACTCCACACATCCAACTTGAGTCGTACGTCAATCTAACTGAGACGACTTCTGTGAGGCATGACTCTGGTTGAAATACTACTGTCTGCATCATTGACCTTATGGAATCCTACAAGTTTCGTTCAATATTTCCATGAAGACCCCAATTGAGTGCAAGAATCTGACGAAATATCTGGTACAGAAACAAATACAGATATTTCATCAGATTCGTCTGTGGGGTTGAGATAAATAGGGGTGGGGGGTGGGGATACAGATATTTCATCAGATTCGTCGTCTGTGGGGTTGAGATAAATAGGGGGGGGGGGGGATACAGATATTTCATCAGATTCGTCTGTGGGGTTGAGATAAATAGGGGGGGGGGGGGGGGGGGGGTTGAGATAAATGGGGGGGGGATACAGATATTTCATCAGATTCGTCTGTGGGGTTGAGATAAATAGGGGGGGGGGGGGGGGGGATACAGATATTTCATCAGATCAGTCTGGGGTTCGAGATAAATAGGGGGGGGGAGATACAGAATGTGGGGGGTGGGGTTGGGGGGGGGGGGGGGATACAGATATTTTCAGATTCGTCTGTGGGGTTGAGATCAGATAGGGGGGGGGGGTCTGTGGGGGGGTTGAGATAAATAGGGGGGGGGGGGGGGTGGGGGGGAGA
>CM065682.1:77359736-77419736 GCA_017654935.2 Phymorhynchus buccinoides
CGTCGGAATGTTTTCGGCTTTGGGGGCAAATAGCGACTGCCTGCCTGCCTGTCTGTCTGTAGTCGTAAGGTGTAAACACAGTGTGTTTGATTTGCCGCGCTGAAAGTTTTAGTGGGACATCCTTCTTCAGTAGTTTCTTGAGAATTGTGTGGTCTCTTGCAAGCTGTTTCCTTGTTTTTATTCGATGACTGCCTGCGTGGCGACTTTCTTAAAATAAGAAAAGGTAAGAATGACTAGATTAGGCCTAGATCTTATATGTTGGGATGTCTCAGTGAATCAATCGTATTATGGGATCAGTGTGAGCTATATGTTGTCTGCAGTGTTATATTGTTCGCGTTGTTATGTAGCCTAAAGTGAGAGAAGACGTTTTCTGAAAGTGCCAAATTTTGGCGGGAATCCATGTTGTACCGTACGGTACTTCTCTGTGTATGTGCGTTTAGAGGGGGGGGGGGGGGGGGGGGGGCACTTAGACTTAGAGTACCCTAAATCTCCAGGTGCACTGACTTGAACGCGTTGCGCTCGTGTAAGTGTGTGTGCCTGTGTGTGTAGTGTGACTAAGAAGATTTAAGGCCTAGCCTATAGGCTAAGTCTTCAGTGTGAATCAGAATGTGATTATGTATTTCAGCGTGAGCATTAAAAACGTGTTGGCCGTGTCAATGTGTGTGTAACTAGTGTTGTCATTGTAGGCTATGCATGGCTGCCAGGTGTGTTGTTTTGTTATGTGAGATAATTGCTCTGTAACATAATGTTTGTGTAAAGGCTAAAGCAAGTATTATTTTACAATTAATTATTCTTATCGTCCTCTCGGCCGAAGCCATATGGGACATTACGATATATTTTTAGTTGTTTTATTATTTTACAAACTATTGTACACATTTGTAGTGTCTTCTCTCGTCGCCCTGCCAAAGTGCCACGCCCCTTTCCCCCATGGCATTTTATTGCTACTAGCGCAACGCCTAGTACTGGTAATGCCTAGTACAGGTAATGCTTAGTACAGGTAATGCCAAGTACCGTTAATGCTGAGTAGCGGTTTTGCTGGGTGCACGAAATATTATATATACCAATCTCCAAGCATGAGAGAGAAGGCCCAGCCGAGTGCCACCAAAACACTTATTGTAACATCTAATTATCGCATTAACTCCTTGTGTTTAGATCTCATTATTATCATTTACATTTCATTAACTCAGTGTAAAATGCGCGTGAGTTTTTGTGCAAGAATACATAATGAATATCATTAGGTCCGTGCATTCAAACATAATTAATATCATTAGAATGTATTTACCGTTTGTCAACACAAACACGATATTTACAGACTAGATTTCCAGGGAGCTTTTGTTATAAAGAAAGCCAAAAGATCTTGTCTTGCTTACTCACACGTCAGCACCACTTTTACGTCATCAAGCAAAAAATGCGTCATTGGGTGATGACAATATTCTGGGCTATTATTGCTAAGTGTTTTGCTGTAGAATTCTTTCGATCTTGTGAAAGCCTCATGCTGTCCTCCTGTCGTGTCCTGTGTAAGATTGGAAAGTGTCCATTAATTTGAGAAAAGTTGAGAGCAAAAAGTAATTGTTGCTATTATTTGTAAGAATGAATCTCAATCAACTGAATTTTCTATAAACGTATGTTGTCGACATGTCCATACATTTACTCAACAAGTGGTCTAAAAATTAGCTTCTACTTCAGTTGGCTTGCCTTTTATGGCGAGAAAAGCTAAAAAGCTCTGTTCTCCCCTATTAGTATTATCAGTGCAATAAGTTTACTTTATTTTCCACCCTGAAAATGATCTGGTTCATATGATCTTAATCTGTGCAATAAGAGTTTTAAGCATTAAATATCATTCGGGACATGACAATTACTATTGCGAAGATTTGTTCAGTTTGCATTAAAATAGCTCTCGACCTTGTAAACTGCGGACTATATTCTTTGTGGATTAATGGATTTTGCTATGTTGGTGCAGCGGTTGCTATGATTCAGATCTACATGGAGGCGCATCTCGCCTCTTCAATGCATTGTGATTTTCTGCTGTTTTTATATAAATTGTAAGATCGGTATATATATGTTATTTGGATTTGGGCATGCTACATGACTTTTGGGATGTCTCGAGACCGTGTTCTTTAGCATACTCGAGCTGAAGCTCTCGTATGCTAAATAACACTGTCCTCGACATCCCAAAAGTCATGTAGCATGCCCAAATCCAAATAACTTATAATAATAATTACTTTTGTGTCTCTCCTTCCTTCTATCTTCTTATCTCATCTTGTTCTACTCCCCACCACACCCCCTCCCCACCCATCCTCCACGACCCCCACCCCCCACCCATCCGCTATTACTTTTGTTTCTCTCCCTCCTTCCATCTTCTTCTCTCATTGCGTTCTACTCCTGTTCTGGTCCTGCACGCTCTGACTCGTTGTATAGCGCGATGTTGGTACGTCGGTAAAGTAATCTCCGCTCTTCACCTGTCTTGTTGACGGCTCGCTCGCAGCAGCGAGCTGTGTGTGGGTAAAGTGGTGTTGAAGTTAACGTCCGTTTTGGTGTCGGCGCAAATGTAAATCGGATCCTATCGCGCGCGTTTATGAACGGATGCTGTTGAAATTTTGCACCAAGATAGTCACTGTCCCTGGTCATGCACGTTCCAAATTTCGAATCAATGTCGGGTCTGGTTACGCCGCGGTTGGTGAAAAGATTAAGTGGCGTATATCGCGCGCGTTTATTAATCGATTCGCTTCCAGTTTGGCACACGGATAGTCACTGTTCCCGGTCATCTACCTTCGAAATTCGAAGGCAATCTGTCCAGAAATAGCGGAGATACGGGCACCGAGAGGCCGGTGGATACGCGTTTCGTGCATTTGCCAAACCGCGCAAATGACACGGCCGCCTCGGTTGCCGTTGCCATCGCCCCGTTAGGGCTCATAGCAAATTTGAAGCGATTCGGTCGAAAAACGGCGGAGTTATAAGGCCCGTTTTGTGTTTCAGACAGACAGACAGACACACGGACACTTCGCTTTTTACTATATGATGATTATAGTCTGCTACTCTTCCTCTCAATTTCCTCTTTTCTCCCCCCCCCCCCCCCCCCCCCCACACCCCCACTTCTAAACTCTCTCCTACTCTCTATGCCCCCCACCCCACCCCCACTCACCCCTTTTCAAAGTTTCGGCCTTTCTACGCTGAATCTATTATCCTGTGTTACAGAATTCTTTTCTTTTTTTACAAATCTTGATTATATCAAACTTCAAAGACACTTAAATATGAGATTGCGTAAGCTCTGTTATTAGTATTAAGTGGGTTTTTTTATTATATGCACGAGAGGCCTTGACTACCTAGTAAACTTTTTTTTTTCAAAACACGTAGCTCTATTTCCGGGGTTTCTTGAAAGAGGAATGAGAGAATAAGTACCATGAGAGGTGTGCTAGATCAGATATCCACAGGCCCCTAGTCTAATTGTATTTGAGAGGTACATCAAAACAAAACACATCCATCCCATTCTATCAATGTGTGTATGCATAACACAGGTGTGTGTGTGTGTAGGCATTTGTATGCCACTAGTCTCTCTCTCTCTCTCTCTCTCTCTCTCTCTCTCTCTCTCTCTCTCTCTCTCTCTCTCTCTCTCTCTCTCTCTCTCTCTCTCTCTCTCTCTCTCTCTCTCAGCTGGCTCTACCTTTCCTGTCAAACTACGTGCCTCTGTCACTCACAGAGTTGGCGACACGGGCAGGGTGACCCCCTCCCCCTTTAAACCTCACCCCTGGATAAAAATGTTAAATTGCACTTTCAATTGGTCTTTGGAGTTAAGTGTGCTGAATCTGAATGCTACGGTGGATTGACTTCTAAAGTGTGAATTATTACGTTTAGGCTATGTGTCCTAAGGAAGGACAGATTCATGAACACACGCATGCGCACACACGCACACGCACGCACGCACACGCACACACACACACACACACACACACACACACGTCTCGTATGTGCATGCAGGCATACTATTTAATAGCCTATTTGAAGACAGTGTTGCATCATTGAAACTTATATTATAATGGTGCCTATGCAGGTGTGTACGCACGTGTATGTGTACACGCACACGCACGCACACACGCAGTCTCTCTCTCTCTCTCTCTCTCTCTCTCTCTCTCTCTCTCTCTCTCTCTCTCTCTCTCTCTCTCCACAGACTATAAAGTTTCACACTGTTTGAAACTGTATAGTCTGCTCTCTCTCTCTCTCTCTCTCTCTCTCTCTCTCTCTCTCTCTCTCTCTCTCTCTCTCTCTCTCATCTCCACAGACTATAAAGTTTCACACTGTTTGAAACTGTATAGTCTGCTCTCTCTCTCTCTCTCTTAATTTCTACCATGCGTGCATCCAATCTTATATTGACTACTCTTCTACTCTATATGACACCAGCAGTGCCAACACATTAAAACCTTTGCACAGGACCCATAAACGTGCCATAAAAACAGTACTTAACAAAAACAACAACGCTTACTACTCAAGATTATACAACATTAGATATTTTACCCCTTTCTTACAAACTTGAATACAACAAAGCAATAATGATGTTTAGAATTATGAATCAGTCAGCACCCTTAAATATTTCAGCAAGATTTCCAATCAATCAATCAAGATACAATGACAATATAATCATAACAAAACCAAGAATTGATTTGTTTAAAACTAGTTTAATTTATTCTGGTGGTACACTTTGGAATTCTATCCCATTACATATTAAAGAGAAAAAAAGCATTAACCCCTTTAAAGCAGCATACAAACGCTTTTTATTTAATAGAATGGAAACAGATACATCAATCCAAGTGTAATTTGTGATCTATAGTGTCATTTGTAATGACATCAGTTTATTTTATTTCCCCCCCCCTCTATTCCTGGTATAAAAGTATAAATCATGCATGGTTTGTCTATTTTACTTGGTGATTTGAATGCTGTGTGCCATATTATATACAGATCAGTGTGGCATAGGCCTAAATATTATCCATGTGCCATTTAAATCAATGATTGTACCTTTTCCCGCCTCCAAGCCCTCTCCCCATCACCTTCTTCCTATATTAGTCTTGTACATTGATGATGTATATAGTATTGTGTTATGTTATTTTTGAATATTTACTTTCTTGAATGCTTTGTAGTAGTAGTATTTGTTACGCAAGCGCTTCATTTTTTTTGTTTTTTTTTGTTGTATATTTTTTGTTAACCTTTGTTTTGCCTCAGGGCTGAGTGTAAAAAAGCAATGTTTGCTTATCTTATTACCCTGAATAAACAAAATTTCGTTCGTTCGTTCGTTCGTTCTCTCTCTCTCTCTCTCTCTCTCTCTCTCTCTCTCTCTCTCTCTCTCTCTCTCTCTCTCTCTCTCTCTCTCTCTCTCTCTCTCTCTCTCTCTCTCTCTCTCTCTCTCTCTCTCTCTCTCTCTCTCTCTCTCTCTCTCTCTCTCTCATTGCTCTTAATCACAAGCACGTGTTCACCTTAGTCCTAACCTAGTTAGTAGTTGCGTTTCTTGCAACTTTGCCGTTTTATTTTGACACACCAAAAAATAAACAAAGCAATGCTCTCTCTCTCTCTCTCTCTCTCTCTCTCTCTCTCTCTCTCTCTCTCTCTCTCTCTCTCTCTCTCTCTCTCTCCTCTCTCTCTCTCTCTCTCTCTCTCTCTCTCTCTCTCTCTCTCTCTCTCTCTCTCTCTCTCTCTCTCTCTCTCTCTCTACTCTCTCTCTCTCTCTCTCTCTCTCTCTCTCTCTCTCTCTCTCTCCCCCCCCTCTCTCTCTCTCCTCTCTATCTCTATTCTCTCTCTCACTCTCTCTCTCTCTCTCCTCTCTCTCTCTCCCTATCTTTCTCTCTCTCTCTCTCTCTCTCTCTCTCTCTCTCTCGCTCGCTCTCTCTCTGACTGTCTCTCTCACACACACTCTCTCTGTCTCTCTGCCTCTCTCTCTCTCTCTCTCTGACTCTCTCACAACACTCACATTCTCTCTCTCTCTCTCTCTCCCTCTCTCTCTCTCTCTCTCTCTCTCTCTCTCTCTCTCTCTCTACTCTCTGTCTCTCTATCTCTCTCTCCCTCTCTCTCTCTCTCTCTCTCTCTCTCTCTCTCTCTCTCTCTCCCTCTCTCTCTCTCTCTCTCTCTCTCTCTCTCTCTCTCTCTCTCTCTCTCTCTCTCTCTCCTCTCTCTGTCTCTCTCTCTCCCTCCCTCTGTCTCCTCTCTCTCTCTCTCTCTCTCTCTCTCTCTCTCTCTCTCTCTCTCTCTCTCTCTCTCTCTCTCTCTCTCTCTCTCTCTCTCTCTCTCTCTCTCTCTCTCTCTCTCTCTCGCTCAACCCAGCCATTCCTCCTCTTATTTCTGTGCTTTGTTGCACTGCTGGAATGCAGCACTCAGATAAGACACAGGTAGGCCATATTGTAAGCCTATAGGCGATGCATCATTCTGCTGCTTGCTACTACTACTACTACTACTACTACTACTACTACTACTACTACTACTACTACTACTACTATTACTAGGCATATGGGTGTAGTCTACAAGCTAGTAACATGAACTGCGATGTGGATTAGCGTGATAAGATAGGGATGTCAAAGTGGCCACAAATAGAGGAATTTTTCTGTGAACCTCTTCCTACAACTCTCCATCTTCTGTAGACATCCCAATCTCTTGGCTAGTTTGGTCTACTACTGTACAGTCTTCTACTCTCTTTTTTATTCTGTGACTTTTTCCTTATTACCCTTTCCCATATAGTTTAGTCTCTCCCTCTCTCTGGTCTTTCTCATTCACTCCCCCTCTCTCCCCCCCCCCTTCTCTCTCTCTCTCTCTCTCTCTCTCTCTCTCTCTCTCTCTCTCTCTCTCTCTCTCTCTCTCTCTCTCTCTCTCTCTCTCTCTCTCTCTCTCTTTTTTTCTCTCTTTTTTTGCTATGCTGTCCATTTTATGATAATCTAAGAAAACAGTTTATTGCTCCAAAATTTTATCGTAATGCAAATGGTTTTCGTCTGTCATTATTAATGACTCTGATGTCATTATTAATGTCATTATTAAACTGTTAGAAAACTATGCATTTTTACATACCAAGCTCTAAAGGCAAGACGAATTGCTTTGTCATAGGATAATTCCTTTGCTAAAAATTGCGCATGAAATGACACTATGTTTCTATTACTGTTGTTGTACCCCTTCCAAAGGGGCTTTGGCCTTATGGAATAAATATTTTCATTTCATTTCTCTCTCTCTCTCTCTCTCTTTTAAACCCCCAGACTAACATGCACGAAACACACACACACACACACACACACACACACACACACACACACATACGTGCACACGCACACATATCATAAACCCATACACAATGATTACGCACAGTGCACCCTCAATCTCTCTCTCTCTCTCTCTCTCTCTCTCTCTCTCTCTCTCTCTCTCTCTCTCTCTCTCTCTCTCTCTCTCTCTCTCTCTCTCTTTCTCACACACACACACACACACACAAACAAGTTAATGTCACCACCGAGGTAATGTCACCCAAATAGTTAACTCACAACCTTCGCCCTTTGCAGCAAAGAGGCTAGCTTAAGAGCACACATACACAGTTAATGTCAGTTGGAAACAATAGGCTGTGTGAAAAAAACACGGGCAAAACTAGAAACCACTGACGCAATGCGAACTCCACCAATATTATGTGCGCAGTGACTGAGTTTCAATTAATTTTGTTTTCTGTCTGGAGCAGGAATAGCCTGGTGTGGTGAGGATGGGAACGATCAACGCTCTCCGAGTGAGGCACCTGTGAGCGATCATCTACACCTTTCATGGGGATACGCCTATGCCGAGACAACTGGCTGCGATCATAATTATATAGTATTATATATACTATATATATAGTATGGGAAAGGACGAAGGTGAGAGAGAGAGAGAGAGAGAGTCAGAGAGAGAGAGATAAAGAGAGAGAGAGAGAGAAACGCTTCAGCTGCTTCAGAATAATTTTTATTGACAATGTCATTATGCGGTCTTCAAAGATATAATACTTGTATTTGTAGCGGTGCCCTAGCCGATGAGGTTTAGCCGAGGCGTGGTTACCGCTACACCTATCTGTATTGTTAAAAAATCGGGACTTTACTGGAGTTGCATTGCCTCCAGTATTGTTCCCACCATCATTGTATTTACAAATGTCCCATATGTGTCTGTTCCAGACCGAGAGGACGTAAAGCACCATTTTCATTCATTCATTATGCGGTCTTTTTTGTCAAAGGTGACATTTTCGTATTTGTCTTTGTCATAATTATATTTATGAAAACCAACAGGCAGCTTCTTACTAATACTAGTCAACTGATTATCTTCTCTTTCTGGTTAAAAACTAGATATTAACCTGTATTTTGTTCCTCCAGAGATGTCGAAAGAAGAGCTAGCGGAGCAGAATGACCGTCTGTCGGCGGAGGTGTGTCGGCTTCAGGCTGGGCTGGAGGAGCTGAAGGGGAGGGTGAAGGGGGTGGAGGTGGCCTACCAGGCCTCCAAGGCATCTTTTACCCTGGCCAGATACGGGCAGCTCAAGGACATCATCAAGGACCTAACCTCGGATGAGTCCATGAAGAAGGTGAAATGATAGGGGGGGAGGGAGGGGGGGGGGTAAACGCAAGCATGCGCACAAGCGCATGCACGCACACATGCACACACACATATCCGCACACGCACACACACACACACAGTCATGCACTCGCGCACACATACACACAGTGACACACTCACACACACATGCGTGCGCAAAGACACACACACTCACAAACACACACAGGGCCGGACCTAAGTTTTTAAGGGGTGGGGGCTAATTCATCGAAGGTGCGAAGCACCAAGACCCCTAGGGGGGTCCGGGGGCATGCTCCCTCTGAAAATGTTTTCAATCCGAGAATCAAAATGGTGCAATCTGAGCATGAAATAAAGGATTAATGCCATTACTGTTCATACCCCCCTATTGAAACATGTTTTGAACCATTAAGTACCTATCAACTGGTGGTGCTGATGAGTGCTAGGTATAGCCCGCGAGGAAATTTAGCTGCCGCTCGGCGTCATGAAATTTTTAGTTTTTTAGTGTTTTATTAGGAAAAAGGGTGAGCTAATAATAATATTAAACATTTTTAGAGCACCCTTTCTCTTTTGAGCTCACGGCACTTCACAAACATAAACAAACTACTAAAATATCAACCATCCTAAACATGCATACAGTCATAACACATGCACGCATACACGCATGCGTGCTCACACACACAACACAGCTTCAGAGCTGATTCTAGAGCGCGGGATTGGTACAATCCCCCGAAAATCTGTTCCTTCCCGTGTTAATTGAGTCTTAATGCGAGCCGACTCCCGCACATTTGCAGAACTGCCTGCTATTTTCACCGATTGCTGCGGGCATGGCGTTCGTCATCTGCAAAACCTGTTGTCTAGGCTACACAAACTGGAGTGAATGATTTCTTGATATTTCATTGGTTCTTTACAATTGTTAGTGTAAATCAACCAATCAATCGCGTTCATCTCATTCATCTCGAATACCGCGGAGAACTTGCGAGAGTTTAAGCCGCCATATTGGATTTCTTCCAAAATAAAGCACGTAGCCACACTGCTTGATTTTGACTTTTGCGGAAGCAAAGTGAAAAAAAAGCAGTCTGTGCCACATGATGAGTCAGAGTGTGGAGAAGAGCTTGAAGAAACGGCGACTACATCCAAAAACTCGGAGAAGCAGCCCAATAACAGCGCCAGTGCAAGGGAACACCGGTTCCAAGACGACTGGCTGAAGAAGTGGCCATGGCTGTCCAAGATGGAGAGTGGTGGAATGCAGTGCAATGTGTGTTTAAAGCTGTTTTCCCTTGTATCCAGTGGACCTGCCACCAATCCCCCCTTTTTTCATTCTTAGGGGGGGCCTGCCCCCCTTTTTTCAATCATAGGGGGGGAATGCCCCCCCTTTTTCAAAATCCTAGAATCAGCTCTGCAGCTTTAAAGCAGAAAACAGGACAAGAAAGATTTCAGAAGTATTGTTGGAAGAGGTGAGTTCTTAGAGCTAAAGATTGGAAAGATCTAGCTAGAACGGAGTTCATAGGGGCAGGGAGTTCCAGACAGAAGGGGCACTGAAAGAAAAACAAATTGTGATAAAATTTCAGGTGCAGTCGCTGACAGAGAACCAGACGGAAGGCAAAGCGAAGGGCGGGGGGGGCATGGCGGGCCTGGTGCAGAGAGCACGCCAGTTCGCCGCCAAAGACGAAGACGCTGCCACGCCCAAGGACCAGCCTGCAACGCAAGCCTCAAAGAGCGGAGGAGGGAAATTATCAGGACTTTTCAAGAGGATCAAATATGCCACAGGGTTTTCTGAAAACCCGCCAGGTATATATCACAATGATTGAGTTACACTCCCCCCGTAGGGATACCGGGAGGTCTTTTGTATGAATAGTTCCCCCACCTTCTGGAAGTTCTGTGCTTGTAACTTCCTCTAATCTGTCACTCTCTTTGACTCTGCCTTTTCCCTTTGCTTACTGTCATCTATCTTTCTACCTTACCGGTCCATTCTCCTGCCTCTTTTCACGAAACGCTTTCAAAAAGATTTCCTCCAGCCGAAGTCGGACTTGCTGGGCCTAACTATTTCTTAGTCAGGCGCATAACGGCAGCATGACGCATCTGCGATCATAATTGACAGGAAACTGTCTAAGCGATCGAAGAAGAAGAATTAAGTTACACCAGAATTGTGTTTCCGTCAACGTTGCAGATGCACATGCAGGAAGTCAAGCAGTTGTAAAACATGTAATAACAACAATTTGATTGGTAAAATATCGGAATGTGTTTACCGGATGTCCTTATGATTTTGACACATGATCTGGTGGGTCTTTGAGAGGTGGCCAACCCATTACTTTTCAATCATTCAAAAAGCGATGGTCTATCCCATAATAACAATATGAACACAATCATGTAACCAGAGCTTCAGATTGTTTTCAAACTTCATGGTTCATATCGTCGCTGTCCGACGCTAACCGTGTATCTACAAAATTTGACAAAAATAGATTTGTTACTGAAACTCCTTCCAGTGACCTCACACAGGTCTTCTATAAATATCTTGTGTCTGCAACCAATGAAAATGCTCAAATTTGTCACATGATATCACGGAAATAATCGTGTATGTGGCGGGTTGTTGCTGGTTTTGACGCGATAAGCGTGTAACTGGTCACGCTAATCGTGTAACTGCCGGCGGCTGTCGTATCTCCCATTGTGAGAACAATGCACTAACTTTGTGACTAACCGTAAAACTGAATTATCACGAAAATGTTGGGTGTTAATGCAACTTTTATTGTGTCACATGTTTACTCATCGGTAAAGAAGAAGGGTCAAGCGTATATCAAATGGGGATTGACTTTGTAGCAGGCGACAATATGTTTTTTGATGCTCCTGTAAAATCACTGATTGTGTAAATACACGGTTATCGTCGGACAGTGACGATATGACCCCTGCTTACAGACAATGATGGGTCAATTTCCAAACTAATGGGCCAGTAATGTGTCAATGTAGTACTACACTTGAATTTTGTTACAAACTTTCATGGGTCCTCTCTGGAGGGGAGCCGGCGCCAGCTGATGAGCTCTCAGCCACAACCCAGCACTGAAACCTTCAACAAACTTCCCTACCCCAGTCCCTCCATCTTCACCCCCAATTAATTTGACCCCAGTACCATATTTATCGGACTATAAGGCGATATTTTGTTATCCAATTTCGACCTATGCGCCTAATAAAAGAGGGCGCCCTATAAGTGAACAAAATCGTGAGAAGAGAGGCAGCGATTGCCGTGTTCAGTACAGTCTACTGTGAGTCACAACATCGAAAGTGGTAACGAGTCGCCGATATGACGAATACTCACATTAAAATGCTTCAAAATCCCTGTTATCGTCAGAGATACCGTCCAACAGATGCCACAACCCTTAATTGGATGTAAAAAGCATCGTTGTAGAGCTTAAAATGCCATAATTCTACCAGTTATCGCGAATAATTGGCCAAACACAACAACCGGAAGTCGCAAAAACGGAAGTTTCGATTATTTGAGAAGGGAGTCAACTCTCATTTACGACAACAAAAATGGCGGCCGGTAATCGTTTACAGGATGTTTATGGGCTTCAAACTTCAATTTTCTGTTGCGAGGTGTGTATCACCTTATAAACGAGGGCGCCTTTTACTTGGATTTTGTCAGATTTTTCTTGAAAATTGCCCTATTCGCCTTATACACAGCAGCGCCTAATGAGCCGAAAAATACAGTAGTTAGGGATCTGTTTGTTCTGTCTTTGTTTGTCTTTTTGGTTGGGGCTTGGGCATTGCCTTATGGAGTGTCTAGGGTCGGCTAGTTCCCAGCTTGCTGGGGGCAAACGTGAAAATTAGTAGCTGCCGGCAGCTCCCTGTAGTTTTCCCCTTCCCAGCCCAGAGTTTCCTTTGCTTGATTTGTCCTATTGATTCTAAGTCAATCTGATAGTTTGTATGTGTTTTCACTTTTTCTTCCTATCTCTCTTCTGATTCTTTTTCTATGGTCACCCCCTAAAGTGTGTACAATTACTTCTATGTAAAGAAGTTGGTCACCACCACAGAAGGAGAAGAGGAGGGTCAGATGACTAGAGGTGGGGGAAAAAACCGGTTTGAACCGAAAAACCGGTGCTAAACTTTCGCGGTTCGAAAAACCGGTTCTAGTTGCTGTGAACCGGTTTTTTTAACTGCAAACTGAAAGTAAGTTTTTCTTACAATAACGCATTCTTTTCGAAAAGCAACACTGATTTTCAGAGCAGATTGGGTGTTTGTAAACCAAGAGTAGCTGTTTCTAGTTTGTGGTGGTGTATGGCTTTGACTTTGACTGAGTGTTGAGTTGAGTGTGTGTGTGTCATAAGTCATAAGTTTCTTTATTGTGTGTGTGTGGGGGGTGTGTGTGTGTGTGGGCGTGCGTGCGTGTGTGTGAATATTCTGACAAATAAATATGTGTTTGCATAGGTGAAACTTGTGATGCGAGTACTGGTTAAAAAAACCGGTTCGGTAAAACCGGTTCAAAGAGGGAAAACCGGTTTAAACCCGGTTCAGATTTTGAACCGGTTCTCAACTCTACAGATGACCCCTGGGTGCACAAAATGAGGGATCAGATCACTGTCAATCACGTTCAATGGCCCGGGCCCGCCAACAATCTGAAGTTCTGCATGTATTACAAAAATAGTGTAATAATAGTTGACAACTGGGATTACTGGTCTGACGGTTTTGGTACAATCATGATGTTCCACTTCTTTATTTAGACTTTAAAATGGTCAGTACTCCATACCTGCCAACCCTCCCGGTAAATCCTGGAGCTTCCCAGATTTTGTCACCTCTCCCAGTCTTCCCGGAATTCACGTGAAACTCCCGGATTTCGAAATTTCAAGCTTAGATGACCTCAGAAACGAGTGTTATGAAACCAGAAAACCGAAACTGAGTTTCAGGAAACTTCGCGGAGCAGAGTTCGTACTGCGCATGTCGGACGCGGGGGCTACTTCCTCCTGCAATCCTTTGTTTGGCGGTCTTTAGGCCTGTCTCACGCCGCCATTGAAGTAACCTCGCCGCGATGCCTCGACACATTTTCATGTTTTGCATTTTTGCTGCTGGTAAACTTTAGCTTAGAATGACTTCAGTGAGCCTCCTGAGGGCTAGTTTTCACATTTAAAAGAAAAAGAGTTTCCCCTCCCAAACCCACCCCCCTCCAGGATTTTGTTTGGGAAAAGTTAGCAGCTATGGTACTCAAGCAGCTGCCAGACTATCAGACATTTGATTTGGATTCGGGTATTGCAGTCTACATGAGTATGTGTGAACGATAATAGTAGAGTTATTTTTAGATGGAAGTAGCCTATTTCACGTGAATTTTGACTCGCAGACATCGTCACAATCGTATCGTATTGGGGTCAAACTGTATGCTGGGCCTTTACTCTTAGCACATGTCGTTGGCCTTACTTACTGGTTCAGGGCTCCCAGGGACCCCCGTTTGGGGGTCTATGAAGTACTAGAATTCTAGAGGACCCTTTAAAAGAATGTGCAGGGGGTCCCAGGGACGCACTAGAAAAATTCTTTTTAGCATTCACAATGCCACTGGGACCCTCTACCCCGCCTCTAGGACCCTCTATGCTGTAAGTGAAGGAGTCCTTGTTTTGTGGGACTATTAGGGAGCCCTGCTGGTTATATGGCAAATCCCCCCCGTGGGGATACCGGGGGGTCTTTTGTATAAATAGTTCCCCCACCTTCTGGAAGTTTTGTGCTTATAACTTCGTCTAATCTGTCACTCTTTCTAACTCTGCCTTTTCCCTTTGCTTACTGTCATCTACTATCTTTCTGCCTTACCGGTCCATTCTCCTGCCTTTTTTCACGAAAAACACTTTCAAAAACATTTCCTCCAGCCGAAGTCGGACTTGCTGGGCCTGACTATTTCTTAGGCGCATGACGGCAGCATGACGTATCTGCGCTCATAATTGACAAGAAACTGTCTGAGCTATCGAAGAAGAATATGGTAAATTGTGCGTTTCAGACGTACGCTGCATGGACAAGGAGGATATCCGTCAGGACAACGAACGGAAGAGACGAGAGATCCATCGGCTGACGGCACGGGGGCGCCGCGCCTCGGGCACCCTGCAGCGGCTGAGGGAACGCTACCAGGCCTCCAAGAAGCACGCGCCTCCCTCGCGCTACCAGGACCTCAAAGACATGATCAAAGACGTTTTGGCGGAGCCGATAATATGACGAGCGTTGGGCAGGAAAGGGGGAAGGGGATAGTGGGTATAAAAGGGGAATTGGTACTGATACTGTGACTCAGTGAGAGAGAGAGAGGGAGAGAGAGAGACGAAATGACATTTTATTTAACCAAGGAACATGAGGTAAGCAAGTTAACCCTTTCAACGCCAGCCATTTTTCAGTTAAAACTTTCCATTAAAGTTACCTGGGAAGAGAAAAGATCCCGTCTGCAATATTGGGGATTCCTCTGTGACATGCCTAAAATAGGGCCTAGCCTTAACTCCCAAAATTAAGAACATAAGGTCGCTGGATACCAGACCCTCATTTGATGTCTTTCAGTGACATGGGTGTGAAATCATTGTGGTGCCCAGAGGCGACAGTGGCGATGAAAGGGTTATGGTCACTGGATACCAGACCCTCATTGGATGCCTTTCAGTGACATGGGTGTGAAATCATTGTGGTGCCCAGAGGCGACAGTGGCGATGAAAGGGTTAAGGTCACTGGATACCAGACCCTCATTTGATGTCTTTCAGTGACATGGGTGTGAAATCATTGGGGTGCCCAGAGGCAACAGTGGCGTTGAAAGGGTTAAGGTCACTGGATACCAGACCCTCATGTGATGCCTTTCAGTGACATGGGTGTGAAATCATTGGGGTGCCCAGAGGCAACAGTGGCGATGAAAGGGTTACTTAATGGGGGGTTTTCATCCAGCTCTGGGGAAAACAAAATTAAAGAAAATCAAGTAATAAAGTTAAATAACAGATGCGCACTAAAAAGAAATGAGAAGAAAGGAGGTGGGAGCTAGGGGAGAAGGGGCTTTGAGGGGAATAACTCTTTCAACACAACCCCTCTCGCTGCTCCGTATTCCCTCAGCACACTGCAGTCAAGGAGTAGAAATTCCCTCAGGACACTTGATTTTGGCCCTTTTCTTCTTCTGTGTTCCCAGACCATAGGGCCATAATGAGTAAGGTACAGGTTTTCAGTTTTCACTGGTCTCCCCGCTGCGTACAGCCGACACATTCCGATTTCGGAGGAACTCATAGGAGAAAAATTATTTGGAAGATTTTTTGGAAAAAAGGCAGGAGAATGGGCCAATAAGTCAGAAAGATAGTAGATGATGGAAAGCAAAGGGAAAAGGCAGAGTCAAAGAGAGTAGCAGATTAGAGGAAGTTACAAGCACAGAACTTCCAGAAGGTGGGGGAACTATTAAGAAAGACCCCCCGGTATCCCCACGGGGAGGGCCCTTTTCAATAAATTATCTTTCAAAAATCTGGACATCGCAGTGACTTCTATTTTTGTATAGTGGTTTAGATGCATCTTTAACCTTTTAAATGATATACGATTTGAAAACCAACTCGTTAATTTGTGTTTAACTGAATGAGTTGAAAGCAGCCACACCACTGTCGGCCTCGGGCATTTTGCCTGTTGCTAGCATACTAGCAGCGTGTCGGCAATGGTAAATTCAGGCGTTGTTAGTATTCTAGCGGCGTGGGGACATTTGGATATTAGGTCAACCGTATTATTAGTTACTTTATAGTCACAGAGGTGTCTCTGTAAAATTTGGGTGCGTTGCTCTGACCTGGAGAGCGTGTCGCAGCTAGAGGCGCGGCACCCTTCTTTTTTGGGGGGGCATTCCATTTTTGTGTGACTGGTGAGGAAGGTTGGGGGGTGGGGGGTGGGGTAAATTTTGCCCAAATGACAACTTTTTCATTGCCACTGGGTTTAGCGTATGCTAAGTGCATGGGCACACAGGACCTCAGTTTATCGTCTCATCCGAAAGTGGATGAAAGACTGTAAGGCCTAGTGCAAAGTGAGAGGAAAAATCCCCTGTACCCAGGTTCGAACTCGGGTTTACTTGACCCGAGGCGAACATGTTACCACTGTGCCACTCTACACTGTGTGTAGGGATAATTCACAGCATAGGCAACAAATCATGTTGCACATTACAATCATGCATAAGCAATCATCATTGATCATCTGCTATAGGCCTTTGCAACTAGGGTTATTAACGCCCTTGGCAGTGAGAGTAATTGCTGTTGCTGGTCAGTACTGACAAGGGCATTCACTCTTGCGAAAGGCAGCCATTTAGTGGCATCAAATAGGGGTTACTATGCGTGAGTTATCCCCCTGTCTGGTCAGTACTTAACCATCTTCCCCCACCCTCCAAGGGCATTCACTCTTGCAAAAGGTGTTCGTTGCAGACCCCAATAAACATACTAACATGCTTCAGCATTTTTAAAAGAGAGAGAGAGAGAGTGTCTGTGTGTGTGTGTGTCTGTGTGAGTGTGTGAGTATGCCTGTCTATGCTTCTGTTAGTATCGGTGTGTGTGTAAAAAAGGAGCATAGGTTCGAATAAGAATACTCTATCACACAGTATAGGTGCTATAACTAAGAAATATCACAATGGCAATTGCATGGATACAACTGGAGAAAATCCAAAAATAGGCAAGACAGCCCCTGCATCCCCCCTGAAGCTGAAGAAAAAGCAAAATCATACTCAATTTGAAGCTTATTCCAGGCTTGTAAAGTGAGAATGAATTCAACACTTTTTTCCCTTGAATCAAACATTTTTTGGTGGTAAAAAGTTTGAAGAACGGGCGTCGCCTCGTATCCGAGGCGAGGTTGCATCCATGTTATTGCCCTAGTTTACCCATTGTAGCCAAACTCTCTCCCACTTCATTCAGTTGTTGTCTTTAACCCTCTCATTCTGATCAATCGAACCGATAATCTATATTGAATACCAAGTGATGGGAAGTAACTCCGAACGTCACACCAAATCTTTTATTTAAAAAAATCACCCAGAATAAAGTCTAACTCACATTTCATTTCTGAAAGATGCATATTGAATTGCAATGATGATATTTTCATTCCAAAGCTAACACTGTCACACAACAAACCATGAATTGGAATTAAAAAATCCGTAATGGCGCTCCGAGCATCGCGCCGAGTCAATACTGTGCACGTCACGTGGAAAGAAGAAAAAAATTTGGGGTCACTTCGAAAAATCCATTCAAAAAGACTAGTGGGTCCTTTCCCTTGCTGTAAGAACCAAAAACGGACCACTGAGAGTCAGGAACAGGAAGAACTAACTTAGTATATTGTATTGTGGGTAGGGCAAAAGTGAAAGTGAAACTACTAGACCGGGCGTTCAGCGGGCGCAATCGGGGGCTACGGGAGCCAATGGTAAAGAAAAAATTGGTCGGATCTGGCGTATGCAGCTGTGAGAGGGTTGTTTTTAAAAACAACTTTCATTACAAGGTATTTGAATACTTTTTTTCACTATGAATGTTTGGAATTTGTCATACTGATGTCAGATGGATCTGATCTTTGTTGTCCAATTGTTACTTATCGGTGCTGGTTTTGTGCAAGTCTGTTCACTTGTGTATTTCAGTACGTTTTATTCAGCCTTATGGATGATGGTGCTGCATTAAATAATAATAATAATAATAATAATGAACATTTATCGCGCTCTTTCTCCAAGGAGCTCAGAGCGCTTACAAATATGAATTGAAATAATGACAATAACGACAACCATAATAATAGCAATAATCAAAACAAGAAGAACAACAATGGGGTAATGATAATTCATAAATAGGGGGGGAATACGATTTTGGACAGATCAAGACAAAAAATAAATGGAAAAAAATAAATGAAAAAAACAAAACTGATTTTCTTTTCAAAAGAATACATGGGTATTTTGGGGGGCTTCATTTCAATGCTCGCGTGATATATAGAACCTTTATGGTCACATGAATGCAGTCTATTGCTTCTCAAAACGTGTAGCCTATATTTTATCAAAGCTCAGTGTCAACAGGCAATTGTTTTCAGCATGGTTTTCAATCATTCTCTTGTAATTGTAGCAAAATGAGCACGACTGTGTAACGAACCATATAAAACATTATGTCAAATTGTACATTTTTCATGTGACACTAACCAACGTGTTCCATTTGACACCGATTTTAAAGTGATGTTTTAAATAGTGTGTGTGTGTGTGTGTTTGATTGACTGTATGTGTGACTGACATTTTATCATTTGATGCATCATACAGAAGAAGAATAGGAAGAGTGATATTGTTTATTTGAATTGCAATTTGCATGTCGATGTGATGAATTTTGAAATAAATAAAGCAATTTCTTAAAGATATACTTTTTTTGCTTTTCCTATTTGAGAATGCTTCAATTTGAAAACACACACACACACACACACACACACACCAACCACAACAAAAACAACACCCCTGCCTCTACCCCCCCCCCCACTCTCTCCCTCTCTCTTTATCTCTCTCTCTCTCTCTCTCTCTCTCTCTCTCTCTCTCTCTCTCCCTCCCTCTCCCTCTCTCTCAGAGAGACGTTTATGTGTTTGAAAATACTTGTTAAATATGTTTAAATCGAAGTAACATTCACCTCCTACTTATCATAACATTTTCGTTGTTTCACCTATATGCTTTTCGGTTTTACAATGTTGGTTTTCTTGAACTCTATAATATGTGAGAGAATGGGGGGGGGGGGGGGGGGGGACACAGAGAGAGAAAGAGAGAGACGTTTATGTGTTTGAAAATACATGTACTTGTTAAATATGTTTAAATCGAAGTAACATTCACCTACTTGTCATAAAATGTTCGTTGTTTCACCTATGCTTTTCGGTTTTACAATATTGGTTTTCTTGTACTCTATAGGGGAAGACGGGGTAAAAAGCGCATGGGCGGGTAAGAAGCCCACCCCAATTATCTCATGAAATGAAGCAAATTTCAGTCTCATTTTGCCCATGAGACGAGCGTTAATGTCTAGCATTCGTTTCATGGGCAAATTTGACTGACATTTTCTTTATTTCATGAGATAATTGGGGTGGGCTTCTTACCCGCCCGTGCGCTTTTTACCCCGTCTTCCCCTACTATGTGAGAGAAGGGGGGGGGGAGGTGGAGAGAGAAAGAGAGAGAGAGACATGTGTCCAAATGCGTTTCTTGTAGTGATTTTTTCTTCTTTTCATTTTTGTATTCTTCATGTTTCTAGCAATGTAATTGTTTTCCTTTTAACCAAGGACAGATTGTAAGAATAGGCATCGCCTAAAATCTTTATCCTTGTTAAATAAAGTTTTTCAGTGTTCTCTCTCTCTCTCTCTCTCTCTCTCTCTCTCTCTCTCTCTCTCTCTCTCTCTCTCTCTGTGTGCATATCTGTCTCCTTTTTTCAGTGTGATTATGTGTGCATATATGCATGCATTTGTGTGTGTGTGTGTGTGAGTGTATGTAGGAGTTGCACGCACATGCGCACAGACACACACACACATACACACACACACACACACATACACACGCACACACACACACATACACATACACACATACATACATACACACACACACACACACACACACACACACACACACACACACACACACACACACACACAGAGTTACCAACTGAACCATGCACTCATATGCATACACATGTATAGGCTATATTTATAGGGAGAAAGTGAAGATAATGCTTTACGCCCTCTTTGGCCTTTCGGCCATGTGGGGCATTGGGATTTTACTTGGGGATATAAAGAGGTGAGGGGGGGGGGGGGGGGGTCAGGAAAATCTTTATTTTTTACTTGTAGTTTATTGCGAGCTCACATTCTACAGACTACCAGTTGACACATGATACAAAATATAGCTAGTTATGTTATAATTGTTACTTATAAAATATATTATTTATTATATGCAGAAAAAGAAAAAAAAAACATTTTACCCTCAGCACACATGCATGCCTACAAACGGACCTTTATACTACGTCTTGGCGACACGAAAGGGAGATAATTTTCGGACTGACCTGACCATGCCACCTAGTGACTAGTCAGGGGCAGATAATTAAGCAGGTGGCGTTCGCTTCTCAGCCGTGCACGAGACAGGGGCAGATCATTTTCAGTATAAAGCCTCATTGCATAAACCTACAGCCGGCATTTAATTAATTTTTTTTTAACAATTATCCCAAGAGGACGTAAAATTTGAAATTTCGTTCGTTCTACAGCCGGCATATTATTTTATAACAATTCGGGACTTTACTGGTGTTGCACTGCCTCCGGCCATTGCCTCAAGGATCGTTCCCACCATCTTTAGGGGGAAGACGGGGTAAAAGCGCATGGGCGGGTAAGAAGCCCACTCCAATTATCTCATGAAATAAAGAAAATTTCAGTCAAATTTGCCCATGAGATGAATGCTAGACATTAACGCTCGTCTCATGAGCAAAATGAGACTGAAATTTGCTTCATTTCATGAGATAATTGGGGTGGGCTTCTTACCCGCCCATGCGCTTTTTACCCCGTCTTCCCCTATATCTACTAATGTCCCGGTCCCATATGTGTCTGTTCCAGGTGAGCCAGCATGTAGAACACTTTCTCTCGAGGCGCGCACCATCATCTGAATGTCCCAGGCCTGTGGCGGTACCATAGCCAATGAGGTTTAACCGAGGCGTGGTTATATAATATTAGGCTTTACGTCCTCCCGGCCAAAGCCATATGGGACATGAAGCGTGGTTACCGCTACACCTATCTATATCGTTAAAAACTGACTCGGGACTTTACTGGTGTTGCACTGCCTCCGGGCATTGCAGCCAGTATTGTTCCCACCATCTTTGTATTTACAAATGTCCCATATGTGTCTATGACCGAGAGGACGTAGGGGAAGACGGGGTAAAAAGCGCATGGGCGGGTAAGAAGCCCACCCCAATTATCTCATGAAATAAAGAAAATTTCAGTCAAATTTGCCCATGAGACGAATGCTAGACATTAACGCTCGTCTCATGGGCAAAATGAGACTGAAATTTGCTTCATTTCATGAGATAATTGGGGTGGGCTTCTTACCCGCCCATGCGCTTTTTACCCCGTCTTCCCCTAAAACATCATTTTCACCTGTCCAGGCTCACTCCTGGTTCAATGATCCCTTCTTCTTCTTTCTTTTTTTTACGAGTCCCAACGGGCCTAGGACACAACGGGCCCAACTGTAATTTTGAGGATTCCTTTAGGTCCCAGGGAACTGGTGTCATTGTTATTGTTCGTGTGTTATGGCTACAGTGGCATCGATGGTGAGGGTTTTCTTGACAAGACGTTCAATGCTGCACTTGGTCATCTTCAAATATGGAAAGTGACGACATTCGCGTGACACTGTCGGTTTTCAGCGAAAATGTAGCTTTAGTATGACTGTACTTTCTGGTTGAAAGTGACGTAAAATTTGAATTGTTGTGGATATGACTACAGGTATAAGAATGTGTGTGTGTGTGTGTGTGTAAGTATGTGGGCGTGCGTTAATGTTTTGTTACGTGTTGTGACTACTTGACTTGTAAAATGCAAAAAAAAGGAATTAAAAAAAAGAAAAGAAAATGTAGCTTTAGAATGTGTATCTTTTCAATCTGCGGAAATTAAACTGACTCTAGCCCTAACCCTAACCCTAGCCCTAACCCTAACCCGAACGGTAAACCGTCAAATACACACAAAAAATAAACTTTTAACTAAAGATTGAGTGTTCCATGTTTGGAGATGACCAAGTGCAGTCTTGAACGCCTGTGTTTTCTTGTTTCAGTCACGAGTGCGTGCGCATGCGCGCGTGTGTGTGTTGGGGTTAACTATTCAAATGCGTGCATCAGTGTGTGTGTGTGTGTGTGAGCGTGTATCAGTGACTATCTCTCTCTCTCTCTGTCTCGGTCTCTCTCTCTCTCTCTCTTTCTCTGTGTGTGTGTGTGTGTGTGTGTGAGTCAGTGTGTGTGTGTGTGTGTGTGTGTACTGATATATATATATATATATATATATATATATATATATATATATATATATATATATATATATATACAGCAAATAAATAAATAAACAACATTACACAAAACTTCATGGCAGTCAATGTTTTATTAAAAACAACAAATTTTCGTTTGTCTAAAAGCAAACTTTCTCAAGTAACCAACTACTGTACACACACACACAAGTGATTTTCTATCTGAAACACACACACACACACACACACACACACACACACACAGGCTGACACACACAGATAGAAAATCACTTGTGTGTGTGTGTACAGTAGTTGGTTACTTGAGAAAGTTTGCTTTTAGACAAACGAAAATTTGTTGTTTTTAATAAAACATTGACTGCCATGAAGTTTTGTGTAATGTTGTTTATTTATTTATTTGCTGTATTGACCCATACACTTCTGGGTGGTGCGGAGTCCAGCAGTTCAAGTGGGGATTTGTATGATAACAGTATATATATATGGCCCTGGTTTGCTTTTATTGTGGATTTTCGATTTGATGCAGAGAGGACACCATTCTCTTGTAGAATGTCTTTTTTGCTCAGGTTGGCCATCCACTGGACAGTCAATTTGCAGGCCAATCATGCAAACTGATGAGATCTTCTCAAGATCGAAACAGCTGTCTTTGCATAAGGCACTGTCCCTCCCCCATTGGGAGAAAAAGTAAATCAGCACAATTTATATAACTTTTTAATTTTTTTAATTTTTTTTAATTTTTAATTTTATTTTTTTGAACACGAACATTACTCAAAGTTAACATTAACTGGTTTTGTTTCTGAGGTTCACAAATAAAGACATTGGACACAGAAAAGCTTTATCAAAGCAAACTATATATATATATATATATATATATATATATATATATATATATATATATATATATATATATATATATATATATATGTGTGTGTGTGTGTGTGTGTGTGTGTGTGTGCCAGTGTGTCTATGTCAGTGTGCGTGCGCGCGAGAGTCAGAGAGAGAGACTCGAGCAGAAAGACTATGGACAGTGGCAGACTGTGACACACACACACACACACACACACACACACACACACACACACACACACACACACACACACACACAGAGTGACACACACTGACACATGCACAAACACGCACACACGCACGCGCACGCACACGCACGCACACACACACACACACACACACACACACACACACACACAGTGACACACACACACACACACACACACACACACACACACACACACACACACACACACACACAGAGTTACACACAGAGTCACACACACACACACACACACACACACACACACAGATCATGGTTTCCACTTCCCCCCCCCCCCCCCCCAAGACATGCATATGGGACACAACGGGCCTGGGATCTAATGGGCCTGGGACACAATGGGATGGGACTTATTAATAATAATAATAATAATGGGAATGTATATAGCGCTCTTTCTCACATGAGCTCAGTGCGCTTTGCATTAATAACAAGAACATTAAAGGCAAACAAATAATCTATCATCACAAAGTAAGATAAACACGATGATTGCACGCAACATTCTCTTACTTCCTCTCTCACACACACACACACACACACACACACACACACACACACACACACACACACACACACACACACAGGCTCACACACACACACACACACACACACACACACACACACACACACACACACACACACACACACACACACGTACGCGCGCCCCCCCCCCCCCCCCCATGCACGCACGTACGCACGCCTACAAGAGTAAAATAGTTACAATAATTATGAAAATTCTAAGAAGAAACATAGACCACATTCACATTCTCAATCAAGTTTGGATACAATACGCAGAGGTCACAACGGGCCTTGGACAAATAGGGCGACCCCATTTGAATCGGGTTGAGACGGTTCAGCCCTTCTTTTTCCACTGTTGTGTGAATCACTGCACTTAATGAAAACATAATTATTATGCTTAGTTGTATTTTTAGCGTTATCCAGCTCTTATGACTAAGCTTATACAGCAAGCACCCGTGCGTATAAAGTTTTGTCTGTTTTTTGTTTCGTCGCGACTGTTGTGCGTATAAGCAAAGTTGTCGGCTGATCATTTTCAGTCCAAGGACTTCAATCTGAGAGGAAGGTAGGCCTAGAATAGACTAGACTAGCTTACTTTTATGGGTTTGAAAAATAGTTTGATGTGATCGATCTACTGAACGGACACACCTGGATTTTAGTCTTCATATTTAGAAACTTGCCTTTGGGTTTTATTGATCTCGTTTATGAGGAAGAGATTATTAACATGGAAGGGAATAATCCGAGCCACTGAAGTGAATGATTCATTCAATCATTGTTGTTGATTAATAAGACATTTAAGTTTATTGTTTTTATTAACCATGAATCAACTTCCTATACATGATCAGCTATCGTAGACTTTTAAGGTACAGAATAAGAAGTTTTCTTGCCGTTTTGTTTTAAAAACAATGTGACCAGTTTGCACAACATTGAACATACTGACATAGACTTCTTAGTTCTTCTTCTTCCTATTGGGGATGCTTATCCTGCCCCACGCCCAAAGTCTTCATTTAGACTGCAACTGGCGCACAGGATGCATGCTATGTGAGTTCGTGTCATCCATCCCACTGGCACAACATAAAACCTTGTACGTTAAAAATCTTATTGTTATTAAGGATGGGACGCTTGAAAGCCTAACGGCTATGTTTTTAGTCCCTAGTAACCTAACCTAACCTAACCTACAACATGGCTTACTCCTACTGATTAGTGGAATGGGCTTAACGTGTGCGCAAGATCTTTGTGCATGCGTTCGCACACGGGACCTCGGTTTTAAGTCTCATCCGAAGGACTTTTTCCCCAACTGACGTCAGGTACCCATTTTACACCTGGGTGGAGTGAGGAAAATAGGAGTAAAGTGCCTTTCCCAAGGACACACCACTGCGACCCCAGCTGGATTCGAACCCACACACTCGCAAACCTGACGGATTACGAGCCAGCGGCTCTTACCAACTGCGCTACAGTACCAGTCATTGTCTGATTGTGGCATGTGGTCGCATGATGCAATCCATAGCATAGACAAGAAATTGGACCAAGTGATTGTCGGTAGGAGAAGTTGAAGTGATAAAGGTATGTTTTAAGATCAAACCATCTTACAGAACAGAAGCCACTCTGTAATGGATACTGAGGAATAACAAACCCAAAAAAGAAGAAGAGGCAAAACAAAGGAGTTCTTTCTGATATGACAACATGTGGTATACAATTAGTAAATTACAAATTATATAAGTTCAACACGCCTGTCCTCTGTTACTTTTAGATGGAGACAGAAGCCGCAAGGGATACACAGTCAGAAAGTCTTAGTAGTTAGGAACGGACCGGTTAAAAACCCGTACATTGGGTTTGGAATCAGGATCAATACAAAGCATGCATCCTGTGTGACAATAGCAGTCTAAATGAAGACTTTGGGTATGGGGCAGGATAAGCATCTACAATTGGAAGAAGAAGATGTTCATGAATGATGTATGCATAGAATTAGGTGTGTCTAAACGCCGGAAAATGCTGAAAAATACCGGAAAATTAAAAATAACACATGGCCCAGGCCTAGATCGCTACATGCCCGGTGACGATCTCAGCCTGTGTGAACGGTGTGTGATGCCACAAAACCACGTCTACTTAGAAATAATTGACATCTACTCATTGACTTCTTAAGTTATTTGATTTATGTTGAACGCCGATGTGTTTCACTGTTTGTTACTTTGTATATGTACGCGTGCGCACGCTGTTTTGTTTGTAAACATGTCAATATGATGCGGTATGATGCAGAGGTTCCGTTAGACCGGCATATATGCCGGTTTTTACCGATATTTTTTGGTCTAGTACCGATAAAAATTAATGTCATCGGTATCGCGTATCGGTACCTGAGACTTTCTTTCGAGCTGGTAAGGAAAGACCCTGCATCACACACCTACGTCAGGCAGATGCGCGATAAAAGTTTTGCGTCATGCTTACGTAAATAGAAGGTTGTGTTCCCGCTTGTGGGCTTCCCGCTCTCTGCTCTCCGGTTTCTTATCTGTATAGATTGTGTAGCTCTCCCCTCACCCCCCTCTGACGTCTTTCTGTCGTTCTGTTTGTCTGATGATGACGACAACATCACAAAAGTGACGTAACTTGGTCTTAAAAGGCAACATACAATGACGCATTACAATCGCATCTCTATGTACAGATATTTTCTGCACAGCGAAGTTTGATTGCACCAGTTGTGTGATGACCAGTACCGGAATATTTTCCTGTTGCCGGTACTGTCCACCGAAACTTTAGGTAGGCTAGCGGAACCTCTGACGTGAATTCTATTCTAGTGTGCGGGATAGCCGAACTACGGAAATGTGTCATCACTTTGCTATTCGGCAATTTCACTTTCCATTGTAAAAAAATTTTGGGGTTTCTGTAGAAAATATTTTTTATAATTCAGCCCTACCATTCGATGTTTTGATCATTTCGCCTTCACTATTCAGCATTTTTCGGTATGCTTTGACCATTCTGCATTCAGCATTTTCCGGTGTATAGACACACCATGCATAAATCATAGATGTCTAACATAGCAATTTTATGCACATGTGCATACGTGTATACACACTACAAGTACAACACAGTGACAGTGTTATACACGCAACACACTATACATTGGCACACATTAATTCTAATATGTATGGCACAGTTCAACACATGCACACATGTTGATACAAATGAAACAGACATTCACATACATAGTGACGTCATTATCTTTTAAAGATTTTGAATGATTCACAGATAAATCAAGTCACTGATTACTTGCTGTTGTTAAAATCATTTTATAACCCCTGAGATATTTGCCATGGTGAAAACGTTTTGATAATAAAACTGTCAGATTCTCTTAAGCAAGAGCACTGTTGAATAGAAACATGTAAAAGAATTTGGTAGATCATTAGATGCTTAGAAAAATGAAGGGAATGCTTTGCAAAGATTTTGATTAATATTGACCCAAAAAATAAAAAGTCATTTGAAATATTTGTAATAATGTTGACAAGTAATAAAAACAAAGTTAAATTTAGAACCCAAAAAGAAAAAGAATGTTCTCACATTATTGAGATTCAACTAAATTGAAACAAAACCTGTACTGTGAAAGTCAGCATTTTTAATGACCTTTTTTCTTTTTCTTTTTGTTTATTAATTATCCTTGAAATAATTAACATTAGCAAACTCTGTAGTTTTATAATTTAATGCTAATCAATATGTAATCAATATCATGTATGTATCATTGTATGACTTTTGTGTGTGTTTCGCTTTCACTGTTTCAGTAAATTCATCAAACCTGAAGGACTACTCTTTTTATTTTATAGCTTTGGTCTCACTTTGAAACTTGGACGTTGGAGTGTGCTATTACTAGTTATATAAGTGACGGATAAACTTGAAGTTTTGAACTTTTCTTTTTCTTATTTGGATGTGAAAAATTAGACTAGACTCGGTGGCCTGGACACTATTATATACACACACGCCGCAATGCCGCCCATTCGCCGAACGCTGAAAAATGTGGTCAAGAACTATTCGGAGGCCCAGGTCAAAGTGCGCGAGGCGACCTCCAACGACCCTTGGGGCCCGTCCAGCACGCTCATGTCGGAAGTGTCGGACCTCACCTACAACGTGGTGGCCTTCACGGAGATTATGCAGATGGTGTGGAAGCGGCTGAACGACGACGGCAAGAACTGGCGGCACGTCTACAAGGCGCTGACGCTGCTGGAGTACATCATCAAGACGGGGAGCGAGAAGGTGGCGCAGCAGTGCAAGGAGAACTTCCACGCCGTCAAGACGCTGACCTCCTTCCAGCACATCGACGTGGACAACAAGGACATGGGCATGAACGTGCGGGAGAAGGCCAAGCAGCTGGTGGCCCTGCTGTCGGACGACGAGCGGCTGAAGAACGAGCGCACCAAGGCCATCAAGGCCAAGGAGAGGTTCGCCCAGAACTCTGTGGGCGTGGGCAGCGGCGGCCCCGGCCCCGTTCCCGCAGGAAAGGTACATTTGTTTGTTTGTTGTTGCTGTTGTCATACCCTGGCTTAACCCCTTGACTGCCACCAGCGTATTACGTACTGACCTGATGACATCACTGATGATTCAAATTCAATTCAAATTTCTTTATTGCCTTCAAATGAAGAAAATCTTTTTTCAGCGTGCATTTAAATCTAAAACTGATGAGGCATCATCATATAGTAAAAAGCCAAGTGTCCGTGTGTGTGTGTGTCTGAAACACAAAACGGGCCTTATAACTCCGCTGTTTTTCGACCGAATCGCTTCAAATTTGCTATGAGCCCTAACGGGGCGATGGCAACACCAACCGAGGCGGCCGTGTCATTTGCGCGGTTTGGCAAATGCGCGAAACGCGTATCCGCCGGCCTCTCGGCGCCCGTATCTCCGGTATGTCAAGACCAATTGCCTTCGAATTTGGTAGGTAGATGACCAGGGACGGTGACTATTGATGTGCCAAACCGGAAGCGAATCGATTCAGAAACGCGCGCGATATACGCTGCTTCACTTTTTCACAAATAACTCCGCCGTTTCTGAACCGAATTGCTTCAAATTTGCTATCATGCTTGCTGTGGCCGGGGCAAAGCCTGGCAGCAAATTTGAAGAGAATCCGGAGAGTGCGTCACTCTCAGAGCAGCGCCAACGGGAAACAGGGCCTTATAACTCCGCCGTTTCTTAACCGAATTGCTTCAAATTTGCTGTACTCAGCGTTAACAGTACTTGGCGTTACCGTTACTAGGCGTTACCGTTACTAGGGAGAGCGCATCACTCTCAGAGCAGCGCCAATGGGAAACGGGGCCTTATAACTCCGCCGTTTCTTAACCGAATCGCTTCAAATTTGCTGTACTCAGCGTTACCAGTACTTGGCGTTACTGTTTCTAGGCGTTATCGTTGCTAGGGAGAGTGCGTCACTCTCAGAGCAGCACCAACGGGAAACGGGGCCTTTTAACTCCACCGTTTCTTAGCCGAATCGCTTCAAATTTGCTGTTACCAGTACTTGGCATTACCGTTACTAGGCGTTACCGTTACTAGGCGTTACCATTACTAGGCGTTACCGGTACTCGGCGTTGCGCTAGTTATATTATAAACTAAGACCTGACCCCTAAGCGTTGCCCCTGGACCCCACTGGGGGCCTCCGCCGGCCCCCAGACCCCCGCTCCTGTTGTTCATTCTCAGAATGTGGCAGGTCTGTAGTTTCTTACTGTATTATTAGTCACATTATAACTAGGCACATTGATCTCAGGGGGGGGGGGGGGGGGGGGGGGGGGGTGGGTGGGGGGGGGGGGTGGGGGGGGGTGAGGGGGGGGGGGGGGGGGGGGGGGGGGGGGGGGGGGGGGGGGGGGGGGGGGGGGGGAGTATTGCCTTATAGTCCATAGAATACGGTATAATTTCTCTCTTACTGCCTGAAGTATTAACTCATTCGCATCGCAGCGATTTTGAATTATTAAAAAAACTCGCAAATCACTCCAGCCATACACACACACAAAACAGACATAAACAAAAGAAGAAATGAAAGAAGATTACAGGTTTGTACTTCAGGTTTAAGACATAGGGAAGTGGTAGATCACTGATCAGACTATTTTATATATAGACTTAATAATAGAAAAACTCTCCACACCAATTGGTTTCCCCACAACAAACCAATACAAAAGCAAAGTCAGAGGCAAAATTGTGGTCTAAGGGAGTGAATAATAATAATAATTGTACATTTATATAGCGCTTTACCTCAGATGAGCCCAAAGCGCTTTAGTGAAGAGAGTTTAGAAGTAACCAAGGTATTGTGTGCACACAGATTCACTTCCCTTGAAGCAAATGCATCCAATTGACAGCTATCTATTAATTCCGGATATATATGACTTGAATGACTTGAGTTAACATATTGTTGTGAATTTATGCCATTGTTAGCAAGCTTCCAACCTGGCTGTGTGCACTACAGCCAGGCAAGACAGTGTTCTTGAAATATATCTCACTCTGTCTTTTAGGTGCGGCTAGGAAGAAACAGCCCTGCAATGAGTTCATCTCCCACCGGCGGCCATTCAGACAACGGATACAACGACTGTAAGTTAATGCTGCACAAAGCCAGGTTTATTCCTGTATTCATGTCGAGATGGCATGAGACTTAGTGATGCTTTGCTCTTTGTCCTATAGGATTTAAAGGACATTGGAAGTGCTTCTGTGTAGAGCTAAGTCTCATGCAAATCTATGACATGAATACCGTCCCTGGTCAATAAGTGGTTTATTTGCAGGAATAAAACATTAGTGCCTGTGTAGAGACGCAAGAATGGCAAATTCTGTATGTGTGTGCGTGTAGGGGTGGGTGTGTGTGCATGCGCGCGCGTGCGGGCGCGTGTGTGTGTGTGTATGTGTGTGCCTGTGTGTATGTGTGTGTGCATGCGTGTGCGCACGTGCATGTGTGTGCGTGTGTGTGTGTGTGTGAATGTTCATTTATGAGTTTGTATGCGCAATGTTCTCCCTCTATTTTAAGTTAATGACTTCTGTTCAGCTACCTTAGTTCGTGCATATTGTGTTTCTCACTCTCTCGATTTTGTCCCTTTTGTTTTTATCAATGTTCACCTGTACCTGTAAAAGTTTTGTGTAATGTCATTTCCTTTCATTCCTGAAGAAAAAAACGTTGAGTTTTGAAAGCTCGAAAGAACAAATGGTGTTAATGTGTGTACTTTGAGAAACAATAAGTGTTTTGTTTTACTCAACTTTCAAATGTTGCCGGGCACACTTTATCTCAGAATATTGTTGTCTCTTAGAGTTAACTGAGACTTGATGATGAGTAGCTTGCAAACATAGATCATATCTGTGACCCAGTGTCACGATAAATAAGTACCTGTCATGAAATATCTACCTCTCACATACGAACTATAACCATCTAACCCTAACCCTATCCCTAACCCTAACCCTAACCCTATCCCTAACCACGGAAAGAACCCAGAAATAGAGCAGGAGGGTGTAAATCTACATATTTGCCGAGAAATCGATGTACAAAGCCATGCAATTAGTTTCGTACAATTCACAATGGTGGACAAACAAACGATTCTGATTGGCTAGGGGCAGCTAGGGGTACTTATATGATATAGGTAGGATATCATCTTCACACCGGCATTACGAAAGGGACATTAAGTGTCAAAATGACATTTCTGAGAAAATGGTACAGTTGGAAACTTCAGACAATTCTCTTTATTTACATCGTGAAATATATATGCGGCTCACTCATTCAAAGTAAGAAGTCTCCAAAAATATACTGATTTATCTTTCACTTGGTACACGTTGCGTGTTTGTATGACGTGCATTTGATTTTTGGTGATTTTTTAGAAAATAATAAACAAAATAATGCGATCTGAGGGAGAAACTACGTCATTTTGTATGTCACTCAATAGACGATTTTCGGAGAAAACAACTAGGGGAGAGCACTTCGTGAAAATTAGAATTGTTTACCTCCATTACTCGGTCAAATTCCATAGCAACAATGCAACAGTGGCGTCGAAGCTTGAAACCGCAGGATGGAGTCAGCGACTTGCACAAATTTTTTTTAGAAAAATGAGGGGCGTCCAGTATCCACAAACTGAGAGAATTTGCAAAATGTGACGTAAAAATATCATCAATTTTAAAATGACGCACAGTGTTCTAAGTGATGTAAGTTTTAATCAAACACACGAGCCGAGAGCTGGGGATCTACCTGAAGATAGAGTAACTCCCCCTGTTTGATCGATTGAATTAGGCAAGATCACTCGCACACACCATGAAATTACTCCCTTTAATTATTTCCAAACAATTCCTATTGAAGAATGAAATAGTGAGGCCAAGAGAGGAGATTGAACAAAGGGTGAATACTCTCTTTCTAATTAACTCCCCTCCACCAAAGTTGATTACCCACGCGCTGCTAGGTGATTGGTATCGTAATCAACTTTGGTGGAGGGGAGTTAACCCCTTGACTGGCACCAACGTATTACTTACTGACCTGATGTCATAATAATAATAATAATAGTACATTTATATAGCGCTTTACCTCAGATGAGCCCAAAGCGCTTTACAATAAATTATTCATCAACAGACAACAAAAACAACATTCAAGAGTGACACCAACCAGCAACAGTGCATATACAAAGCAACTCTCTCTCTCTCTAACACACACACACACGCACACGCACACACACACACACACACACACATAAACACACACAATTATTGACGCCAACTCGTTCATACCCCATTCGGTAAGCCACAGCAACCGAGCCGCATGGACTGACCACATACACCAACACACATACACAAACACCCTCACACACAACGTACGCACGCAGACAGACACACAGACACGCACACAGACACACACACACATGCGTGCACACACAACCCACAAAAACCAAAACACACACAAACACACACACACACACACACACACACACACACACACACACACACACACACACACACACACACACACACACACACACTCACACCACACCACAAAACACAGCACAAACCTCTTATTCAATCTTCCCTCACGTGCACACAACGATAGACAACTGATCAAATATTTAGGGCGCAGCAGGAAAAAGATGGGTTTTAAGAGAGGTTTTGAATGAGGAGACTGAGTTGGAGTGTCGGAGAGGAGAAGGCAGAGAATTCCAAAGAGATGGTGCTTGACAAGAAAAAGAACGTTGGCCAGCAGATTTGAGACGGATGGAGGGAATGGAAAGGAGACGAGAATCAGAAGACGAACGTAGTTGGCGAGCTGGGACATAGAGATGAAGAAGATCAGAGCGATACAGGGGAGCTTGATCATTCAGTGACTTGAAGGCAAGGAGGAGAATTTTGTAGTCAATGCGTGATTGAACTGGGAGCCAATGTAGGGAACGAAGAACCGGAGTGATGATGTTATCAGACGAAGAGGAATAACTCTGATGTGCTGGCTTTTGCTCTAACACAGTCAAGAGAGTTATATCCCCAGATCATTTTGTCAGATTGGCTCTACCAGTTGTCATTTTTGTGGCATGATTTGCCCAATGACTTTTTCTTTAATTTTCTCTGGCAGTCAAGGGGTTAATTAGAAAGAGAGTATTCACCCTTTGTTGATTTCGTAATGAGGCTTTATACCGAAAATATTCTGCCCCTGTCTCGCGACCTCAAATGCAAATGCCACCTACTTAAGATTATCGCCCTTGCCTGTCAGGAACTAGTAGTATGTAGCCACAGAAGATTATCTGCTCCTGACTTGTCACCAGGGGGCATCGGCAGTTCGGCCCTCAAATTATCGCCCTTTCGTCTCGGCAAGGAGTAGTATAACGCCTCATTCCTATCGAGTTTGACCTCAAACGCGATCCCTGGTTTCAGCGTCGTCGCCTGGAAGCGGGGCCAGCGTGGGGGCGGAGATGGAGAACGCGCGCCCCTCGTCCCCCGGGGAGGAGGAGTTGCAGCTGCAGCTGGCCCTGGCCCTCAGCAAGGAGGAGCACGAGGAGGAGGTGAAGAAGATCCAGTCCGACCAGCTCAAGCTGCACATGGCCCTGGAGCAGAGCAAGCACAACGCTGACGGCAAGGTGTGTGTGTGGGGGGGGGGGGGGGGGGGGGTTGCTTGTGTCTTAATTTTGTCTTGGGGGGGAAAGACCCTCAATTCAGGGATGGGAATTGTTCGCCAAACAGCAAATTTCCGCTCAAATGAGAATGCTTTTCCAGACCCCCCCCCTCCTTCTGCGGCCCCCAGACCCCCTCTTTTCAGCTTTAAATTTTTTTTTCCAATTCCCATGCCTGCTCATCCGTTTGCTAGATAAATCTACATCAATATTATGGGTCCTTTCTATGTCTTTATCTGTGGTCTGTCAGTTGGTTGACAAAGGCTGTTGATACCAAAGCCATGAATTCTCAAATGACAAAGTTCTGAAAGCTTGTAGTTTTGTGTCTTGTTTTCTATCAAAATATTATGGTTCTTATATATATATATATAAATTATGCAATGGAACCTCCCTATTAAGACCTTCAAAAATCAGCCCCAAAAGGTCTTGATAGGGAGGTGTTTTGAAAGGGATTTGGTCATTCCTTAGTCTGGAAATGAAGGGGGGGGGGGGGATTGGTTAACCCTTTCAACGCTAGCCATTCCTCAGCCAAAATTTACCATTAAACTTACCCAGGTAGAGAATAGATTTCATCTGCAATATTAGGCAATTGTCTGTGACATGCATAGAATAGGGCCTATCCCAAAATTAAGAACAAAAGGTCACTGGATACCAGACCCTCATTTGATGCATAGGTGTTAAATCATTGTGGTGCCAAGAGGCGACAGTGGCAATAAAAGGGTTAAATTCACATTTTTGAGGCTCACATCTTAGTGAATAGAGGTAGTGTTAGCAAGTAAGGTCTTACTAGAGAGGTTCCACTGTATATCCATTCTTTAACATTTCTCCTCTTTGTTTTCCTTTTCTTAATATCACCCTCAGCCAGCGGCAGTAAGCCTGCTAGATCTGAGCTCCTCCAACGCGGCAGTCCCACCAGCACCATTGTCGTCGTCATCCAGCAGCAACACAGACCCCTGGGGGATGCCGCTCAGCAACCCCCCCGAACCCACCCTCCCCCACCCCCCACCACCCAAAGACCCCTGGGGGGCACCCCTCCCCAACCTCAACCCCCCTCCCCCTGTGAGCAACACCTGGGGGGCTCAGAACCCCACCCCGGTTGTTGCTGCCCCGCCGTCTCAGCCCCCCCCTCCTCCTGCCCAGGCAGCGTCTCAGTCTCAGGCGGTGGATCCCTGGGGGGTGGGGGTGAGTTCCACCAGTCCTGCGCCGCCAGTGGCGGCTGCTGCTAGGGCCACTCCCCCTGCCGCTGTGGCTGGTGAGTAGCAGACCTGTTTACTCTACTCTTTTCGAGTAGTGTTCTACTCAATTTGGACCTCTACTACTATTCAAAATTGAAAATAAAGCTCTAATTACTCATTTTCAGTGAACATTGTTTGATCGGCGGGGTTTAATGAATAAAACTACACATTTTGAGCCCAAACTACTCATTTCAGCTATCCAGACTACTCAAGACTTGTGTAGGGGTTAAACAGGTCTGGGGTAGTTTTGTTTGTGCTGTGTGTTCTCGCTGAGGTTAATTCATTCGCATCGCGACGATTTAGAAATTATTTTTAAAAAACTCGCAAATCACTCCAGCCATACAGACTTTAATTCATTGAAGTCGTTCCGGCCATATATGTCCAGAATTAATAGATAGCTGTCAATTTGATGCATTTGCTTCAAGGGAAGTAAATCTGTGTGCACCTTGGTCGCTTCTAAACTCGCTTCACTCCCTTAGACCACAATTTTGCCCCTGACTTTGCTTTTGTAGTGGTTAGGGTTAGGGTCAATTTAGTGTCGAATACACAAAAGATAAAATGTGATGGTACGTCATGATCGATTTCGCACAGTCGCAGACATGTTGAGAACAAGTCCATTTTGAGAATGCCACATGGGAACCAAGGTCTTATCAAATCAAAACATCTGTGCCAACATTGACGGCAGATTAAGACAAGATGATCGACATATCACGCAATTCTAACACCATCCCCACCCATTCTGTGTACACAGCAGACCTGTTTACACGTACCGGAACGGAAATTTGCAAAAATCTGGGTAATATAGTAAATTACGCTGAAAATTCCGGGATTTCGAAAAACCGTCTATTATTTGTTTCCGTTCAGGAGCTTGATAGGAGAGCAAGGGTTGACCGAAACATGTGGGATCAGATTCATAGAAAATTAGTTTTTACGTGTGTCATTTGGACTTTTATTCGAAGACAAAGTTTTTTTTATTGAAAATCCGGGTTTTTCATTATATAGCAGCAACGTAAATATATTTTTATCACCACTTCAGGATTGGGAAGATTCATAGAAAATTAGAACGTGTGTCATTTGGTTTAAACGAAATTGCAAGTATGAGCAACAACAATGCTTAAAAGGCAGCCGTTTTTCAGCCAAAAAATACCATTAAACTTAACTGGGTAAAGAAAAAACATATCTGCAATGTAAAAAAAAAAAAAAAGAAAAAAAAAAAAAAAAAAAGAAAGAAAAAAAAAAAAAAAAAAAAAAAAAAAAAAAAAAAAAAACCCCCCCTCCCCCCCAGAAAACCCCCCCCCCGGGAATTCCTTTGTGACATGCATAACACTAGGCCTATCAACATTGGCCAAAATAAAGCAAAAATGAGATAACCAGATTTGATAAACTTGTGTGTTAAGCCATTGTGGTGCAAAAATGCGACATTGGCGGTGAAAGGGTTAAAGCTGGATACAGGCGCTCAAGCACATGTTACACAGTATTGGCTGCCTAAAGTAATAAGACACTGGAACAGAACATAATAATGAAATAACAGCAAAAAGGGAACATTAAGAGAAATAACAAGTGAATGAATATACACAACACGAACAAGCAACAACAGTAACAACAACAAAATAATAGATAAGTCTCACAAAACTGTAACATAGAATTTGAATTTGAAGGGGGGGGGGGGGGGGGGGGGAGGACCACAATTTATTAGAAAAAGTACAAAACCGCTTACGACTCAGCATCAAGACAACTGATAATTTAAAGCTTATTTTCAACGTATTTTCAGCCGGGGTCACATATCCACATGAACACAGATGAGTCAAAAGAACTGTAAGTTAATCACAGGGAAGCAATTAATCAATAATTATCGTGTGTCATTTGAGGATTGAGAGAATGTTTTTACTTTCGCCCATGTACAGGTCAGCACTCTGACCCCTGGTCCCCCCCCAGCGCGGTGTCCAGGGGTGGAGGGGACTCGGCCGTTCAGCTGGACGCCTTCGGGGCCCCGGTGGCCATGACCTCCGGGCCGGAGGGTCAAAGTTCGGCCGTCGATGACGAGTTTGCCATGCTGTCGGCCCGCAGCAAGGAGACCCCCGCGGCCAAATCGGCCAACAGGGCCGTGGTGGATGAGTTTGATCTGCTGGGAGGTAAGGCTTTGGGCAAGTTCTGTTCGAAAGTGATGGTACTGTGGAACCTCCCTTATAAGACCTCCCATTACAAGACTCCCTCCCACATGAGACCTACTTCTCTGAGACATTGCCCTTCTTTGTAAATATTAAGATTACCTCCCTTATAAGACCCCTCCCTTATAAGACCCCTCCCTTATAAGACCCCTCCCTTATAAGACCTCATTTTGGATGAAGGTCTTATAAGGGAGGTTCCACTGTACTAACCCTCTTGCATTCGCATTTGTTACAGAAAAAAAGCTTCTTCTAGTGTTGGTTTATTGTTTGTGGCTCAAGCCACAAACCTATAACTCACTTTGTCGGTCGGTCGGTCTGTCTGTCGGTCCAAAATTGTCGCACATTTTGACAAAATGTCGCACTTCAAATCGAGGCTACACTTCAAAATTAATTGAGGCCGCTCTTTAAAAATTAAAATGATGTATTTTAAAAGCGTACAAAATAATAAACATACGTAATACAGACACTACAACAGACACGACGAGTATGCGGTGCTTCTTTCGATGAGTATAAGTAGGATACATAGTTTTAAATGTTTTCCAAAAGATATAAAAAGTTACGAAATGGTGCAGAGATAACATTCTGGTTTACAGATTAAAATGATTGAAAAGCCAGGGGAGGTGACTCATGATTGGAGTGGTAAAAATAGACCGCGTGCCACAAACTATTGCGATTTCGCGCTTGTTTAAATACATTTTTATTTAGATCAACAGGGCACATATGCATCAAAACATTGTCAGCATAAATGAGCAACAACAAGCTTGAAGCTTATAGTGTGCTTGCTATCTACATGTATATTGTTCCCAGGCCGTATGGCCATAATGGGTAAGGTACGTATGTGTCCGGATTTCAGTTTTCACTGGTCTCCACGCTAGCGTACAGCCGACACATTCCAATTTCGGAGGAGCTCAAAGGAGACAAATTATTTGGAAGATTCTTTTGAAAAAAGGCAGGAGAATGGGCCAGTAAGTCAGAAAGATAGTAGATGACAGATAGAAAGCAAAGGGAAAAGGCAGAGTCAAAGAGAGTGGCAGATTAAAGGAAGTTACAAGCACAGAACTTCCAGAAGGTGGGGTAACTATTTTTACGAAAGACTCATGGAGGGGGCGGGGTCATCCAGCTCCCCGTATGGAGGCACGAGGCATCCACCCACTGCCTCGACAAGAGGGTTAAAATAAAAGGCTACAAATTTTTTTTTAAAATGGAACACGCTTATTGGGGTCTGCAACGAACACCTTTTGCAAGAGTGAATGCCCTTGGAGGGTGGGGGAAGATGGTTCAGTACTGACTAGACAAGGGGATAACTCTTGCCAATAACCCCTATTTGATGCCACTAAATGGCTGCCTTTCGCAAGAGTGAATGCCCTTGTCAGTACTGACCAGCAAGAGCAATTACTCTCACTGTCAAGGGCGTTAATAACCCTAGTTGCAAAGGCCTATAAGGATAATTGTCCCCAACTCACATTTGGTGAATTTTGCGACAACGGGTTGTGAACTTGGAAATGCTTCATTTTTTGATTGCCTGCGTCCATCCATGCTCTTTGTTGTTTGTTGTTTTCGCTCCCTAGCTTAAACGCTCTGGGGGCACTCCCAGTGCCAGGTGAACATTTCGCATGGCCTTGGGTGGGAAGAGTACGTGTATGGCTGCTTTTAAAGATACACTGACCCACCACGATTAAGTCCCTTGGTTTTTTTCTGGGTAGCTGTGACCCACATACAAACGCCCCCAACTTCAAATTGAGGCTGCTCTTTAATAAAATGATGTTTCGTTTTCAATCTGGGGCATTTGTATGGGAGTCAAACCTGGTCAAAACAAGATTTCCTACCAGCTATGAGAGGGAAAACACGTGAAACCCGTGATTTTGACACGTGGTGGTGGATCTTTAAAGGGCCCCGCCCCCCACCACATGGGCGGCCACACTCCGACTTCAGGGGACGTCCATGCTCTTGAAACTGTTCAGCATTGTTGCGGAAGTTTACATCGATTCTGTTCTGCCCCTTCAGGCGGAGGTTCCGGGGGCGATGCCTTCTCCATGGGTGGCCTGCAGCAGAACCTCCCCAACGACCCGTCCCGGGGAAAGTCCCCGGAGGACTTCCTCGGGGCCAACGCCGGCCTGGTCAACCTGGACCAACTGGTCTCGGAGGTGCCCGCCAAAGGTCAGTCTCTATGCTAGTTTGTCCTCCTCCTCCTTCTTCTTCTTCTTCTTTTCTTCTCTTCTTCTTCTTCTTTGTCTTCATCTTTTTTTTGTTGTTCTTCTTCTTCTCTTCTTCTTCTTCTTCTTCTTCTTCTTCTTCTTCTTCTTCTTCTTCTTCTTCTTCTTTTGTCTTCTTCTTCATCTTCTTCTTCTTCTTCTTCTTCTTCTTCTTCACGCGTGTGTGTATGCGTGTCTGTGTGCATGTGTGTATCTTGAGAGAGAGAGAGAGAGAGAGAGAGAGAGAGAGAGAGTTCCTTGTTTGACTATTTGCATGAAGTGTTATTAGTATTTTATTTCATTTATAAATTATTTTTTTCCTCCTCGTTACGTTTTATTTATATTATTTAAATGGGTGGATTTGTGAAAAGGCCTTCAATGTGCATAAATCTTTACCCATTAAAAAGTTCAATCAATCAATCTTCTTCTTCTTCTTTTTCTTCGTTGTTGTCGTCGGTCGATCGCTCAGAAATCGTTAGGCCCAGCGTGTCTGACTTTGGCTGAAGAAATTTGGTTTGATTTGATTTGATTTAAAGTCTGAGGTGCCCGCCAAAGGTCAGTCTCTATGCTAGTTTGTCCATCGTGGGGGGTCTTTCGTAAAAATAGTTCCCCCACCTTCTGAAAGTTCTGTGCATGTGACTTTCTCTAATCTATTCTATCATCCTTACCATTCCACTACAAGTGCATATTTGTGCAAGATCAGCTTGGAAGACAGAAATAAAAAAGTGTCTTATCACCCCAACTCCCAATCAGGCTTACTTCCGGTTTAAGCAATACGGTTCACATTTCTTTCAAGCTCACTGGAAGACAGATGTGTTTGTGAAATAAAATTTTAAAAAGCTTCCTTTTCTGCCACTCTCTTTGACTCTGCCTTTTCCGTTTGCTTTCTATCATCTACTATCTTTCTGACTTATTGGCCCATTCTCCTGCCTTTTTTCAAAAAGATCTTCCAAATAACGTTTCTCCTTTGAGCTCCTCCGAAATCGGAATGCGTCGACTGTGCGCAACGGGAAGACCATTGAAAAGTGAAAACGGACGCATACGTACCTTACCCATTGTGGCCATATGGCCTGGGAACGCTGGAGAAGAAGAAGAAGAATCACTTCTGTTTTATCATCCTGTTTGAAACAACAACCCCCAAAAATCTTCCAAATAACTTTTCTCCTTTGAGCTCCTCCGAAATCGGAATGCGTCGACTGTATGCTAGCAGGGAGACCAGTGAAAAACGGACACACACGTTGCTTACCCGTTATGGCCATATTCCAGGGAGAACAGAAGAAGAAGAAGAAGAATCACTTCTCATCCTGTTTCAGGCAACAAGCCAAAAAATCGTCCAAATAACTTTTCTCCTTTGAGCTCCTCCGAATTCGGAATGCGTCGACTGTACGCAGCAGGTAGACCAGTGAAAAACGGACACATGCATACCTTACCCGTTATGGCCATATGTCCTGGGAACGCAGAAGAAGAAGAAGAATCACTTCTTATCACCCTGTTTCAGGCAACAACTCAGAAAATCTTCCAAATAACTTTTCTCCTTTGAGCTCCTCCGAATCCGGAATGTGTAGACTGTACGCTAGCAGGGGGGGGGAAACCAGTGAAAAGTTAAAACCGGATACATACATACCTTACCCGTTATGGCCTTTTGGCCTGGGAACACAGAAGAAGAAGAAGAAGAATCAGTTCCGTTTTATCATCCTGTTTCAGGCAACAACCCAAAAAATATTCCAAATAACTTTTCTCCTTTGAGCTCCTCCGAAATCGGAATGCGTCGACTGTACACTAGCGGGGAGTCCAGTGAAAACTGAAAACCGGACACATGCGTACCTTATCCGTTATGGCCTTTTGGCCTGGGAACACAGAAGAAGAAGCAGGAATCACTTCTGTTTTATCATGGTGTTTCAGGCAACAACCCCTTCGCCTCGTCTAACCCCGCCTCCAACAACCCTTTCCACAACGGCGGTGGTGCTAACAGCGGAGAAGGAGCAGGAGCCCAGAGGGTACCCATGACCCAGATGGCTCCGGGGTTCTCCCAGCCCCCCCAGCCCACCACCCTGCTGCCCCAGCCCCTCATGTCCCTCAACGCCGCCCAGCCCCAGCCTGTCAACCCCTACAACACCGCCTACAACCCTTTCTTGTGAACACAGCATTACACTGCCTACAATGTCACATCAACACCGCCTACAACCCTTTCTTGTGAACACAGCATTACATCGCCTACAATGTCACATCAACACCGCCTACAACCCTTTCTTGTGAACACCGCATTACACCGCCTACAATGTCACATCAACACCGCCCAGCCTGTCAACCCTTACAACACCGCCTACAACCCTTTCTTGTGAACACCGCATTACACCGCCCATCAACACCACCTACAACCCTTTCCTGTGAACACTGCATTACACCGCCTACAATGTCGCATCAACACCGCCCAGCCTGTCAACCCTTACAACACCGCCTACAACCCTTTCTTGTGAACACCGCATTACGCCGCCCATCAACACCACACAACACCGCCTACAACCCTTTCTTGTGAACACCGCATTACACCGCCTACAATGTCGCATCAACACCGCCCAGCCTGTGAACCCTTACAACACCGCCTACAACCCTTTCTTGTGAACACCGCACAACACCACACAACACCGCCTACAACCCTTTCTTGTGAACACCGCATTACACCGCCCATCAACACCGCCTACAACCCTTGTGAACACCGCATTACACCGCCCATCAACACCACACAACGCCGCCTACAACCCTTGTGAACACCGCATTACACCGTAAAAAATGTCTCATCAACACCGCCTACAACCCTTTCTTGTGAACACCATATTACACCGTCTACAATGTCACATCAACACCGCCCAGCCCCAGCCTGTCAACCCCTACAACACCGCCTACAACCCTTTCTTGTGAACACCGCATTACACTGCCTACAATGTCGCATCAACACCGCCTAGCCTGTCAACCCCTACAACACCGCCTACAACCCTTTCTTGTGAACACCGCATTACACTGCCTACAATGTCGCATCAACACCGCCTAGCCTGTCAACCCCTACAACACCGCCTACAACCCTTTCTTGTGAACACCACTGGCAACCCTTTCTACACTGCAAACGATTGGTTTGGGAATTCTTCTTCTCCTTCATCGATTGTTCAGTCTCCTGTCAAATTATGGGCGTAGATGTGTCACGCTGCCGTTATGCGCCTAAATAAGAAGGTTGGGACCCTTGGCTGTGGTTTGTTGGTGTGCTTGCATCTTCACTGTCGACATTATGCCCAGTTGGAAAGCATGCAAGATGCATGCATAGGCGTGTGTGCATGGGCACGTGCAAGGATGCGCACACGTACACACACACACACACACACAAGACGCACATATTAGGTACTTTATATTCACAGAGGCGTCTGTGAAATTCGGGTTGCTCCCACCTGGAGAGCGCGTCGCAGCCAGAGGCGCGCCACCCAATTTTTTTTTTTTTTTTTGTATGCGATTTTTGTGTGACTGATGAGGAAGGAAAAGGGGGGTGGGTGGGTAAATTTTGACCAAATGACAACTTTTTCGTTGCCACTGGGTTTAGCGTGTGCTAAGTGCATGGGCACACGGGACCTCGGTTTATCGTCTCATCCGAAAGACTCCACGTTCAGGCCATAAGGCCTGGTGCAAAGTGAGAGGAAAAATCCCCTGTACCCAGGTTCGAACTCGGGTTTACTTGACACGAGGTGAACGCGCTACCACTGTGCCACTCTACACTGTACACACACACAAACGCGCACACACTCACACAAGCGCGCACACACTCACACAGACGTGTGCGCACTGAAGCATTCACTATGCATAATATAAGGCATAAAATTACTCTCTTGAATTCGACATACTTGCCTTCATAGCCTCAAGATTTTTCAACACATAACGAGTCTTTTCTAAGTTGTCTATGTTCATTTAAAAGTTGCAAAGACAAATATTAGCACCTGAATATTTTTAAGTCATCTCTGTTTTTGTTCACAATTTCTTTGCTGTTTCGGATGAAGATTGATTTATTCAGAGTATTATTATTTTTCTAGTGTTTACGTGTATCCTGTTTGATAAACGGAACAATTTTTTGGTGTATAAAAATCAATTTGAAAGCTCTTCCCGGTAATTCAAACCAAAAAAATCAAAAATCAATGCAATCAAATTGGTCTGGCTAAAGATAAATGAAATTCAAAATACAATTTTTTTTTTTTTTTAAATCTTAATTCCCAAGACATCCTGTGTTGTGAAATGCGTAAGGAAGAAAGACCGTGATTAAAATTCCAACAAAAATGATCAGTAAAAAAAAGTCTTAGAATATAGGTTTTAAGATAAGAAGAGCACAACATTTAGATAACAGCACAAAATACTAACTTCCATGAAAGTTTGTGCACTCTTAACTATGTCAAATGCTTGATCTCTCTTTTTTCCCTTCCTTCTTTTTGGTTAGTTAACGCAATATTTATTTTCTGTTTGCATACGGGAGAGGAAAATATTTTACTTTTTTACGTGTACAAGAGACATCATAAGATTGGTGTGGTGTGGTTTAATTCAAGATCTGACGTGTTTGAAGCAATGGGTTTTTGTTTTTGTATTTTGTGAATCAGCATATTATCGCATAAGGACAGCCCACTTTTGAATTAAAGATGCATTTTTCTTTTTCCCTAGAATGTGTTTTCATGTATATGTATCTTTGTAGTATTAATAACAGCTAGAGACAAATCTCACGATCATTTCATTTATTAATTGTATATAATGCACCTAATCACAGAATTTGATAACGGTTATATTTTGCAGTTGTGTGTCTGGAATTCATTGGATGTTTCTTCGCAATATGATTTGTGAGTATGCGTGCGCACGCGTAACGTGTGTGTTTCGAAACGGAATGGGCAGTTGCTTGCAATATACGCACCCTTCTTTCTATTGCAGGCATGCACAGAGGCCTGGCTTTGTTGAGAGTGATGGGAGGGAGGGGGTGGGGGGATGGGAGCGAAGAAAAGTGCGGGGGGGTGTGTAGAAAGTAGAAAGGGTGGTGGGGGGGGGGGGGGGGGGGGGATCAAAGAGCGAGAGACTGCAATTCAGTTGACCCATTTACGCCAGTGTAGCCTCTTTTTGGTTTGTTTTGCACGTTTTTTTAATCGCTGTTTTATCATTGTTTGAGAACTGCCTTCCATTCTGTGTGTGTTTTATTTCCTTTCAATGAAACTGCACAGGTGTTAGTTCACACAGAGAAACAGACAGGGAGATCATTATTTTTTGGCAGTCGTGATGTTTCATCTCGCATTTATTTGCCTTGGACTTAGCGCTGATCCGCTTGCCAGTTTGAGTTCTCTTTCTTGCTTTCTTCCTCAATTGTCTTCCATGCTTGAAGTAAGTTGTGCGTTGTGTCGTCAGTTTGTTTTACGTGTGTGAACTCGGCTCTTAGCAGTGTTGAAAAACTCAGTTTGAAACGGTGGATTTCAGGGGTGGGGTGGGGTGGGGGGGTCTTCCGTTGCAAACTGAAGGTGTATGTGTGTGTATGTTTCTTAGAACTGTCATCAGACCTGGTTACCATCCACAAATTCAAAACATTCTACACCTTTTGGACCTCTGCTGCACTTTAGAATTAGGAATTACAGTGGAGAAACTGATAACTGAAAAACGGATAACTCAAAATCACTGAGTAAGTAATCTTTGGGGTCCCAGTATAATAATCTATGCTGAAAAGTCTTTTTAGCTCAAAATATTGGCTATCTCAAAATCAAATGTCAGTTCCTTCAGTTTTGAGTTGAGCAATTTTCACTGTACCGTATTTTTCGGATCATTAGGCTCCTGTGTGTGTACGGCGAATCGGTTATTTTGGAAAACAAATCTGCAACAATCCTAGAAAAAGGTGTCCTCGTTTATAAGGCAATACAAACCTAGTAAAAGAAAGTAAAAAATTTGAAGCCTGTACGTGTTCGGTAAACGCTTGCCGACTGCCATTACTGCAGCCATGAACGAGAGTACCTTCCCCTTTCTGATCAGCGAAGTTCCATTTGTGTGACTTCCTGTTGTTGTGTTTGCGCTTTTCTTCGCGAAGATTGGTAGAATTATGGCATTATCAGCTCTACAGCGATGATTTTTACGTCCGATGACGGGTTATGGCATCTGTTGAACGGTATCTCGGATGGTAATAGCGATCTTGAAGGATTTGAATGTGAGTATCCGCCGTATCGGCGATGTCTAGTGTACGGTGTACGGCAGTCTTTGCCTCCCTCTTATGTTTTTGTGCACGAATAGGACGCCCTCGTATAATAGGCGCATATATATATATATATATATATATATATATTTGGAGCCCTCGTTTAATAGGGGCATATATATATATATTTGGAGAAAACAAATATCGCCTTATAATCCGAAAATTACGGTGTACATTTCAATTTTTATCTGCAACACATACAGCGAACTGTGCTGTATGGTTTTAACCCTTAGCCTGCCAGGGATTTCGGCCAATCACAAGCTACGAAATAATGGATTATCCAGTGACGTACAGTGTTCACGAGGTTGCCTCGTGTACACTGACGTTTGGAATGTCGGAATGGCAGTGTAGAGTGCACGTCTAAAGGTTAATGAATTGGATTACGCATTTCACATCAAGACAATATTTTTTTCCAGCTATCCTGACTGTATTGTGTTTTGTTTGGTTTTGTCGATCGCTCGAGACAGTTTCCTGCCATATAAATACTGATGCGTCATGCTGCCGTTATGCGCCTGACTAAGAAATAGGCTCAGCATGTCCGTCTTCGGATGGAGAAACAATTTTTGTAAGAATTTCTAGAAGAAAGGCAGGAGAGTGGACCACAGTAAGGCAGAAAGATAGTAGATGACAGTAAACAAAAGGTAAGAGTCAAAGAGAGTGATGGATTAGAGCACAAAATTTCCAGAAGGTGGGGGAACTATTTCTACTTAAAGACTATTGTAAAGGATAACCAGATCTCTGTCATTTTTTTTTTTTTTTTTTTTTCAATTTTGTATTTGTAGCAAAATAATATGTAATTTGATTGCAACATGTTTAATGTTTTTACTGGTGTGTATATAAATAATATGGTTTTAAACATGCTTTCAAAAATGGTCAAAATGTGCTCATTTTTGCTGGAATTTATTATGAAAGAGAAAGGGGATGGTGGAGGGCGTATAGGTAAATATTTTAATTATTATGTATTTTGTTTATATTATCATTGTGCCTTATCTGCTTCGCTTTCATTATCTCATTATCTCAAATATCTAGTTCCTTTGCGTATCTTTTTTTATTTTTTATTTTTGCTTATTTCTGTGACATTTGTTTGTGGTTGCGTTCTTTTCGTCCTTTTTATATTTTAGTGTTAAAATAACGTCATTGTTCTCCCAAGAGAAGGAACGAGTTGCCTCAGGAAGGTTTAGGGTTTCAAATGTTCAAGTGCGTAGAGATATGCAGTAGAACCTCCCTTATAAGACCTTAAAAAATCATCCAAAATGAGGTCTTATTAGGGAGGGGTCTTGTAAGGGAGGTCATTTTTAATGCTTACAAAGAAGGGCAATGTCTCAGAGAAGTAGGTCTTATATGGGAGGGAGTCTTATAAGGGAGGTTCCACTGTATAGTGCAGTCAAACTCCCTATTAAGACTCCTCTAAGTTGTGACCCGAACATTTGTCACCGATTTTTTCCCCCACTTCATTATCCTGACTACTGAGTGTTCACCTCCCTGTTACCTCATTCCGGACAAATTCTGAGTATGCTCGGAACAGGAGAACGCCAGTCAGGGTCTAATTCTGAGTATGCTCGGAACAGCGATTTCTGAGTCATTATCCTGACTACTGAATGTTCACCTCCCTGTTAACTCATTCCGGGCGAATTCCGAGTATGCTCGGAACAGGAGAACGCCAGTTAGGGCCTAATTCCGAGTATTCTTGGAACAGTGATTATCCTGACTACTGAGTGCAGTACAGTCAAACTCCCTATTAAGACTCCTCTAAGTTGTGATCCGAAACCTCCGTGTTACCTCATTCCGGACGGAACAGGAGAATGCCAGTCAGGGCCTAATTCCGAGTATTCTTGGAACAGTGATTTCCGAGTCATTATCCTGAGTACTGAGTACAGTACAGTCAAACTCCCTATTAAGACTCCTCTAAGTTGTGACCCGAAACCTCCGTGTTACCTCATTCCGGACGGAACAGGAGAATGCAAGTCAGGGCCTAGTTCCGAGTATTCTCGGAACAGCGATTTCTGAGTCTAAGACGTGGTCTAAATCCATGGTGGTTGTTTTTTATAATCCAAACCAGGTTTTTCGAGTTGCTTCTCTTCATCACTCTTCCAGCTTTCGTTTCACTTATGTTTAGGCACTTCTGTTTCAATTTGTAATGTTGAAAATGTTACACAACATCGGCTATACATGAGCCTCAGAATATTACCCCAATACGTTTTTATTAACAGTGATAGTAATAAGGAGACTAATGATTCTGATAATAATGCAAGTAAACACGATTTTAAAGCGAAAAAATTGGATCAATCAGTAATGTCAAAACTGAATCGTTGACAGTGTTTTGTTGCGTTTCTTATTTGGGTTTTTTTGGAGGGTTTCTAGGCAACCTCAGGCCAGTAACGACGTTTGCCTAAGGCAGTGATGTCTTGAAGGGGCTAAGACCCCTCTGATTAAGTCCTTTTGGGGGCTGATTTTTCAGGGTCTTTGTTAGGGAGGTTCCACTGTGTTATTTGTAAATCTGATTTGTGTGTGTACCGTGAATTTGTGCATCCACCTTGTTAAATTAGTCAGTGGAATGGAAGAATCTGAGGTTATTGATTTGATTGTTATTATTATATGAGACCCAGCACCACGAAAAGGGACATTAAGTCGCTGGGCTAGTTTCTTACAACAGGCTTGCCAAGTCAAAAATCTCATTTTTGATCAATTTTGAGTTATGTGTATTTTCGTGCTCTCTAACATCTAATCTTTAATATTTATATTGGACAATCTTTGTTATGGTCTCTAAATACTCCAAAAAGTGCTTTAAAATGAGTAGGCATGTGCATTTTCTTCAGCTAGGCTAAACTTCAGACTGATTTCTCAAAATGACTAACAGTCATGTTACAAACTGTAAATGCTCGTAGCTCTAAAATGTAAAAAGTTACAAGAAAGTTACAAATATCATTTGAATGAGAATTGTCTGAAGTTTCTAACTGTGCCATTTTCTCAGAATGGTCATTTCGACACTTAATGTCCCTTTCGTGGTGCTGGGTCACAAAGGCAGATTGATTTATTGTGTGTTTTGAATTTGAGTATCCGCTTTGGTCAAAATATTCAGCAAAGTGAAAGAAGAGGATGTTGACAAACAATCGCTTACTCACGAAACAAAATACAATAATTCGTTTAGTAGTTTGATTTGATTTAGGTGTATACATTTGTCAGTGTGGGGTTGGGTTTTTTGTGTGTTTTTTCTCTTCCTTTTGTTTTTTATGGTGTGTTTTTTAAAGATTTTTCCAAAAAAGTTTTTGTTCCATTTCCAAATTTTTAGTTAGATTATGCTTTAGTTTGGTTAAATCTCTAAATCGATTGACGTGTTGAATTTTTATCTGTTGATTATTAGGAATCTTTTTTTATATTTATTTTATTTTATCGCAATTAACTTTTGGAATGTTAAGATGTTGTCCACAATATGCTTTTAATGTGCTTATCTCTAAATTGATTGACAAGTTACATTTTTACATGTGTTAACTATTGGAAAACATTCTGCATTTGACCGTAATTAACTTTCGGGATGTGGGTTCACAGGCTTGCCTTTCCATTGATTTGTAAGTACAACCCTTGAATGTGAACATTTTGGGGGGCTTGAATGTTCAGGTTTTCGGAACCTTTTGATATTATTTCATTAGCGAAATCGGCTGACATCAATTGTGTCTTTTTACTTCAGTGCTGCATAAGATTTAGGTTTGCTTCTATTAGTTTTAATCATTGAAATATTCAAAGTTCAGGTCAGTATTTCGTCGGTGAAATTCAAAAACCTCTCATCTCAATTTTGATAGTTTTGAGAAAAATGAAAACAAAATGTTTTAAAAATTAACCGCGTTGACCACAATTGATGAATATGTTGTTCAAGACATTGCGAGTTTAGTCCTGCATTTCGTTAAAATTACTTTTAAAAACATTTTTTTAGACTTGAAAAGAACAAAGATACGAGATTTTTGTCCTTAACTAGATCTGAATTTGGGACTTACGAGTTTTTCTCCTATTTTCACAACCTCATTTACCCCAGATAGAAAGTCATTAGAGATGCGAGCTTTTGGTGGAAGGTGGCAGGAAATATTTGAGAGCTGACTATGTATCTAACTCAAGATCCCCAAAAATTGAGATACAAGGTTTTTGAATTTCACCGACGATATGCTTCTGCCAGCATTCGTAGTTTATGTAGTTGGTTTTTGCATGGGATTTGTAATATTTCTCTGAAATGTACCAGAGTAATAAATTACATCTTGATGTCGCTCTTTCTCGGCAAATTCTCTCTTTTCAAAATGAATCAGTTTTGTTCGATTTTTTGTGTGTGCTTATAGTTCTTGACCCTGTATCTGCATGATGGAATCTCGGCCGCTGGTGATCTGTACATTGTGAAATGAATAATTGTGCTGGTGCATAGTAATATAGTATTATGTCATTTGAAGCGGTCAGTGAATATGTTATAATGTTTTACATGGAAAAGCTTGGAATGCATGATCTCCTTTTTCTCCTTGATCCTCATCTCTTGTCTTCTTCTTCTTGTTCTTTTCTTCATATTCTTCATCTTCTTTTAGGTCTTCTTCTTCTTCTTTTTCATATTTATCTTTTCTTCATCTTCTTCTTTTCTTCTTATTCTTCTTCTTCCTTTTCTTCTTCTTCTTCTCCTTTTTGTTGTTGTTGTTCTTCTTCTTTGTCTTCCTCTTCTTCCTCTTCTTCTTCTACTTTCTTTCTCTTCTTCTCAAACATGTGCAATCTTCGTCCGCTTCTTCTTCTTCCTCTTCTTCTTCTTCTTCCTCTTCTACTTCTTCTTCTTCTTCTTCTTCTTCTTCTTCTTCTTCTTCTTCTTCTTCTTCTTCTTCTTCTTCTTCTTCTTCCTCTTCTTCTTCTTCTTCTTCTTCTTCTTCTTCTTCTTCTTCTTCTTCTTCTTCTTCTTCTTCTTCTTCTTCTTCTTCTTCTTCTTCTTCTTCTTCTTCTTCTTCTTCTTCTTCTTCTTCTTCTTCTTCTTCTTCTTCTTCTTCTTCTTCTTCTCAAACATGTACGATCTTCGCCCGCGTCTTCATCTTCTTCTGCTTCTTGTTTCTGTTCGTTCGGTCTGAGGACGCTTGGGTTGAATAACAATTACGGTCAGAGATGATTTTCGTCAGACTTATCTTTCGCTTCCCTCTTTGTTTGCTGTATTTTACGGACTGTAAGGCGATACTTTATTCTTAGACCGAGACCCCTGCGCCTTATAATGTGACTGGTATTTTAGTAACAAACACCCAGAATAACAAAATCTGAATTTGTGTGTAAAATTTGGGGTGTGCGCCTTATAATGTGACTGGTGTTATAGTAAGAAGCTATAATAATAAAATCTGAATTTTGTGTAACATTTCGGGGGGTGCGCCTTATAATGTGACTGGTATTAATAGTAAGAAGCTGTAATAATAAAATCTGAATTGTGTGTAAAATTTGGGGGGTGCGCCTTACAATCAGGTGCGCCTTGTAGTCCGTAAAATACTGTACTTTCTTTTTCTTTTTTTAAATACTAAAACGGCCACAGTGGCCATTTTTGTGTGATATTATCTTTGCTTGAGTTGATTGCATTGCTTCGTTTTTCTTTTTCAACGCATGCCTTAATCTATGTCCTGCTGCTGCTTTTTTAAACTCATCGTTCAATATTTCTTGAATGTGTTTTGGGGGTCTTTTGGTCTTTTTTTGTTTGTTGGCAACACAGACTTATATTTGTGCAGATTTTTATATGAACGGAATTGTGTGGGGTGGTTTTTTTTGTCGTCACAGAATCAAAGGTTACGAAAAGACTGGAACCCGTGTGTGGATTAAATTCACTGACGGGTGTATTGTGTGCGTAAAAATGAACAACGTGTTGTCAGGTTTTTAACAGAAAATGATGTGGGGCACGAAGAACAAAAGGATTTGCACAAGTTTTCGCTTTTCTTCTCCGCTCAGTAGACGCGCGCTTCCGGAATCCGCAATTCAAACTTCAGCCACAATGTTACGATTTATTGGTGTTGTAGCGAGGTACGGCTTTCATTTTCCAGTCAATTTTTGTTTTCACTGCTTCCGCTTCATTGAAAGTTGGTGGTGTTTTTTTTTTTTAGGTAATGGTCAAGATGTTGCCCCCCCCCCCCCCCCACCCCCCCCCCCCCCCCCCCCTACATTTCTCGGCTCTCCCCGCATTTTCACACTTGCCTTTCTTACCAAACATTAAGCTGTATTCTATGAACCTTTTCAGCTAATTATCTTTGTTGAATAATTAATCGCAGTCATGATAAAGGCCATTTTCTAATAGGACCCCCCCCCCCCCCCCCCCCCCCCCCACCCTCTCCCCCCCCCCACCCCCCCCCCCCCCCCCCGCCCCCCCCCCCCCCCCCCCCCATGTAGTGCAGTACCGCGGAGCATTTGTCACAGTCCTGGTTCATTGCATTTTTCCGTCTTACCTTTATCTTCTACTATTATTGAATGCATGTGTTCAATTATGTAAATGGATGAAAATCAGTGTTAAATATAGCAAACGATAGAGGACGAAGAACTCAATCTGCAGTAAGAAAGGCAAGAACGGAAAAATGGAAACAACCGAGAAATGGAGGAGGAGGGGGGGGGGGAGCGCATCTTTACGAAGAGCGAGCGAAGCTGGTAATGTTTTCAACGAATTCTGTTTGTTACTATCTGTTTATGTGACTATCTGTGTTACCACGATAACGTTTGAACGGAGGGACCTAGGACGCTCAAATTGGGCACGCGAATGGGTACTGAAGATATCGAGGTCGAGTTCGAAAATGAAGGTCGTAGGTCCAAGGTCAAGGTCATTACCCTAGAGCCGAAAATGCTGCCGAGCACCTGGCGCAATAACGTTTGAAGTGAGGAGAACTAGGCTGCTCAAATTGTTGTGCATGCTGATAGGCGCTTAGGATAGCTAGGCCAGGTTCGAAAATGAAGGTCATTGGTCAAAGGTCATGGTCACTGGGGGCGAAACATATTGCCAAGCACCTCTCTCTCTCTCTCTCTCTCTCTCTCTCTCTCTCTCTCTCTCTCTCTCTCTCTCTCTCTCTCTCTCTCTCTCTCTCTCTCTCTCTCTCTGTTATTTTCTAGTTTTTGATGCGAATGTTATGTGTCATAACCCCCTAACCCAGCCTCCCTATGATACTGGCAGAAGGCCTATTCATTCAAATGTGTTTGAATCTCTCTCTCTCTCTCTCTCTCTCTCTCTCTCTCTCTCTCTCTCTCTCTCTCTCTCTCTCTCTCTCTCTCTCTCTCTCTCTCTCTCTCTCTCTCTCTCTCTCAATTTTACCCTTGTGAAACTTGTGAAACAAAGGTTCGTTATCAGTGAAGCACTGCAGTCGAAAATGCTGCCGCGCGGCTGGAGACCTAGCGTCTTAACGCTCTGGTTCTTCTTCCTTTCATTTGCCTAGTCTTGAAAACGGAGAGTTGCTTGCGATCATATAGGGATCAAGGATCCTTGAACTCACAGTACCTAACAGACCAAAGCTTAGAAGGTTTCCACTCAGAACTTGACAGCATTAGTTGTATGCCCAAAACTAAAGGCACATTCTCATAACCCCTGGCTCAAGTCACGTTTGGATTCTAGGCTCATTTAAAGACACACCAGTCTTTCGGACGAGACGATAGACCCAGGTCCCGTGTGCCCATGCACTTACCACACGTTAAACCTTGTGGCAACAAAAAAGTTTGTCATTTGGTCAAAATTTAACGCCCACCCCCTCCCTTCCTTCCTCATCAGTCACAAAAATCGCATGCAAAAAAGAAAAGAATAAAGGGTGGTGCGCCTCTGGCTGCGACGCTCTCTCCATGTGGGAGCAACCCGAATTTCACAGAGAAATTAGTGACTATAAATTACTTCTAATACCACCACATCCATGAGTGAAAATCGTGGTTTTCACGTGTTTCCCTCTCTCGCTGGTAAGAAATCTTATTTTGGCCAGGTGTGACTCCCATGCAAGTGCCCCCCCCCCCAATCGAAAACGAGACAGGGACTTTGAACAGCAGCCTCGATGTTAAGTTGGGGGCATTTGTATGTGGGTCACACCCGGTCAGAAACAAATAATCAAGGGACTTAATTTTCCTGGGTCAGTGTGTCTTTAAGAAGCTGAAAGAACCTTTATCTAATAGAATAGCTAATGTGATAAGTTGGGGTATTTGTATGTGGTTCCTGGGTCAGTGTGTCTTTAAGAAGCTGAAAGAACCTTTATCTAATAGAATAGCTAATGTGATAAGTTGGGGTATTTGTATGTGGTTCCTGGGTCAGTGTGTCTTTAAGAAGCTGAAAGAACCTTTATCTAATAGAATAGCTAATGTGATAAGTTGGGGTATTTGTATGTGGTTCCTGGGTCAGTGTGTCTTTAAGAAGCTGAAAGAACCTTTATCTAATAGAATAGCTAATGTGATAAGTTGGGGTATTTGTATGTGGTTCCTGGGTCAGTGTGTCTTTAAGAAGCTGAAAGAACCTTTATCTAATAGAATAGCTAATGTGATAAGTTGGGGTATTTGTATGTGGTTCCTGGGTCAGTGTGTCTTTAAGAAGCTGAAAGAACCTTTATCTAATAGAATAGCTAATGTGATAAGTTGGGGTATTTGTATGTGGTTCCTGGGTCAGTGTGTCTTTAAGAAGCTGAAAGAACCTTTATCTAATAGAATAGCTAATGTGATAAGTTGGGGTATTTGTATGTGGTTCCTGGGTCAGTGTGTCTTTAAGAAGCTGAAAGAACCTTTATCTAATAGAATAGCTAATGTGATAAGTTGGGGTATTTGTATGTGGTTCCTGGGTCAGTGTGTCTTTAAGAAGCTGAAAGAACCTTTATCTAATAGAATAGCTAATGTGATAAGTTGGGGTATTTGTATGTGGTTCCTGGGTCAGTGTGTCTTTAAGAAGCTGAAAGAACCTTTATCTAATAGAATAGCTAATGTGATAAGTTGGGGTATTTGTATGTGGTTCCTGGGTCAGTGTGTCTTTAAGAAGCTGAAAGAACCTTTATCTAATAGAATAGCTAATGTGATAAGTTGGGGTATTTGTATGTGGTTCCTGGGTCAGTGTGTCTTTAAGAAGCTGAAAGAACCTTTATCTAATAGAATAGCTAATGTGATAAGTTGGGGTATTTGTATGTGGTTCCTGGGTCAGTGTGTCTTTAAGAAGCTGAAAGAACCTTTATCTAATAGAATAGCTAATGTGATAAGTTGGGGTATTTGTATGTGGTTCCTGGGTCAGTGTGTCTTTAAGAAGCTGAAAGAACCTTTATCTAATAGAATAGCTAATGTGACTTGTGGACAATTATTATATGAAGCCAATGACCTAGACATTATTTGCACAGCTCTACTTGTGCAGCCTAAGGGATTGGTTGGCCTTTGGGGAGCTTCACCAACGCCATCTGTCCTCAAATCTCTTTGGCCGCAAGAGTGGGGATCTACCCTGGGCAAGGCTTCTCCACTATAAACACATTTTAGCCCAGCCTGCCGGAATAGCAGCTGCTATCTGGCCGTCATTGTCGGAAACGACAGACAGGCATGCCTTTGTTTGTTGTCGTTCCCTGGCTTAAAGACTCCAGGGATCATCCCAACAGCCGAAGCGCTATGGTAAAATGCACCAGCTAGGTTTGAGAATATTACGTGTGTGACCGTTTGTGATTACCCCGCCACGTGGGCAGCCACACTCCGACTTCGGAGGATTTGGGACAGATGATGTTATGCTAGGAGTTTGCCATGGCTAAAAACAATCCTTGCATAACTATGCAGAACATAACAACATTTTCATGTAGCCTTGGTGTTCTAGCTTATGTCAATTAGTCTAACATAGGCTTATGCCAAGGCGAAGGCATACATTTAAAGCCAATCATTCCTCCGAAGTCGGAGTGTGGCTGCCCATGTGGTGGGGTGTAATGAAAAACGGTCACACACGTAATGCTCTCATCCCTAGCTGGTGCATTTGTACGTGAGTGTTCTAAGTGCTTCGGCTGTTGGGATGATCCCTGGAGTCTTTAAGCCAGGGTACGACAACAACAACAACAAAGCTAATCGTCGCTCTCAGATCAAGCTCTTAGCGCTTCACAATCACAAGTCACACAATGGGCTGCAGCGAGCCCGCGTAGAGCCCAAAATCACTGCACCATTTTGTACCCAATGACATTCACTCGCACGCCTCTTAAAGATCCACCAGATCACGTATCTCAAAATCACGGGTTTCACGTGTTTTCCCTCTTATAACTGGACAGAAATCTTGTTTTGACCAAGTCGGACTCCCATATAAATGGCCCCCAAATTCAAACCGACACATCAGTGTTAAAGAGCAGCCTCAATTTCAAGTTGGGGAAATTTGGATGTGGGTCACAGCTACCCAGAAAAAACCCAGGGGACTTAATCGTGGCGCGTCACTTGGTCTTTAAAGACCCCCCACGTCACGTGTCACATTCCCTCTTATGTTAGGAAGATTTCTTACTAGCCATAATAGGGAAAACATGTGAAAACCGTGATTTTGACACGTGACGCGGTGGGTCTTTAACTAACTCATGTTTTCTCTTTCGAGGTTAATCTCCCTCTTCGCCTCGATTCCCATTCCCCCCCCCTCCCCCCCCCCCCCCCCCCCCCCCCCTCCCCCCCCCACCCCCCCCCCCCCCCCCTTCATACTGCTGACTTTTTGTTGTTTAATGTTTTCGTGTTCTTTTTCTCTCTTTTTTCAGACTGGTGCATTTTATTTTGTATAAAAGAGAATTTGTACACTGATTTCATGGACTCGATATTGTATTACGGACCATTTTCTGTATAATTTTAAAGCGGAACAATGTGGGGGGTGGGGTGGGGTGGATGTTAAGTTACGTATCTTGCTCGTTACTGCTCTCTCTCTCACAGTAACCGGCTCTGTTCTGTGTATGCGTTAAACTGTGATGATTTACTATAAGTACAGCTTTTATAACAATAAAGTTTTCTTTTTTGCCTTTCGTGGTGCTTTGTGATGAGAGAGAGACAATGACAATGTTTTATTCCAGAAAAGGCATCGCCCCATTAGGAAGGGAGGGGTGGGGGGGTGGGGGTCAACATGTAAAGAAGCGGATTATCGATACATCAATAATTAGCAACAATACAATGCTTATGACAAAGCAACGCTTCTAATCTTAACCCTTTCACCGCCAGCGTCGCATTTTAGCACCTCGGTGAATTAACACCTATGTTACTAAAAGGCATCAAATTGGGGTCTACTATCTAAACACCCTATTGTCTTAGTTTTGGGAAGTAAGGATAGACCTTATTTTAGATATGTCACAGAAGAATCTCCAATACCGCAGATGGATTTTGTTCTTTACCCAGGTAAATTTAATGGACATTTTTTACTGAAATATAGCTGGCGATGAAAGGGTTACAGGCCTATACCAATATGTAGACAGTTTATGAATCGTGTTCTCATTTCCACTAGGATGAGAGAGAGAAACAGAGAGAGACAGACAGAGGGAGAGACTGTCTCTTCAGAAGCATTTTAATTGACGATCTGGTCGTCTTCTTCGTCTTCTTCTTCTTCTTCTTTGATCGCTCAGACAGTTTCCTGTCAAACATGAGCGCAGATGCGTCATGCTGCCGTTATGCGCCTAACTAAGAAACAGTTAGGCCTCAGCAAGTCCGACTTCGGCTGGAGGGAATCATTTTTTTAAAGTGTTTTATGAAAAAAGGCAGGAGAATGGAGTAGATGACAGTAAGCAAAGGGAAAAGACAGAGTCAATTCTTATTATTTTTGGAAAAAAGGCAAAATGGGCCAAAAAGTTAGAAAGATAGTAGATGACACAAAGCAAGGAAAAAGGCAGAGTCAAAGAGAGTGACAGATTAGAAGATACAAGCACAGAACTTCCAGAAGGTGGAGAAACTATGTATGCAAAAGATCCCCACGGGTGGGTGGGTGTGGGGTCTAATTCAGCCTTCTTGTCAAAAAGGTACTTGAAGGCAGCGCCGAAAAAGCAAAAAAATCAAACAACAAAGCACGTTATAATCATGCAAACATCCCCCAAAACTGTTGTTTAAAACATAACAAAGCACGTTATATAATTATGCAAACATCCCCAAAAAACTGTTGTTTAAAACACAACAAAGCACGTTACAATGATGCAAACATCCCCCCAAAACTGTTGTTTAAAACACAACACAGCACATTATAATGATGCAAACATCCCCCCGAAACTGTTGGTTAAAACACAACAAAGCACGTTATAATGATGCAAACATCCCCCCAAACTGTTGTTTAAAACACAACAAAGCACGTTATAATGATGCAAACATCCCCCCGAAACTGTTGTTTAAAACACAAAGCACGTTATAATGATGCAAACATCCCCCCAAAACTGTTCTTTAAAACACAACAAAGCACGTTATAATTATGCAAACATCCCCCCAAAACTGTTGTTTAAAACACAACAAAGCACGTTATAATGATGCAAACATCCCCCCGAAACTGTTGTTTAAAACATAACAAAGCACGTTATAATGATGCAAACATCCCCCCAAAACTGTTGTTTAAAACATAACAAAGCACGTTATATAATTATGCAAACATCCCCCCAAAACTGTTGTTTAAAACACAACAAAGCACGTTATATAATTATGCAAACATCCCCCCAAAACTGTTGTTTAGAACACAACAAAGCACGTTATATAATTATGCAAACATCCCCCCAAAACTGTTGTTTAAAACACAACAAAGCACGTTATAATTATGCAAACATCCCCCCAAAACTGTTGTTTAGAACACAACAAAGCACGTTATATAATTATGCAAACATCCCCCCAAAACTGTTGTTTAGAACACAACAAAGCACGTTATAATTATGCAAACATCCCCCCAAAACTGTTATTTAAAACACAAAGCACGTTATAATTATGCAAACATCCCCCAAAACTGTTATTTAAAACACAAAGCACGTTATAATGATGCAAACATCCTCTCAAAACTTGTTTAAAACACAAAGCACGTTATAATGATGCAAACATCCCCCCAAAACTGTTGTTTAAAACACAAAGCACGTTATATAATTATGCAAACATCCCCCCAAAACTGTTGTTTAGAACACAACAAAGCACGTTATAATGATACAAACATCCCCAAAAAAACCTTGTTTAAAACACAACAAAGCACGCTATAATGATGCAAACATCCCCCCAAAACTGTTGTTTAAAACAACAAAGCACGTTATATAATTATGCAAACATCCCCCCAAAAACTGTTGTTTAAAACAATGAACTTCTTTTGAACTCAGAAAAACACAAGCATGCATGCACTTGTCCACCCACCCACACGCGCGCGCACACGCACACGCACGCACGCACACGCACGCACGCACACACACACACACACACACACACAATTTGCTAAAATGCCTACATTTACAATTTTAGGAGTTTATTTCACGTCAAAATTAACATGGAACGTTCATATTGAATATTTATTAACAAAGACACGAAAAACGTTGACTTTTCTTAATTGAAGTTGTACCTAAACAAAAATGGGGACAAGATTCATCTACGTTGATAACTGATTGAAAACTGAAAATTGATTTTTTTATAATGTAATCTGATTGTAAATTGCTATTTCATGATGTATATGTATTTTATCTATATTTAGTTAAATATGTACATATTTCTTTGTGTGTGTGTGTAAGTATGTGAAGGAGGGGGGGGGGGGGGGGGGGGGGGGGGTATGTAAGGGGTTGTTTTTAATATGAATAATTTTAGTGCAATTGTAAAGCGCGTAGAGCTTAAAGGTGAAGCGCTATATACATGTTCTTAAATAATAATACTAATAACTCCGTGTATATCTTTAATGAGGTCGAAATTAACATAATGATATGCACAAGAAACGGGTTTTTTTAGCGCTCCCAAATATTTGTTAAAAAACCTACAAAGCATTGAATGCAAGGCATTTAAAATAGCACTAGGTCTCCCAGTGCATGCGTCGTCCACTCGTACATACTATGAGGCTCAAATGCTTCCATTAGAAGAATACAGAGATTTAGCATGTTGCAAATTTGTCATAAAAAAATGCAGTTGTTTAAACACATATTGGTTCAGAAATTAAAAA
>CM065682.1:77424736-77427236 GCA_017654935.2 Phymorhynchus buccinoides
ACCTCCCGGAACAGCTGTGAAGGGTGAATTGAAAATGTCCCTACGTCAGAAATGGATAAACACACCATAAGAAACCATTATGCTAAATGCCATGCTTGTTGCATGAAAATGCACAATTCTGCAACATACATCTTCAGCTATTGAGCCTACTTGATGTTTTTAAGCCATCGAAATCCGTACATTCAAATTGCAAGCAAAGCCTGTGTCTGATGGGCCTTCCAAATTCTTTCCATTTCTGTTTCCTCAAAAGTCAAAGATCATTTGTAGGCGTACTCGAAGACACTTCTAAGGAATGTCGTTTGCTGCCTGTCTGTCGTTTCCGACAATGACTGCCAGATAGCAGAGGGGTCAGCTGCTATTCCGGCAAACTGGGCTATAATTTGTTTATAGCAGAGAAGCCTTGCCCAGGGTACATCCCCACTCTCTCGGCCAAAGGGTTTTGAGGACGAGAGTAGGCGTTGGGGAAGGTCCCCAAAGGCCAACCAATCCTATTGGCTGCAGCACTAGAGCCAGTGCAAATAGCTCCCCTAGTTAGAGAGTCAAGGTCTTCCACGAAAGCATAGGCTGCACATTGATATTCCAATACTCTAGGAAATCATGTATAGCACAGCTCTCATTTACTATTGGCCCTTTCTAAGCTGTACCATGATATAAAAGACTGTAGAGAAATCATATATAGTACAGCTCTCTTTACTATTGGCCTTTCTTCATTAAAATATGTATATTCTCCGAAATATTTTTAATATATTTCTTTCATCGGCTTGTTGAGTACCATGACTTATTTAGTAGAAATGTTCTTAAATAATACACTTATTATCGCTCTCATTTACTATTGGCCCTTTCTAAGCTGTACCATGTCCCCTGATTATAACTACTGTAGAGAATCATATATACGACATGTTCTTCATTTACTATTGGCCCTTATCTAAGCTGTACCATGGTATTCCAATACTGGTAGAAAATCACTTATAGTACAGCTCTCATTTACTATTGGCCCTTTCTAAGCTGTACCATGATATTCCAAGACTGTAGAGAATCATATATAGTACAGCTCTCATTTACTATTGGCCCTTTCTAAGCTATTGTACCATGATATTCCAAGACTGTAGAGAATCATATATAGTACAGCTCCCATTTACTATTGCCCTTTCTAAGCTGTACCATGATATTCCAAGACTGTAGAGAATCATATATAGTACAGCTCCCATTTACTATTGTCCCTTTCTAAGCTGTACCATGATATTCCAAGACTGTAGAGAATCATATATAGTACAGCTCTGCCATTTACTATTGGCCCTATTTCTAAGCTGGGCTACCATGATATTCCAAGACTGTAGAGTACATCATATCTAGTACAGCTCCCATTTACTATTGGCCTTTCTAAGGTGTACCATGATATTCCAAGACTGTAGAGAATCATATATAGTACAGCTCCCATTTACTATTGGCCCTTTCTAAGCTGTACCATGATATTCCAATACTGTAGGAAATCATATATAGTACAGCTCTCATTTACTATTGGCCCTTTCTAAGCTGTACCATGATATTCCAAGACTGTAGAGAATCATATATAGTACAGCTCTCATTTACTATTGGCCCTTTCTAAGCTGTACCATGATATTCCAAGACTGTAGAGAATCATATATAGTACAGCTCCCATTTACTATTGGCCCTTTCTAAGCTGTACCATGATATTCCAAGACTGTAGAGAATCATATATAGTACAGCTCTTCATTTACTATTGGCCCTTTCTAAGCTGTACCATGATATTCCAAGACTGTAGAGAATCATATATAGTACAGCTCCCATTTACTATTGGCCCTTTCTAAGCTGTACCATGATATTCCAAGGACTGTAGAATATCATTTATTGTACAGCTCCCATTTACTATTGGCCCTTTCTAAGCTGTACCATGATATTCCAAGACTGTAGAGAATCATATATAGTACAGCTCTCATTTACTATTGGCCCTTTCTAAGCTGTACCATGATATTCCAAGACTGTAGAGAATCATATATAGTACAGCTCTCATTTACTATTGGCCCTTTCTAAGCTGTACCATGATATTCCAAGACTGTAGACTGTCTGTAAAATCATATATAGTACAGCTCTCATTTACTATTGGCCCTTTCTAAGCTGTACCGTTGATATTCCAAGACTGTAGAGAATCATATATAGTACAGCTCTCATTTACTATTGGCCCTTTCTACAGCTGTACCATGATATTCCAAGACTGTAGAGAATCATATATAGTACAGCTCCATTTACTATTGGCCCTTTCTAAGCTGTACCATGATATTCCAAAGACTGTAGAAAATCATATATAGTACAGCTCTCATTTACTATTGGCCCTTTCTAAGCTGTACCATGATATTCCAAGACTGTAGAGAATCATATATAGTACAGCTCCCATTTACTATTGGCCCTTTCTAAGCTGTACCATGATATTCCAAGACTGTAGAGAATCATATATAGTACAGCTCTCATTTACTATTGGCCC
>CM065682.1:77432236-77434736 GCA_017654935.2 Phymorhynchus buccinoides
GTAATGAGATGACCCCCCTCCCCACCCTTCCAGGGTTCCTGATTCCCCCCCCCCCCCTCTTCTAAGGGGTACTCTCACCCCCTGTTTAAAGTTTTAAGTGATACCCGCAGTTTCAAATTCTAACGGGTCAAGACAAAAAACATGATGATGAGAAATTCTACCCCAACTTCCCACCCGATATACTTGCTTCAAATCTTGAAGAGTCATGTTCATCAAATGAATATCATGTACATAAAACAGTTTGTTGTTTGTGTACGTACCATGGCTAAAAGACTCCAGGGATCATCCCAACAGCCGAAGCACTTGAACACTATGGTGCAAATGCATCAGGCAGGGATGAGAACATTACGTGTATGACCCGTTTCTGATTACCCCGCCACGTGGGCAGCCACGCTCCTCGGTCTTCTGGGGGAAATAAAACTATGCTGAGAAAAGGGTCTGCTAATGAGCGGCAGCGAACTAATGTTCTTTGAGAGCTCGGTTTTGGAGTTTGTACTTCTAGTCTTGTACCCTGGTCAAAAGACGCAAGTTGAAATAGTATGGACATGTCACCCGTTCCTCAGGCCTTGCCAAGGCAATCCTACAGGGCACGGTCCAGGAAGGAAGGAGAAGAGGCAGACCGAAGAAGAGATGGGAAGACAACATCCGTGAATGGACGGGCCTGGAGCTGAGAGACACAACTACGGAAAGCCGAGAACCGGGGAAGAGTGGAAGAGATTGGTTATGAAGTCTTCAAGACCCAGTGACGCACCACGATTAAGTCCCTTGGTTTTTTCTGAGTTGCTGTGACACACATACACATTTCCCCAACTTTAAATTGAGGCTGCTCTTTAAACTGATGTTTCGGTTTGAATTTGGGGCCATTTATATGGGAGTCAGACTTGGTCAAAAACAAGATTTCTTTCCAGTTATAAGAGGGAAAATACGTGAAACCCGTGATTTTGACACATGATCTGGTGGATAATTCAGAGGCGCCCCTACGGTCATCCTGACTACGGGATTCGTGATTTATCTTCTCTACAGATGACGCCACTTTCCTGGGGTCTTCTACGGTGGGTTATGGGTCCCAGGCTCTGGACATCCACAGCTGGCAGTTCACGCTGCCCAACACCAATGTCAAGGTCAAGATGGCCGTCAACCAGCAGTGCGTGCCCTTCGCCCAGGCCATCTTTGGGAACATCGGTGGAAGTGAGTTCCTTTTCGATGGTTTGTTTCTTTTTTGTCTTCGTCGTCGTCGTCGATTATTAGTTTGTGTTTAACGTTCGACATGGGGGGGGGGGGGGGTGGGGGGGGGGGGGGGGAAGTGCCGGGTGTTCTGTTGGTGAAGGGGAGGTACGGGTGTTCTGTTGGTGAAGGGAGGTACGGGTGTTCACACATCGTGGATATATTAGCGGGCTGCACATATATATGCACATGAGTTCACATCACGTCACGCGCGCACACACACAGTGACACACACCACACATACATACACACGCATGCACGCACAAATGTACGCCACACACGAACGGACATAGAGAGAGAGTTGGGTGGGTGGGGGGACACCGGCTTAGTGAGTAGGCCATAGACCCTTTAAATGGGGGGGGGGGGGGAGTGAGAAGAGAGAGAGAGAGAGAGAAGAGAGACAGAGAGAGAGAGAGAGAGAGAGAGAGAGAGAGAGAGAGAGAGAGAGAGAGAGAGAGAAGAGAGAGAGAGAGAGAGAGAGAGAGAGAGAGAGAGAGAGAGAGAGACAGAGACAGAGAGAGAGAGAGAGAGAGAGAGACAGAGACAGAGAGAGAGAGAGACAGAACCCAGATACCCCCCCCCCCCCCCCACACACACACACACACACACACATACACACCTTGGACCCTGCTTTGATACTGAATGAAGTGGAACCAGCAGTTTCTAACAAAACAATGATTTGTTCCCCGTGCACAACACCGTAACAGCGGACATGGAAATCACCTACTTCTTCACGGCCTACCATCCGGGCATTGAAGACCTCAATGTGCTCAACATCCCCGCAGACTGTCCCAAGATGGCTTCCAACAGCGTGAGTGTTTGTACGGCGTACCTAGAGTACCTTTATTTACATCTATAGTAACCCTTTGACCGCCAGCCATTTTTCAGCCACAAAAATAGGTGAAGACGAGGTAACAAGCCCATGGGCGGGTAAGAAGCCCATGCCAATTATCTCATGAAATAAAGAAACTTTCAGTCACATTTGCCCATGAGACGAATGCTAAGCATTAACACTCGTCTCATGGGCAAAATGTGACTGAAATTTGCTTCATTTCATGAGATAATTGGCATGGGCTTCTTACCCGCCAATGGGCTTTTTACCCCGTCTTACCCTACCATTAAACTTAGCTGGGTAGAGATTGGGTTGTTTTTTATCTGCAATATTGTGAATTCCTCAGAGACATGTATAACATTAGACCTATTCTTACCTCCCAAAATTAAGAAAATAAGGTCTTCGGATAATAGTCTCTGATTTGATGCCTTTTAGTGACAAGGG
>CM065682.1:77442236-77468579 GCA_017654935.2 Phymorhynchus buccinoides
CCCCCCCCTCTTCTCTCTTCTCTCTGTCTCTCTCCCTCCCCCCCCCCCCCCATGTGTTTCTCCTTTTTCAACCTTTCCGCAAATTTATATTTTTCTATTTCCCCATCCATAACCCTTCTCTCTTCTCCTGTGTTGGGATATGGTCCCTGGACTCTTTTAGCCAGGGTAAGCCAACAACCAACAACAGCATTTCTATTTTGCCAGTTCTCACCCCCACCCCCACCCCCCCCAGGCTTACACGAAACATCCATCCACAATCAAGTGCACTGTGACTAATACATCTAAATAAGGGACCATGCGTGAAAGCCTACTAACAGAATATGACGGCGAATGAGTAGAAACATAATGCAAATGTTAGACAATACAGCATTTTTTTTTCTTTCACGCGGATGTTCAACAAGACTGATTCAATTAGCACAGCAAATCAGCACAATGCGATTAATTGATTTTGATCGCGCTTTAGGCCACTTAACAAGCACAGCCAAAGTAATCTCATCCCCTCCCATTAAAGTGCATATTATAATGTTGCGGATAATATAGAAATGGCTCAAAGTGCACAGTTTCTCCTGTAGGGGCTTGTAGAATAGGGCAATACGGGGTAAAAAGCCCATGGGCGGGTAAGAAGCCCATGCCAATTATCTCATGAAATGAAGCAAATTTCAGTCACAGTTTGCCCATGAGACGAGTGTTAATGTTTAGCGTTCGTCTCATGGGCAAATTTGACTGAACTTCGCTATATTTCGTGAGATAATTGGCATGGACTTCTTACCCGCCCATGGGCTTTTTACCCCGTCTTCACCTACCGACTTTCAATTTACGCATTGGACTGTAGAGGGTAAGTATTGACACATACGTTGATTGGCAATCAACTCTCTTCACACATAGAACAATGGGGTCTCGATACTCTTCGCTTTGATCCAACAACTCTTGTTGACCGATAGTGTGGAAAACAAAACGACTTGCCAATTATCATGGCTGATAGAACAGAACATTCACGGTTGTCAGCTTAAAGACCCACTCACCCAACAAGATTAAGTCCCTTTTTTCTGGGTAGGTGTGACCCATATACAAATACCCCCAACTTCAAATTGCGGCTGATCTTTAAAGTCTCTGTCTCGTTTTCAATGTGGGGGCATTTGTATGGGAGTCAAAAACCTGGTCAAAATAAGATTTCTTACCAGCTAGAGAGGGAAACACGTGAAACTTGTGATTTTCACTCATGGGTCTGGTGGGTCTTTAAGAGAGACCAGAATTATACACCTTTCGCAGTAGATTTCTCCGTGGACATTTTGCTTGTCGACAGAAGTATCCTGACTACCTATGCTGACATAAATGTAGACCTCATCGTTCGATTAGCAGGGTAGCATATTCGTTAGTGGAAGTACCGACAGTTTGCATCCTTCGACGGAGAGAAGGTTATATTCGACAAGTTTGTCTGTCTGTCTGTCTGTCTCCCCGCGGTGTTTGCTGTCTGTATTTCTATGCTTCGAGCAGCTTTAAACAAACAAAACTTTATAACATATTTTGAAAAAGAAACACGAAGAGGTTTTAATTAAAATATTGAAGCATTGAACAGCTCACCAATACCACGTATGTCCAGTGCTAAGAACCAAGGGAGTGGAATTAACCAATCTATGCAGTCACCTGGACGACTTGTAATCACGAGTACGTCTTAGACAGTCAACACAGGTAGTAGTAGTAGTAGTATGCAAATTAGACTAAACTCCCAAAACGATTGGCTGCTTAGCCTAATTTACATACTACTACCCGTATTAAAAGTCGCACTCATGACTACACGCCCAGGCCCTGTGTTCATGAGTGCGTATGAGACATTCAAAACGGGGATTAGTATGTAAATTAGGCTAAACAGCCAATCGTTTGGGGAGTTTAGTCTTCTTCTTCTTCTTCTTCTTTGTTCGCTCAGACAGTTTCCTGTCACATGAGCGTAGATCCGTCATGCTGCCGTTATGCGCCTAACTAAGAAATAGTTAGGCCCAGCATGTCCCCGACTTCAGCTGAAGAAATCTTTGTAAGAATGTATGGAAAAAAGGCAGGAGAATGGACCAGTAACATAGACTGATAGTAGATGACAGTAAGCAAAGGGAAAAGGCAGAGTCAAAGAGAGTGACAGATTAGAGGAAGTTACAAGCACAGAACTTCCAGAAGGTGTCTTCTAAATGACATACTATTCCCCGTGTAGACCGTCTAATTCGTATTCATGACTACTGGACCAGAACAGTTTTTCTAAGCCGTGCAAATCGATACAAGTGAAGCAAAAGAGCTTAGAGCAGTGGTGGTGGTGGTGGTGGTGGGGGTGGTGTAAAGTGGGGAGGTGGTGGGGGTGTGGTGTGGTGGTGGTGCCCTCTATGCAATCAGGTGCACGCAACTCTGGCACTCCTCTCCTGATAAGAAAGTGTTTACCAAACGGACTAGCCCTGGGGATAACTTGACGTGAAAACAGTTTCCAATCTACAAACGGTTACTTTGTGATCAGAACAAGCTTGCATCTTCGATTATTTACATGTTTTTTTGTTATGCCTGTGTGGTTGTTTTTTTCTCTCGAGGGATTGTAGGTAAGGTGTGCATTTTTCTGTTTTGATTATTTAAATTTTAGATCAGATTTGTTCTATGCTCTAATGTTGTTGTTTTATTTTGTAAAAAGATAGGCTTTCTGTTTCGTAAATATTTTGCGGTTTTATCAAATACATTTCCTTGTTGAGGAGAAAGAGAAACAGAAAAACATTGAATCAGAGAGAGGCCGATGCAAAGATCCATAAGAGAAAACCAAAAAAAGTAATTCTTAAGATAGTAATGTCATACGTGTAGGCCGAAATGATAAAAAAAAAGCAGTATACTATTCTTAATCTTTACCAATAAGTCAAATTAGATAAGCTTAATTGCCCCCCCCCGCGTCACGTGTCACATTCCCTCTTCTGCTAGGAAGATTTATTAAGATTTCTTACCAGCTATAAGAAGGAAAACACGTGAAAACCGTGATTTTGACACGTGACGTGGTGGGTCTTTAAGCCCTTTCACTTCGTTTCCATGTAAACAACGATCCCATTTTTTGTTTATCCATCCAGTATAACTGTGAACGATAGACAACTACCTGACTACCTGATACCTACATAGGGGAAGACGGGGTAAAAAGCGCATGGGCGGGTAAGAAGCCCACCCCAATTATCTCATGAAATAAAGAAAATTTCAGTCAAATTTGCCCATGAGACGAATGCTAGACATTAACGCTCGTCTCATGGGCAAAATGAGACTGAAATTTGCTTCATTTCATGAGATAATTGGGGTGGGCTTCTTACCCGCCCATGCGCTTTTTACCCCGTCTTCCCCTACCTACCTACCTACCCAACTACCCAACTACCCACCTCACTCATAAAGTAACTAATCAGGTATAAATACTGTAAAAGCCAAAAAAAAAACCCACAAAAACAAAGAACAATAAATTTTAAAAAATGCACGTACACCGTTCATTGTCATTTGGCAAAGGCATGCTTTTTATCGAGAGAGAGAGAGAGAGAGAGAGAGAGAGAGAGAGAGAGAGAGAGAGAGAGAGAGAGAGAGAGAGAGACATCGAATGGACAGACCAGTTAATTCATATCGCTTTCTACAATCTGCTATGGGTCTGAACAATTTACAACCATTCTGTCGACGGCGTGCTAAAGTCTTTGGGACGGCAGCTTTGTCATTTAATAATAAGAACGGGGTTTAGTGTCTGGGTTTGGTTTCTTTACAAAGAGCGTTTGCAAACGTTTGTGACTTTATTTGATGTTGGCTGAAATGCGTTTGCAATCCTTACGTTTGCTGAAAGAAAATGTCTGCTATATAGTACAGTGGAACCCCCCATGTATGAAGCAAATTTCAGACCTCCCATTATAATGTCTAGATTCTCCCTGACCCATGAGATAAGATTACCCGCCCATGCGCCTTTTACCCCGTCTTCCCCTCTGGAACCCCCCCCCCCCCGTTATAAGACATATGCCCTCCCTTTAAGATCTACTTCTCTGAGAGTAAGTGTTAAATTACCTCTCTTATAAGACCCCTCCCTTATAAGACCTCATTTTGGATGATTTTTGAAGGTCTTATAAGGGAGGTTTCACTGTACTTCATTAACACTTTATTGACCTAGTATGCCGCATGCAAACATTTCAACATACGATGTCCAATCCAGATGAAAACAATTTATGTTACTAATTCGACTTTTAGAAGTACACTCGGTTTTTTTCAACTGGTAAAGCAACGTGGATTATATGTACCAACTGATTCAAGCAAGTGTGTGTGTGTGTGTGTGTGTGTGTGTGTGTGTGTGTGTGTGCGTGCGTGCGTGCGTGCGTGTGCGTGTGCGTGCGTGTGTGTGAGTGTGCGTGCGTGCGTGCGTGCGTGCGTGCGTGCGTGCGTGTGTATGTGTGTGTGTTTTTGCTGCTGTTGTTGTTGTTCAGTTTAACGTCCTTCCACTAAAAGTGATTCAGACAAATGTGTGTGTGTGTCTGTGTGTGAGTGTATGAGAGAGAGAGTATGAATGAGAGAGAGAGAGAGAGAGAGAGAGAGAGAGAGAGAGAGAGAGAGAGAGAGAGAGAGAGAGAGAGAGAGAGAGAGAGATACAGATACACACACACACACCAAAGCAGAACGCGAACGTTTTTACCAACGAAACCCCTCCTGGTTGTCCTAGTCATTGTGATTAGTTCATGCCCAACTAAATAGCGCCTGGGATCGGTGGAGCTGAATCATGGCCTGCTAATATACAGGTGGCGTCGATCGTATGATTGTTGTGTACCTCTAAGACTCCTTAGGGTGTGTTAAGCTGCCAACGGGTTTGAAGCGAACGAGAGAAACTATTAAATAAAATAAAGGAAGAAAGAAAGTGAAAAGGAAAGAAAGTGTTTCTTTGTAATTGGCCATAGGTTTTTCTCATGTGAAATTGGCGGACATTTTCTTCTTTTAAAAAAAGAAGAAGAAGGAGTTTTGGCCCCATACCACATAATAAGCAGCTGTGGGGGAAAGAAGAGCTAACTACTTAGTACCAGATGCAATTCGGGTATAGTTTGCTGGATAACTGGTGTGTGATCAGATTAATGGAGGCTGTGAAATAGTTCAGATTCATTTTCGTTTTGTTTTGTTTTTGTTCTTATTCTTTTCTCCAAAAGCGTCGTTTGTTCTTTCTTATTCCTTCGTGAATTTCCTAACGTGATTTACAGAAGGCGTCTTTGTGAAATTCGGGTTGCTCCCCACCTGGAGAGCGCGTCGCAGCCAGAGGCATGCAACCCATATTGTTTTTTTGCATGCGACTTTTGTGTGTCTGAAGAGGAAGGAAGGTGTGGGGGGGGGGGGAGTAAATTTTGACCAAATGACAACTTTTTCGTTGCCACTGGGTTTAATTAACGTGCGCTAAGTGCATGGGCACACGGGACCTCGGTGCATCGTCTCATCCGAAAGAATCCACGTTCAGACCATGAGGCCTAGTGAGAGGAAAAATCCCCTGTACCCAAGTTCGAACTCGGGGTTTATTTTGCATGAGGCGAACGCGTTACCTCTGTGCCACTTTACACATTGGATCTAGGGAAATGTGTAATCTCCCATAAAAACAAGTAACACATCAGATAACTAAAACAAGTAACACATCAGATAACTGAAACAAGTAACACACCACAGTGATACAGCATCTACACGGGTGTTATATTACAAAGTAATTGTCACCATGGCGAGATTAATTATAAATTACTTTATCTGTTCATTTTGCAATGAATCTGTCCTTATTTGGTGGCGCGCTTCTGGCTGCAACGCGCTCTCCATGTGGGAGCAACCCGAATTTCACAGACGCGTCTGTGACTATAAAGTACCTAATACCTATATAATAATACCTACATTTATATTTTACTGAGTAGGCCCTGGTATGTCAGAGAGTGAGTGAGAAAGAGAGACAATGACAGAGAGAGAGAGACAAAGAGAGGGACGGATATATATATATATATATATACTGACACAGACACAGAGAGACTGAGAGAGACACAGACAGACAGATAGACGGACGGACAGACAGACAGAGACAAAGATACAATATTATGAAAGACAGTGAGACACGAGGAATGTAATGACAGAAAGAGAAAAGAGAAACAGATTGAATGTCGATGTAAAAAGAAAGCATTTTTAAATCCAATCTCTGCCGAATAATCAGTGGCAGAGAAAAAAGACCTGTTTGATTCCCAAGGACCCGCGAATCACATTACTGTACTAATCCGTGTGTGCTGACCCAAACCTATGTCATAGCGTAGGACATACATACATACATACATACATACATACATACATATATACATACATACATACATGCATACATACATACATACATACATACATACATACATACATACATACATACATACATACATACATACATACATACATACATGCATGCATGCATGCATGCATGCATGCATGCATGCATGCATGCATGCATGCATGCATACATACATACATACATACATACATACATACATACATACATACATACATACATACCGTATCCTATGTATCAATGTCAATGTTTCTTAAAGACACACTGACGCACCACGATTAAGTCCCTTGTTTTTTTTCTAGGTAGCTGTGACCCACATACAAATGTCCCCAACTTCTAATTGAGGCTGCTCTTTAAAACGATGCTTCGTTTTCAATGTTGGGACATTTGTATGGGAGTCAAACCTGGTCAAAACAAGAATTTCTTACCAGCTATAAGAAGGAAAACACGTGAAACCCGTGATTTTGACACGTGACCTCCTGGTGGGTCTTTGACCCTTTCTACGCCAGCCATTTCTCAACACAAAAATACCCTTAAATTTAGCTAGGTAAAGAAAAAACAATTATCTGCAATATTGGGAATTCCTCAGTAACATGTATAAAGTAAGGTCTATCATTACCTCCCAAAATTTAGAAAATAGGGTCTTCGGATAACAGGCTCTAATTTGATGCCTTTTAGTGACATGGGTGTTAAACCATTGTGGTGCAAAAATGCGACATTGGCGGTGAAAGGGTTAAGGCCAACGAATATGTTTCTGAAACAATTATATAAGAGCGCTAATGCATAATGACGAATCCTGTTTCCCTTTGTTCCAGTGACAACTCACGACTAACCAGCCACCCTGTCTTTGGAAGAAAACGCTGGAACAGTCCACATAAGAGAGGCCGTACTGCATACACAACCATAGTCAAATCAAGTCAACATTTTCAGCTGGTAAATTGAACAAGAAAAGCGTTCTTTTCCGAATCAAGAATTGTGAATCTCTGATTGCCAACTGAACTGTGCTCACCTGAAAGAAATCAACTATAAATACTGCAACCAAGTCCTCTCAAGCCACACCGGAAGAAGAGTCTACGACTCGAAACGTCGTGTGTTTCCCTTTCCCAGGTACCTTTCCACACCTTGTTAATTTTTTCCTCTAATTAATAAGCATCTGAAATCAAGTCAACATGTTCAGCTGGTAGGCCTACATTGAACAAGAAAAGCGTTCCTTTCCGAATCAAAAATTGTGAATCTGTCACCAGCCTCAGCAACAGCCGGGGAATGGTCCGTAGAATTCCAGCGGCAGCAGAACGCGCCAAACGCTCCTCAACCACCCATTCCTTAGAGCACCTCTACAGCAAATATGGCGCCGACAACAGCAAACACAACCCTCCTTCCCTCTCCCCCTCCTCCTCCATCCTCCCCTCCATGGGCCCAACCACCAAAGCCAGCCCCTCCTCCTCCCCCTCCTCCCCCTTGGTCCAGAACGTCCCCAAGATGCGTCCTCCTCTTCCTAGAAGGCCCCCTCCTCCCCAGGTCCTGGCGAGGCAGGAGCTGGGGGACCTGACAAAGCTGGGCTGTGGTCTCAGCAAGATGGAGCGAGTGCATCTCTTGCTGGACGTGGATCGCAGGAAGCGGAAGAGACCCCTGAACAACAACCATCATCGTCATCATCATCAGGGACGACAGCACTTCTCTGACGGGAGTTCGTCCGTCTCGCAAGATGCCGTCTGCTCGGAATGTTCCCAGGCAAGTTGGCTGTGCTTTAGGCCTCGTACACACTTCATGCACAAATCCCACGCGCAATCCGTAAATAAGTGGAAGAAAGAATGGTACAAATTTACGGATTAGGGGAAATTCGGACACGCGCGCAAATCTCTACCCTTCTTTCTTTTACTTATTTACGGATTTGCGCACGGGTTTCTGTACGGAATCTCCGCATGTATGTGTACACAGCCTTATGGTTGGCCTTTGGGGACCTTCCCCAAAGCCGGCTGCCCTCAAATCTCTTTGGCCCCGCGAGTGGGGATGTACACTGGGCAAAGCATCTCCACTATGATTTTATAAACAAATTCTAGCCCAGCCAGCCAGAACAGCGTCTGCCCCCCCCCCCCCCCCCCTGTTATCTGGCAGTCATGGTCGGAAACGACTGACTAGCATACATATCTTATGACCTTTCACTCAACTAGCTTGCTTTGGGTGACTGTAGCCAGAACTATGGGCCAACAGTAATATGAGAGCTTTACGATGAATAGTTTTCAGCAGTTATGGAAAAATCATGGAACAATTTAATTAATGATAGATAGATAGATAGAGGGAGAAAGGTGGCAGAGTGGTTAAGACGTTCACCTGCATAATGTAATGCGTGACTGCAGCGTTAGTGACCCGGGTTCGAATCCCGGCCTCCTCGCCCTTTCTTTCTAGTTCGACAGGAAAATCGAACTGAACGACAATCCTTCGGATGGGGATTTAAAGCTAGTCTGACCCGTTGCGCTTTACATACGTAAAAATCCCACGGCAGTTGGAAGTCGGTAAGAGCAGGGAGAAATCCTGCTGCCTGGTATGACCAAATTAATAGCTAGGTTTTCCAAGTGTGTCCACACACCCTCCTCACCCGGTGCCCCCCCAAAAACATTTTTTTTTATAAATTGGGTAGGTGCTGCACTTGCGGCGACGCACTCTCCGGGGGAGAGCAGCCCGAATATCACAGAGATAAGTCTCTGTGACTAGAATATACCAAATACACACACAAAATATTGGGTAGGCGCTGCACTTGCGGCGACGCCCTCTCCGGGGGAGAGCAGCCCGAATTTCACAGAAACAAGTCTCTGTGACTAGAATATACCAAATATCCCCCCCCCCCCCAACAAAAAATCTTTTGTGAACGACTAAGACTCTCATAGTAGAGGGCATTTGCACTGGGTTTTAGCGGTGCACCCAAGCGGATTAGTTGTCCTTTGGGGACCTTCCCCCAACGCCTGCTGTCCAACGTCCTTTCGGCTGAGACAGTGGGGATATACCCTGAGCAAGGCATATAGACACTAAAACAAAAAAAACAACTGGTCCAGCCCTCCTTAATAGTAGCTGCTTCCTCTGTTGTATGGAAGTGTCAGTGGGATAGGAGGGGTACTTGAATATTTTCAATGAAATAACAATATTCGACAACATAGAGAAAGAGTAAGAGAGAGAGCGAGAGAGAGAGAGAGAGAGAGAGAGAGAGAGAGAGAGAGAGAGAGAGAGAGAGAGAGAGAGAGAGAGAGAGAGAGAGAGAGAGAGAGAGAGAGAGAGAGAGAGAGAGAGAGAGAGAGAGAGAGAGAGAGAGAGAGAGAGAGAGAGAGAGAGAGAGAGAGAGAGAGAGAGAGAGAGAGAGAGAGACAGACAGACAGACAGACAGACAGAGAGGGTGACGGAAGGGGGACAACCCAAAATTCCATAGTTTGTTCCCCTGCTGTCATTTAAAAAGATGTTTTGTTAATTTTTTTCACAGGACCCCATTTAAGGGTTGTGGAGGTGTGGGGGGGGTCCTTTTTCATAAAAATCAAGTTGTTTTTTCTTCTGTTGTCCCCGACAGGTGCACAAAGCAACGGCAGGCCCCTCCAGGCTACAAGACATCAAAAGCAAACTGCAGCTGGTGGCACCGCGCAGCCTTCCAGAGAGCAAAGAAAAGGGCCCGCCTAACAACAACAGTAACAACACCACCACCACCATGACTACCACCACCAGAACCACCCCAGTGAAGCCCTCCGTGGTACCTCTGCCAATGCTGCACGTCCACCTGCAGCACCAGAACTCCTCCCTGTCCAGGGACCTGGCTGCAGTCCAGGAGGCGAGACAAGCCCTCCGCCGCATGTTCCTCCTCCCCCCGAACCACCACCCCAAGACAAAGACCTCCACCAGTACAACTTGGAACTTCAAGCCCTCGCTGAACGTCAAGCCCGTTCTCTGCACCCGGGAGATGGTCGCGTCCTCGGAGACCTCCCGGTTCCTGTTGTCCGGAGAAGCTCCTCCTCCCCCTCCTTCGACAGAGTCGGAAGACAGCCGGGGGGGTTCGGAGACCGTCAGCACGTACGACGCGGACCGCGTGAACAGCGACCAGTTCGAGTACGTGTTCGACCGCTTCAGCAGTTTGTCCACCGAGTCGGATTACTGCACCACGGTGACGTCGTCGGAGTCTGACACGTCCTCGTTCTCGGCACGCGCGGTGCGGCCCTCCACCACGGACACGGTCGGTACTCACCACTGGGTGACCACCGGATGGTCCCCCCACCCCCACCCCAACCCCTTGTCCCCGCTCAGCGCTAAACGCCGGGGAGGACACAAGAGCAGGGGATCCTCCGCGATCCTGACCCCCATCACCCCGTCCCAGAACGCGCGCGCCAGCCGGGAGTCCTGGCCCCCGAAGTTCACCGTCATCCCGTCCTGGCCCGCGCTGGACGACCCTTTCCGCTTCCAGTACTTCGGGCGGGACGTTCACCGGGACATCATGCGCCGTCTGCAGCACCGCTCCCGCGGGGGCGGGAAGAAGAAACACAGAGAGGGCGGAGACACCCGACAGTCCCTGCAGACGTCTTTGCCCCAGCTTCCCCAGAAACTGGAGATCGTGGTTCCTACCCACATCGAGTGTTTTCTGTGTCATCTTCAGGACTGTGAGCACGGCACCCCCCGGCAGGCCAACACCACGGCGAGGTCCACCAGGGCTGCGTCCTTGTCCCTGCAGAGCAGGGTCAGCAGGCAGAGCAGGGTCAGCAGGCACAGCCGCCCGGACACCCCGGCCTGCGTGACGGAGGTGTCTGCGGGGTCTGGGGACGTGGAGGAGGAGGATGTGGAAGAGGAGGAGGAGGGGGACCAGGTCTGGTACATGAACAAGATGTGTGCTGCACGGCGAGGCGTTGAGGGGATGTTCGATACGGGACATTATACGGCTCAGAGCGTGATGCACTGATTCGTGAAAACAAGACGCATGCACGCACCCATTAATCCTTTCACCGCCAGCTATATTTCAGCCAAAAATTGCCATTGGGCTAAATTTACATGGGTAGAGAACTAATTTTATCTGCAGTGTTGGGGATTCTTCTGTGACATATATAAAATCCTTACTTCCCAAAACTAAGACAATAGGATCTTTGAATAATATACCCCAATTTGATGGGTCTCAAACCGTTCTGGTGCATAAATGTGACACTGGCGGTGAAAGGGTTAATTTGCCTATTCAGTGCATACGATTCAACCCAACTGCGATCCGATTGTAACGATGTCTATGAGGCATGATTCTCGTGAAATGCTTCCGTGTACAAAATAATTCTACTATTTTCGTTCGCTATTCTCAAGTAGACCCCAATACAAGAACCACATGAAATGTCTGAGACAAAAATACAGATGTTTCAACAGATTCGTGTACTACGAATAATATAATATAGCAAATAAAAAGTGAACAAAAGTAGTAGGATTTCATGAGATTGTTCAAGACAGTAACATTTCACGAACATCGTGCCTCACAAATGTCTCAATCGGATCGCAGTTAGATTGAATCGTATTCAGTGGGTCGGACACACATACATTAAAAAAGATGCATGCAACCATGTATTGCGTACAGGCGTGTATGAGACTGAGAGAGGGAGAGAGAGAGGGGGGGAGAGAGAGAGAGAGAGAGAGAGAGAGAGAGAGAGAGAGAGAGAGAGAGAGAGAGAGAGAGAGAGAGAGTTTTCAGTAATGTGACATTGTGACGAACGAACAAACTAGCCAAATGTCCTTGGCAGACACAGCAGTCTATATTTAGGCTCAATGTGTAGTGTCCATGGGCAGACAGCGCAGTCTATAGAATAAGGGAGGTAATTTGGTACAGAATACATGTAGACGATTTTCGGAAAGAAAAAAGTAGGGGAGAGCACTTCGTAAAAATTAGAGTTGTTTACCTCCATTACTCGGTCAAATACCATAGTAACAATGCAACAATGGCGTCGAAGCTTGAAACAGCAGGATGCAAGTCAGCGACTTGCAAACATTTAGAAAAATTAGGTGTGGCCAGTGTCCACAAACTGATAAAACTTGCAAAATGTGTGACGTAAAAATATAAATGACATAATTTTTTAGAATGACGCACATAAGTACTGTATGTCTGCTCAAGCACACGAGTCGATAGGCTACGAGAGCTGAAAGTAGAGTGACTTCCCCTGTTTGTTTGATTGAATTAGGCAAGATCACTCCCACACACCATGAAATTACTCCCCTTAATTATTTCCGCAATTCCTATTGGGTGTTGCTTCCAGGACTGTTCGTTGGCATTTATAGCGCGATGTTTGAAACTTATGATTCTTTAGCTTTATTAAAAGTAATGTCCCACATGACTTAGGCCGAGAGGACGTAAAACATAATTTCAGTTCACTTATGATCAGCAAGCTGAAAGATTATTTTTAATTTTTGGCATAAAACAAGGAGAATAATTGACAATTATTGGACAAAATTAATAACATGGTAGGTCTACTTTCTATCATTTCCCTTTATGATCAGAATTGGCCACTTTGGAGTACAGTACTTTAAAGGATTTGCTCAGTGGTCGCCTTTACTGGTAATTACCAGTAAAATACTGATTGCAAAACCAAATTACTGAAAACAATTGACCCGTCAGTCCCAGGGACTGATACGTTTTTGCTAGGACTGATACATTGTTTTAACAGAGGCTTTAAAATTGTTTGGTTTTCACTGTTTTCTGTTTCCCTGGGACTGGCTTTGACACCGGTTGTTGGGGGACATTGTCGCTGATGGGACTGGCTTTGACACCGGTTGTTGGGGGGCATTGTCGCTGATGGGACTGGTTTTCAACATTCCTAGCGCCATCACTGTTGCTCTTGTGTAAAGCATAAGAAAGGAACATTAATAATCACTTTTGTATTTCGTTTTTCAAAGCGTTTTCACAACGAAATACTACTGATTTCTGCTCTGGAATCTTAAAAACAAATTTTGCATTTGTGCAGAACAGGCTAAGAATAAGGGAGATATTGAACAAATGAATTGAGTTGTGTGTGTGTGTGTGTGTGTGTGTGTGTGTGTGTGTGTGTGTGTGTGTGTGTGTGTGTGTGTGTGTGTGTGTGTGTGTGTGTGTGTGTGATTAACAATTTATTGCAGTTTCCTTTTTGGCACTTTTGTTTAATGTGTCTGACTGGAATGAAACTGTCGCCATTGGTAATGTCATTTTATTTATTTATTTATTCCAATGTTTGTAGGCCTACTGTGGAATAAAGAACGTGCCTTTGAATTGTTTCCTTTTGTGTATTTATTTGCACGTTCATTTGCTTTTGAATCTTGGGGGGGAAACATGGCGGTAGCGTTAGGATGCATGTAACTTTCGTTTGTGTTGTTGGTTTGATTGTTTGTGGTTGAAGTAAAATTTAGAGTCTCAAATTCAGCAGGGTGATTTATGGTGTTGTGTGGAAGGTGAGTTGTCATTATTGATCCTATGTGGTCTTCTTCTTCTTCTTGCAGTAGATAACCGCCATCATCGTTTTGATGGTTCTGTTGTGTATGAAAACTGGTTTTTTTGTTTTGTTTTGGTTTTTTATTTCGTGAATCGGTAGAATATTGGTTGCTTATTTATTTATTTTTTTGGTTGGGCTGTTAGCTTTGTTGTCATTGCTGTTGCATGTGTTTTCTATGCATGGTTCAAGAGTTCAAGAGTCTCGCTCCAAGCGTGTCAAACGTGTCTTGCTTCGCAAAGTTGATAGTTTCTTCAACTTTTCGTTAACCTCTGACCCTTGACCGTCGATGTTTGTTTTGTGATACTTCATGAAGTGTACGGAAGTTTTTGTCGCTGAATTCTTTCCTTCCCATGGCCATGTTTTGAGTTCTGTTTATCGAGTGCGCTCCCTTTCCGCATTCCGCATTCGAACATCCACTGTCTATTTGAGTCTATTTCAGTAGTTTATACTGGTTCTGAGTATCAAGTCTTGTTCCTGGTTGGCAGTCTGTGTATCTTTAGGGGTTCGTGCATCTTCAAGTCGTGTTTGCTGCATTTTGGTAGTCTCTGGTATTGCATTGTTTAACTATCCTGCTTACGATTCACAGTCATTCACACAATGTCAAACGAAGGGAGGAAAGCGAAGAAAAGCCTGTTTCATACGCCTTCTTCTTCGGAGAAGGAGACAAACTCAAAGAACATTCGGGTGGATAATGACGATGGCATTGATGAGATGGTTGTAGAAGGGGGAATAGTGGTCGTGGCAGAGGTGGTCGTGAGAGCTGCATTGATGTTTCGGCCATCCATCAGATGGTGTTATTGAAGGCTGAGGAGACATTGGGGGGGGGCTGATAATGGGAAGGAGGGTGAGAGTCCTCCGTTCATCAGGATGCCCCTTTAATATGTTTGGTAAATGACAGACCGCGTAGGTAAGCTGACATACTTATTATGCATTGTCCGTGTCATAGGGAGAAGCAAAGACAATTCCCACTCTGACGAATGTCCTTGTGGCCTAGGTTTGCAGACTCCAGACCACATCTGTCGGGACTGCCCTACTTTCGGCACCCTGAGTTATGAAAGTATGGCCCAGGCCTGTGACACTCCGGGACAAGCTGTGGGGTCCTGTGGTACTCCGGGACAAGCTGTGGGGTCCTGTGGTACTCCGGGACAAGCTGTGGGGCCCTGTGGCACTCCGGGACAAGCTGTGGGGTCCTGTGGTACTCCGGGACAAGCGGTGGGTCCTGTGGTACTCCGGGACAAGCTGTGGGGTCCTGTGGCACTCCGGGACAAGCTGTGGGGTCCTGTGGTACTCCGGGACAAGCTGTGGGGTCCTGTGGCACTCCGGGCAAGCTGTGGGATCCTGTAACACTCCGGACAAGCTGTGGGGTCCTGTAACACTCCGGGACAAGCTGTGGGGTCCTGTGGCACTCCGGGACAAGCTGTGGGGTCCTGTGGCACTCCGGGACAAGCGGTGGGTCCTGTGGTACTCCGGGACAAGCTGTGGGGTCCTGTGGCACTCCGGGACAAGCTGTGGGGTCCTGTGGTACTCCGGGACAAGCTGTGGGGTCCTGTGGCACTCCGGGACAAGCTGTGGGGTCCTGTGGCACTCCGGGACAAGCTGTGGGGTCCTGTGGCACTCCGGGACAAGCTGTGGGGTCCTGTGGCACTCCGGGACAAGCTGTGGGGTCCTGTGGCACTCCGGGACAAACTGTGGGGCCCTGTGGCACTCCGAGACAAGCTGTTGGGTCCTGTGGCACTCCGGGACAAGCTGTGGGGTCCTGTGGCACTCCGGGACAAGCTGTGGGGTCCTGTGGCACTCCGAGACAAGCTGTGGGGTCCTGGTGCAGCGCTGCAGCTGACTCCGACCTTCATCAACCGAACGAGACTGAGCTTCTAGCATGGAAAGGGACAAAGAAGAAGGAGAAGAAGAAGAAGAAGAAGAAGAAGAAGAAGAAGAAGAAGAAGAAGAAGAAGAAGAAGAAGAAGAAAGGCACCTTTCCTATAAAAAAAAATACATGTTGTTGTTGTTGTCTTACCCTGGCTTAAAGACTCCAGGGAACATACCAACAGCCGAAGCACTTGAACAATATGGTACAAATGCGCCAGCCAGGGATGAGAACATCACGTGTGTGACCGGTGTTTTTTTTATTACCCCGCCACGTTTGCAGCCACACTCCGACTTCGGAGGATTTTAGACTGATGATGTTAAGCTAGGAGCTTGTCATGGCTTAAGACAATCCCCGCACAACCATGCAGAACATAACATTTGGATGTAGCCTTGGTGTTCTGGCTTATGTCAACTGGTCCGACACAGCCTCATGCCAAGGCGATAACAAAAATAATAAAACGAACAATTAAATTGAAAATATGATCGAATCAAACAAATACACAAAAGATGACATCTCCAATGACTTTTGAGGTGAGGATGAATGACATCAGTTGGAACTAAAGAAGAGTGTTCAAGAATGCGTTTTACTGAATTGCAATGGATTGTTGAATTTTTGTTTGTTTCACAATGGATCGTTCCCGGAAAAATTCGTGCAGTTCCACTGTATTTGCAGTATCGCCGCACCCCCCACCCCGCCTACCCCCACCCCACCCACCCAAAAGTCCAATATGTGAATGCGCAATATGTGAATAGGCCTACATTGCAACGACAAAACGAGATGGATGAACAGGCTTTGCCCCCGATATTGGTGAACATTGGTAAGTCTGAACATCCTCCAATATGTTGATGTCGCATGGAGCCACAATATCTTTAAATGTACACTGATATACATGGACACTATGTGAACATTCGCCGTAGATACAAAGCAATGTATGAAGTCACAATATCTTGAAATGTACACTGATATGCATGGACACTATGTGAACATTCACTGTAGATACAAAGCAATGTATTAAGTCACAATATATTTAAATGTACACTGATATGCATGGACACTATGTGAACATTCACCGTAGATACAAAGCAATGTATGAAGTCACAATATCTTGAAATGTACACTGATATGCGTGGACACTATGTGAACATTCACCGTAGATACAAAGCAATGTATTAAGTCACAATATCTTGAAATGTACACTGATATGCATGGACACTATGTGAACATTCACTGTAGATACAAAGCAATGTATTAAGTCACAATATCTTGAAATGTACACTGATATGCATGGACACTATGTGAACATTCACTGTAGATACAAAGCAATGTATTAAGTCACAATATCTTGAAATGTACACTGATATGCGTGGACACTATGTGAACATTCACCGTAGATACAAAGCAATGTATTAAGTCACAATATCTTGAAATGTACACTGATATGCATGGACACTATGTGAACATTCACTGTAGATACAAAGCAATGTATTAAGTCACAATATATTTAAAATGACACTGATATGCGTGGACACTATGTGAACATTCACCGTAGATACAAAGCAATGTATTAAGTCACAATATATTTAAAATGACACTGATATGCGTGGACACTATGTGAACATTCACCGTAGATACAAAGCAATGTATTAAGTCACAATATCTTTAAATTGACACTGATATGCATGGACACTATGTGAACATTCACTGTAGATACAAAGCAATGTATTAAGTCACAATATATTTAAAATGACACTGATATGCGTGGACACTATGTGAACATTCACCGTAGATACAAAGCAATGTATTAAGTCACAATATCTTTAAATTGACACTGGTATACGTGAACACTATGTGAACATTCACCGTAAATACAAAGCAACACCTACTCCTTCATCCGTTCTTCCAAGAGTGCGAGCAGCTTGTTGAGCCGAGCCTGCCGCACTTTCTCCAGCAAGACATTGAAGGTGTAGAGAAAAGGGTTGAGGGCGGAGTTGAGGGGAAGGACAAGGACAGCGATGACCACACTGACCTCTCCGGGAACCGCCACATCCGCGGAGGCCAGGAGACCTAGGAGGCCCACCGGAAACCAGCACAGGAAGTCTGACAGCGCCACCGTGAACAAACGGCCCGCAATCCTGGCGTCCTGCGATGTTTTAGTTGAATCCGCCACGTTGAGTTTGTTCCCCTGAATCGACCAGAATATGGCGACCTGTCCCGAAGCAATGAGAAGGAAGAGGGCGAAGTTCAGAACGATCATGACTCCGAAGGCGTAGCTGTGTCCTTGAAAGTCATGGCGGGTGATGGGCAGAGGGATGCAGAGGCCCGTCTGACTGTAGAATTCCCAATGAGAAAAGAAGGGAAACAGGGGCAGGGACCCCAGCAACACGCCAACAGACCAAACCACGATGCACGCGTACATCGATGATGATTGGTTAAACCGTAACTGGGAAAAAGGGAAGTGAAGCACAAGAAACCGATCCAAAGTTATCAGGCAAATCACAAAGGCTGACACTTCGCTGGACATGACGGAAACCAAACCAGCCAATTTACAAACGAAGCTGTTCCTCCAGGAATGGTCCTCCCACAGATACGTCCCTCGGTAAACTTGATCCGCTGCCCCGATCATGGCCAAGAACACACCCATGAAAAAATCAGCCACACAAAGATGGGTTACAAACACATCAAAACCCAACCTTCTTTTCCGTCGACCGACAATAAGATGGACAACGAAACTGGCCAAATTCCCCATGATTGCAAAACAGACGAACAGGAACAAAGCTGCTCTGTAGAAGCCGGATCGAAGAAGAGCCTCGCAGGAAGAAATCTCATCAAAAGGTGCGTGACAGTTGGGTAAGTTAAAGCCAGCAGGTAATATAGCAGGGCAGCACAGCTTGTAGTTGTCAGCATACACATGTTCTAAATGGTCACTTGTCCTCAACAGGTTTCTGGTGAAGTGAACCACAGGGCATCCTCGGGAATCCAACACTTTAAGAGACTGCAGAGCGTCAGTGTCGGTTCTGCTTAGTGCCGTGACCATTCCGTGAGAAATGTTAAGCGAGTGTAACTGTTTGAAGACACCAAATGTGTCGAAATCCACCTCAGTCAGTAGATTGTGTGATAAATCCAGATATTTCAGCCCGAGGAAGGTGAAAGGATGAAGATGAGCGTCGGTGAAGAGCAGGGAAACTGGGTTCCCTGATAAACTTAACCGATGAAGGTTAGCTAAGGAAGAGAGCTCACGGACACTGATCTCACTGATACGATTGTTGCTGAGGTCCAGAATGCGAAGATTGGGTAGAGTAACAATGCCCAGACTACGAATCTGACAGTGAACTAGTTCCAGATATATCAGAAACATGTTCTCCGACACATCACTAACATTCATACCGCTGTTCGTACCATTCAGATACCTTAAATTAGGAAACGCATGAGCTTCAACAAAACCGTTACAAACGAACGAAAACCCGTAGCACATACAACCGGAAGGACATGTAAGGAAACAGAACGTCTCGTCGTCCGACTGAGGACAATGGCTCATGGAATCGCATAAACCGTTTTTGTGCACGCAGACTTTGGACCCTCTACAGCGGTAGTAACCGGGACAGGTGAACGCATCACAATCCAACTCGTCTTCCTTGCCCGCACAGTCAAAGACACCGTTACAACGAACAAACACAGGGAAACAATTCCCATCCGAGGGACACAGGAAGTGGGAGTCAGGGCAGTAAGAAATGCTTCCGGGTTCAAAGAGGTCGAGGTCCCAGAGGCTCACGGCGTATTCCCCAAAGCCGATCACGTAGGGGGGAGGTCGAGGTCGGTAGATGTATTTACTGGCGATGCAGCCGAACCAGTCAGAGCCATCGTAGCATTGGCGGTAGTGGTGGCAGAGGTGTGTGTATGGAATGCACTGAAATGTGTGCAAGTTTCAGTACACGCATATACACGCATAACACATGCATACACAGAGGTACAAATTCAGACGCATGCATGTGCCGTGCCAAACGCACGCACACACGAATACGCATGTATAGCCAACACAGAGAGAGAGAGAGAAAAGAAAGAGAGGACACACACACACACACACACACACACACACACACACACACACACACACACACACACACACACACACACACACACACACACAACACACACACACACACACACACACACACACACACACACACACACACACACACACACACACACACACACACACACACACACACACACACACACACACACTAACATTGACACACATATCCACACTCAAATGCACAGTAAATATTCTGACATTCCAATCCATGCTTCCTTTTATTTTAAACTTTACTAAAACGTTGCCCTTTTACTGATATGTAAATGTTGTTTCAGTTTTAACGAGCACAGTTTAATTAATCCACTATTTCATTGAAAACCATCAAGCTAAGACACAAAAACGACAAAACTGAACTAAAAATAAAGAGACCTTATTACTGAAAAGGCAAAACGCAAACACTTCTGTATAATATACCTTTCCAACGTCACACAAAATACTGGCACTGAGATCACATTTCCCTCCCATGTGGAAATCACAGAAGTCCTCATCGCTGTGATCCACACAGTCACTCCGCTGATCACACACCAGGGAGTACGGCACCTTCTGCCACTCGTCCTCACACACGAAGGCTGGGGGGAACAGGTCCAACTTTTCCTCACAAACTTGGAACGACTCGTTTAAATGTGAGCAGTTTTGGCGAAGTTTCATATCGTGTTTATCCCAGAAACAGTCGCTGAGTTCGTCAACAGCCAGAGGAACGTTTGTGAAGTGCCCTCCTGGACAATGGATGAGAGCAGATAGAGGTCTGTTTGTGGACACCATCGAAACACGTGGTAATTTAACTACAAACCTTTCGTTCTTGAGATCTGTGAGGTCTCTTTCACACATGAACCAGCATCGGAATGTCTGACATGAGTGCTCCATGACCAGCGCCGACAAACCGTCAATGGCAAAGTGTCCGGCACTGTCGTGCAGCGTGATGATGCCGTATACGTGGCTCAGAGAGCGGTAGTTGACTCGGTGTAGATAGTAGGCCATAGCCCCATCCGTCCATTTCAGAAGGGGTCTGTATCTGAACAGAGGGTGTATCGTTAATGACTCCATATACCCTTGGTCAAAGGAGAAAAGATATATTGTTGTGTTATTTGTTTTGATTATTTCATGCGAAACCGTGTTGAATTCGTTAAAGTAAAAACATTACATTTTTCAAAAACAAAGTTTTCTTCAAAGAAGAAACGTTAGATTGTTGCGTATTTTTTGTTTTGATTCTTTCATATGAAACAGTGTTGAAAGCAAATAAATTAAAACTTTCAAAAACAAACTTTTCTTCAAAGAAGAAACGCTAGATTGTTGTGTAATTTTTGTTTTGATTCATTCATACGAAACCGTGTTGAATTCGCTGAAGCAAAAACAAAATAAAACTTTCAAAAAACAAACGTGACTTCATACTAAAGCCTAACAGAATAGAGACAACAATCTGAACATTTGGAAATACCAGAATATGATTGTGATGCAATGCCTTTTCGAAATTATATCTGCATAATCCCACCATTTCAACAGTACAATGCAAGCAGTGAATTGAATTGCCTGTTGGTTCCAGGGGTAGCTTAGCTCTATATTTCATGCTTTGTGTTTGCATAATCCCACCATTTCAACAGTACAATGCAAGCAGTGACATGAATTGCCTATTGGTTCCAGGGGTAGCTTAGCTCTATATTTCATGCTTTGTGTTTGCGTCTGGCGAACTTTAATGAAATAAACGTGAGTTGTGTTTATTGGCGGAATTCAACATTGTATTGGTGCTGTCTAGTTTTCCTTGTGTGTATATACACCTGATACGCTTACTTCTTCTTCTTCTTCTGCGTTCCCAGACCATACAGCCATAATGGGTGAGGTATGTATGTGCCCGGTTTTCAGTTTTCACTGGTCTCCCCGCTGCATTCAGCCAAGACATTCTGATTTGGGAGGATTACACCTAATATGAATGTTGGTTGGATTAACGCCCTCGAATTATGAAAGTAAGCATTCGAATGATCACCCTGTCGAAAATGTCAATCAATGCTTTCTGGTTATGAATAATAGACCTGTTATGGAACTAAGCTTCTTTCTTCTTCTGCGTTCCCAGGCCATTATGCCATAATGACTTAGGTACGTATGTGTCCTGTTTTCAGATTTCACTGGTCTCCCTGCTGTATTCAGCCAACACATTCCGATTTCGGAGAAGCTCAAAAGAGAAACGTCTTTGGAAGATTTTTTTTAAAGGCAGGAAAATGGGCTCATAATTCAGAAAGAGAATAGATGAGACAGAAAGCAGAGGGAAACGGCAGAGTCAAAGAGAGTGACAGATTAGAGGAAGTTACAAGCACAGAACTTCCAGAAGATGGGGGAACAATTTGTGCGAAAGACCCTCTGTGGTATCCCCACGCGGAGGAAGCTAAACACTACATACAGTTTTGACTCTATGTCCGCTGACTGGAGACCCACGATGATTCTGACCCCCTCCAGCACCAGAACGTCCACACGGAGAATATCTCGCACAAAGTTCCACACCTCCGCAGAATCCAACATGGCCAGCCGTCCTCCTTGTAGTGAGCACCGGGTGTTAGCCTCGTGCCAGGAAATGTGTTTCTCTGGTCTGTGCAGCGTTAAACATTTGCGTCGAAAGAGAACACCGTTGCCATCATTGCATGGAGTGTAGGGGCAGTGATGTTCGTCATTACCATCTTCGCACTCTCTGTGCAGGTTACACAGAAAATGGTGTTTGAATTCTGGCCAGAATTCGACAGAGCAGTTCCACTTCAGGTTTGGAAGTTGTTCAGGAATGGATGAGTTCTGGAATTATTTTTTTTAATGTTTTTTTAATTTATCTGTAAGGGATAGTGAGGTCTTTAATTTATAATAAGCCTACATACGTAGTACTTACTACAACTAGTTAGATTGTATGAGTGTGAATGAGGGCTGTGAGAATAAGACATTCAAATAATTCATAAAAACAAATACGCAATATAAATGGTAGAATAGCCTATACAATTGTCTTAAGGAGTACTCTTAAGGACTCTTACTATTAGCACTCTTAGGAATATTTTTGACCTTTTAAATAAAACAACAACACCAACAGCAACACAATGAAATAGTACAACAACTCTAGTTACTAATATAAAAACATTTTTATTGCATCGTGAGTTTGAAACTGAAACACAGGGAAAAGGCTAGACAAACCCGTTTACCCAAACCCGCTAATATTTTCACATTTTTCCGAATATCCAACACTTATTTTCGATTCTTCAAATAAATCGGACGAGGAGTAATGGAAGAAAAGAAATGCACACTCACCATTCATTTTGGGGTTTACCTCGTGATAGGAGAAAAGAATCCTCACACCAGTGCCATGTTTGACGTTGTCCTTCGATGTAACTCGAGAGGACCCAGTGTTGAAGTGCACCCTCAGCTCTCTCTCCCTGACAATGGTGGGCGGGGGAAGGCTGGTGTAATTTGTGCAGATGGTCCATAAGGGTTGGGTCTTACTGCCCATCAACACCTGCACGGATACAATTTGCTTAAAAACCCTTTCAATGCTAGCCATTCCTCAGCCAAAATTTACCATTAAACTTACCTGGGTAGAGAAAAGATTCTGTCTGCAATATTGGGGATTCCTCTGTGACGTACATAAAATAGGGCCTATCCTTACCTCTCAAAATCAAGAACATAAGGTCACTGGCTATCAGACCCTCATGTGATGCCTTTTTTTTTTTTAGTGACATGGGTGTTAAATTATTGCGGTGCCATGAGGCGACAGTGGCGATGAAAGGGTTTTAAAGGAGACCCCAAAACAGATACAAAGTGTGCAGAATGATGCGAAATGGAACTGGATCATAATGAGTTTATTGGAAGTCACAAACATACACCAATCTGAACGTGATCAAGCCGTTAGCCTATAATTGGCCCCCAAAAAGTATGTCGCCGTTCACTTGCGCATTGTCTGCTTCTATGAAGTCTCGTTTTGAGACGAAAGAGCTGTGACGTCACAGTTAGACAGGTTCATAAGCTTGTCACTTTGTCTAACTCTGATGTCACAGCTGGTCCTTCTTCCTCCTTGTTCTCTTCTTCTTCTTCTCCTTCTCTTCTTCTTCTTCTTCTATTTCTTCTTCATCTTCTTCTTCTTCTTCTTCTTCTCTTCTTCTTCTTCTTCTTCTTCTCTCTTCTTCTTCTTCGTCTTCTTATTCTTCTTCTTCTTCTTGTTCCTTCTTCTCCTTTCTCCTTCTTCTTCTTCTATGTCTTATGGTTTCTTCTCTTCCTTCTTCTTCTTCTTCTTCTTCTTTCTTTCTTCTTCTTCCTCCTTCTATATTCTTACTTCTAGTTGCGTCTTCTTCTTCTTCTTCTTCTTCTTCTTCTTCTTCTTCTTCTTCATGGGTTCAGCTCTTCTTCTTCTTCTTCTTCTTCTTTTCTTCTCTCTTCTTCTCTTCTTTCTCTTCTTCTTCTTCTTCTTCTCTTCTTCGTCTTCTTCTTCTTCTTCTTCTTCTTCTCACAGCTGCTCCAAGGATTTTCGATATTGCATAAGTCATGTTCCGTGAGACGGATACAATTTGCTTAAAAACGCTTTCAGCGCTAGCAATTCCTCAGCCAAAATTTACCATTAAACCTTACCCGGGTAGAGAAACGATCCCTGGCAACACAAGAGTGGTTTAATAATAAAATAAAAGTATACTGTAAGTGTTCACTCTATCTTGACGAATGTTATATAAAAGGTAAGTTAATGCAATAGTTTTGCGGTCTGAGCCTATCTATAGCATAAAACAATGCTTGGACGTTTTCCAAAACATTTTTGGATTCATATCGAGGTTGTGAGGTTTCTTTACAGTTTTCCAACAGTCTTTGGTCTGGTGAATAAATTGCTAGTATTGTGATTCTTTTTCCTGTAACTAAAGATGTGTTGAGTAAATTGGAGAAAGTTGTATAGGCCTGTAGTTTTGCTTTAAAGCTGGTTAACGATTCACGTAAGTAGCATTGTCTATCTGATTTTACAACAGCGTTTGTAGGGAAATTCGCATACGTTTTGATGTCGAATAGGCTCAGTGAGTGATGAGCAGAATTGAAACTTGCCCAAAACGCATGAAATGTACTAATTAATTACGTTTTAATTGAACAGTAGCACCTGTAACAGTAGTTGCAGCAACAGCAGCAGTAACAAGAGCTGCAGCAGCGGACAAACATAATACAAAAACCTTTTCATTGAGAATTGAATAAAACACAAGTGACTATGCACAAAGGTGTAGGCCAATACCTGTTGTCCTTTTCATTGTTCTAGATTTCATAAGGTAATCTGGGTAAAAGGAGGGATGTGCAGAATAAGCACATAGCGTTCGAGCAAAACCAAATCGACAAAATTAGGCACCGTGTGAGTTGGCAAAACGAAACTGGACAAAACGCAATCGAATAAAAAGCAATTTGCAAAAACCTTACAGAACCAAACAAAATCAGCCAAAGCATTATTAGTCAAAACAGAATGGGACACGGTGACCTCAGTTTCGGTTTCCGATCAAGTCTATGCCTTGGTGCGTTCGGGTCAAAGTCATGGGGATCACTGTGTTCTGGGGAGCTGTCGGTGGACGGTCGTGGTGGCGCCCTCGGAGGAGGACCTCCACTCACGCTGGCTCCGCGACTAAGAGAATAGTGTCGTCAGTAGGGGGCTTAGTAGGTGGTGTCCTGAACAGGTTCTACTGAACTCCACCGAAGTGACTCAGCAGCAGTGCAGTGTCTCCTCGGTTGGCTGCCTCCTGACGGCCTAACATAGATTCGCTCCTCTCGGACAGCTGGTTTCGGATTCTGCGGACTGAACGTGCGGAGGTGTGGCTGCGAATTGGGACTCGGAATGAGCGGCGTGGGAGCAACGCCACTGTACGACCCAGAAGATGGGACAGCAAAAAAGGAAGATAGAATGGAACAAAAAGAAACTGGGCAAAAAGTCATTGTGTCAAACGTGACGCGCTTCACTGACCTGCACGCGGTCATCACAGGCATGCCTGGTCAGTGTGACGCCCAGGCTGAGGAAAGGCACGCTGACCATCATGGACAGTTCATTGTCCGGCACGGGCAGGGCCAGCCAGGAGTCCACGTTGTCCTCGTAAGTGGTCAGGGGAGGGGCCAGGCGCATGCCCGACGTCTGGATGTAACCTGACAAAACACAACAGCCTGTCCGTGTTGCACGTGCCAACTGAGCCGGATGTAGGCCAGTGTGGTTGGTAGTCCTATTCGACTATGACCACTATCAAACCGGAATGTGTCGGCTGAATGCAGCGGGGAGACCAATGAAAACTGAACCAGACTCTTAGGTATGCCGGTTTATTGAGGTATGTTGATAGTCACCGAGAGATCCTCTTCTGTGAAATTCGGGTTGCTCCCACCTGGAGAGCGCGTCGCAGCCAGAATCGCGCCACCCATTTTTTTTTGTCTTGTTTTAAGAGTGAGATAGCGATTTTTGTGTTGTGACTGATGAGCGACGGGGGGGGGGGGGTTAAATATTTGACCAAATGACAACTTTTCGTTGCCACTGGGTTTAGCGTTGCACGAAAGTGCATGGGCACACGGACCTCGGTTTATCGTCTCATCCGAAAGACTCCACGTTTCAGACCGTAACGCCTAGTGCAAAGTGAGAGAAAAAAAAACCTGTACCCAGGTTCGTACA